>JAMPIV010010825.1:242500-798922 GCA_024509875.1 Oreohelix idahoensis | reverse complement strand
GGAAAGGGAAAAACAGACCAGGCATAGAGATATAAACCAGTAACTCTCTATTACTTAGACAAACAAAAAGGTATGGTTTTAAGGCACTCATAAGAAAATAAAGACAGATAGTACACTTGGACAACAGAAAAACACAAAACAGGACGTTTGGAGTTGAGCATTCTTTTACCCAGGTTTTGAAAAAACACGTTTCCTTCGAGCTAACAACAAACTCAGCCTTAGCTATCAAGCGAATCACTCTGACCCCTCGGCCAGCTAGGCATCCCCAACAATAAGGCAATGCTTGCTGACTATTTTTCAGTAACGCAAAACTACACAAAGATAAACCGGAATGTATACAGTGGGCCAACTCAGCCCTTTAAATGACGCAATCACTTCTGTTGCTTTCCACCCTATTAAACAGTATGTGTCAGTACCAAACTTGACAAAAAGACCTTGTAATGGCGACAGTACAGTAAATTGTAGAAGACTTTCTTAAGGGAGTAGTATAGAACAGTGGGTAGGTTTCTGGTATTGTATAAACATAAATAAACACATAAGGAAGGGAAACCCGAGGCCTGTAAACAGTAAATTAATATTAGACAAACATAAAGGTATGTTTTCAGGCACTCGGAAGAAATAAAGAAGTAGAACACTTGGACAACAGAAAAACAACAGACGTGAGTGGCTTACCCAGGGTTCGAACCCCGTACCTTCCGTACGACAACTCCGCCTAGATATCAAGCGAATCACACTGACCCCACGGCCAGCTAGGCATCCCCAAAAAAGGATGCTTTGCTGACTATTTATCAGTACGAAACACACAAGATAACACCGGAAGTAATACCCGTAGGGCCATAATCAGCCATTTAATGGCCGCCAGTCACTTATGTTCGTTCCCCCTTACTAACAGTATGTGGTCAGTCCAAAACAAGAACAAAGAACTTACGTTACTGGGTCCCGAAAAGGAGTAGAAGACGCTCAAGGACATTAGTAAAGAACAGAGGGTAGGTTTCTGGTATTGTATAAACATAAATAACACATAAGGAAGGGAAACCCGAGGCCTGTAAACAGTAAATTACTTTTTTTTTTATTAGACAATCATACCGGTAATGTTTATCAGGCACTCGTACGAAAATAACAGAAGTAGAACACTTTGGACATCAGAAAACCAACAGACGTCGAGTGTGACACTATGAGTGCACTAAACCCAGGTTGGAACACCCTCTAAAACCCCCCCCCCCCCCCGCGCCCGTACCTACAGTACCGGACACACTCCGCCTAGCTATCAAGCGAATCACACTGACCCCACGGCCAGCTAGGCATCCCTAGAAAAAGATGCTTTGCTGGCTATTTATCAGTACGAAACACACAAGATAACACCGGAAGTATACAGTGGGCAACTCAGCCCTTAAATGACGCAATTACTTCTGTTGTTCTCCTATTAACAGTATGTGTCAGTCCAAACAAGACAAAGACCTTGATACTGGGTCCAGTAAATAGTAGAAGACTTAAGGACAGTAGTATAGAACAGAGGTAGGTTTCTGGTATTGTATAAACATAAATAACACATAAGGAAGGGAAACCCGAGGCCTGTAAACAGTAAATTAATATTAGACAAACATAAAGGTATGTTTTCAGGCACTCGTAAGAAATAAAGAAGTAGAACACTTGGACAACAGAAAAACAACAGACGTGAGTGGCTTACCCAGGGTTCGACCCCGTACCTTCCGTACGACAACTCCGCCTAGCTATCAAGCGAATCACACTGACCCCACGGCCAGCTAGGCATCCCCAAAAAGGATGCTTTGCTGACTATTTATCAGTACGAAACACACAAGATAACACCGGAAGTATACAGTGGACAACTCAGCCCATAAATGACGCAATCACTTCTGTTGTTCCCCTATTAACAGTATGTGTCAGTCCAAACAAGACAAAGACCTTGATACTGGGTCCAGTAAATAGTAGAAGACTTAAGGACATTAGTATAGAACAGAGGGTAGGTTTCTGGTATTGTATAAACATAAATAACACATAAGGAAGGGAAACCCGAGGCCTGTAAACAGTTAATTAATATTAGACAAACATAAAGGTATGTTTTCAGGCACTCGTAAGAAATAAAGAAGTAGAACACTTGGACAACAGAAAAACAACAGACGTGAGTGGCTTACCCAGGGTTCGAACCCGTACCTTCCGTACGACAACTCCGCCTAGCTATCAAGCGAATCACACTGACCCCACGGCCAGCTAGGCATCCCCAAAAAAAAGGATGCTTTGCTGGCTATTTATCAGTACGAAACACACAAGATAACACCGGAAGTATACAGTGGGCAACTCAGCCCTTAAATGACGCAATCACTTCTGTTGTTCTCCTATTAACAGTATGTGTCAGTCCAAACAAGACAAAGACCTTGATACTGGGTCCAGTAAATAGTAGAAGACTTAAGGACAGTAGTATAGAACAGAGGGTAGGTTTCTGGTATTGTATAAACATAAATAACACATAAGGAAGGGAAACCCGAGGCCTGTAAACAGTAAATTAATATTAGACAAACATAAAGGTATGTTTTCAGGCACTCGTAAGAAATAAAGAAGTAGAACACTTGGACAACAGAAAAACAACAGACGTGAGTGGCTTACCCAGGGTTCGAACCCCATACCTTCCGTACGACAACTCCGCCTAGCTATCAAGCGAATCACACTGACCCCACGGCCAGCTAGGCATCCCCAAAAAAAGGATGCTTTGCTGACTATTTATCAGTACGAAACACACAAGATAACACCGGAAGTATACAGTGGGCAACTCAGCCCTTTAATGACGCAATCACTTCTGTTGTTCCCCTATTAACAGTATGTGTCAGTCCAAACAAGACAAAGACCTTGATACTGGGTCCAGTAAATAGTAGAAGACTTAAGGACAGTAGTATAGAACAGAGGGTAGGTTTCTGGTATTTACTGTTTACAGGCCTCGGGTTTCCCTTCCTTATGTGTTATTTATGTTTATACAATACCAGAAACCTACCCTCTGTTCTATACTACTGTCCTTAAGTCTTCTACTATTTACTGGACCCAGTATCAAGGTCTTTGTCTTGTTTGGACTGACACATACTGTTAATAGAGGAACAACAGAAGTGATTGCGTCATTAAAGGGCTGAGTTGCCCACTGTATACTTCCGGTGTTATCTTGTGTGTTTCGTACTGATAAATAGTCAGCAAAGCATCCTTTTTTGGGGATGCCTAGCTGGCCGTGGGGTCAGTGTGATTCGCTTGATAGCTAGGCGGAGTTGTCGTACGGAAGGTACGGGGTTCGAACCCTGGGTAAGCCACTCACGTCTGTTGTTTTTCTGTTGTCCAAGTGTTCTACTTCTTTATTTCTTACGAGTGCCTGAAAACATACCTTTATGTTTGTCTAATATTAATTTACTGTTTACAGGCCTCGGATT
Organism: Oreohelix idahoensis; assembly: GCA_024509875.1. Classification (NCBI taxonomy): domain Eukaryota; kingdom Metazoa; phylum Mollusca; class Gastropoda; order Stylommatophora; family Oreohelicidae; genus Oreohelix; species Oreohelix idahoensis. Next base: position 795,497 of record JAMPIV010010825.1, on the reverse strand, counting down.
TCCCTTCCTTATGTGTTATTTATGTTTATACAATACCAGAAACCTACCCTCTGTTCTATACTACTGTCCTTAAGTCTTCTACTATTTACTGGACACAGTATCAAGGTCTTTGTCTTGTTTGGACTGACACATACTGTTAATAGGGGAACAACAGAAGTGATTGCGTCATTAAAGGGCTGAGTTGCCCACTGTATACTTCCGGTGTTATCTTGTGTGTTTTGTACTGATAAATAGTCAGCAAAGCATCCTTTTTTTGGGGATGCCTAGCTGGCCGTGGGGTCAGTGTGATTCGCTTGATAGCTAGGCGGAGTTGTCGTATGGAAGTTACGGGGTTCGAACGCTGGGTAAGCCACTCACGTCTGTTGTTTTTCTGTTGTCCAAGTGTTCTACTTCTTTATTTCTTACGAGTGCCTGAAAACATACCTTTATGTTTGTCTAATATTAATTTACTGTTTACAGGCCTCGGGTTTCCCTTCCTTATGTGTTATTTATGTTTATACAATACCAGAAACCTACCCTCTGTTCTATACTACTGTCCTTAAGTCTTCTACTATTTACTGGACCCAGTATCAAGGTCTTTGTCTTGTTTGGACTGACACATACTGTTAATAGGGGAACAACAGAAGTGATTGCGTCATTAAAGGGCTGAGTTGCCCACTGTATACTTCCGGTGTTATCTTGTGTGTTTTGTACTGATAAATAGTCAGCAAAGCATCCTTTTTTTGGGGATGCCTAGCTGGCCGTGGGGTCAGTGTGATTCGCTTGATAGCTAGGCGGAGTTGTCGTATGGAAGTTACGGGGTTCGAACGCTGGGTAAGCCACTCACGTCTGTTGTTTTTCTGTTGTCCAAGTGTTCTACTTCTTTATTTCTTACGAGTGCCTGAAAACATACCTTTATGTTTGTCTAATATTAATTTACTGTTTACAGGCCTCGGGTTTCCCTTCCTTATGTGTTATTTATGTTTATACAATACCAGAAACCTACCCTCTGTTCTATACTACTGTCCTTAAGTCTTCTACTATTTACTGGACCCAGTATCAAGGTCTTTGTCTTGTTTGGACTGACACATACTGTTAATAGGGGAACAACAGAAGTGATTGCGTCATTAAAGGGCTGAGTTGCCCACTGTATACTTCCGGTGTTATCTTGTGTGTTTCGTACTGATAAATAGTCAGCAAAGCATCCTTTTTTTGGGGATGCCTAGCTGGCCGTGGGGTCAGTTTGATTCGCTTGATAGCTAGGCGGAGTTGTCGTACGGAAGGTACGGGGTTCGAACCCTGGGTAAGCCACTCACGTCTGTTGTTTTTCTGTTGTCCAAGTGTTCTACTTCTTTATTTCTTACGAGTGCCTGAAAACATACCTTTATGTTTGTCTAATATTAATTTACTGATTACTCCTTTAAATGTTCTGTTTTCCTGGACATTTTGTATTTTCTTTTTCTTTCATTTTCTACCTTCGTGGCCAAACGTTTTCACCTTCTCAAACCCCACCCTAGGTTTGGTTACGTTCCGGCCTGTAGCGGTCAGCGAACGATAATATTATCTAAGCCACACCTGGTCTGACCAGGGGAATATCTCTTACGTTTAAAGGCTTTGACCACGAGCGAGAGGAGCCTCTGTGTAGTCTTTGATCGCTAGTGGGAGAGAACTCGTGCGGTCGGTAATAAGTTTGATCTTCGTTTCAGGGGGAGATAACAACCGCTGCTAATGGGTTGTTTGCCCTTATATGAGCAAAGAGCACATAATAATATGTGGTGTCTGCCCATGCACACCACATGTTAGATTTATTGAGTTTGAGTTAGTGCTGATAAATGCGGCACTATTTGGGATATTGAAAATGAGGCGCACCGAAAAATGACACGAAGAGAGATGTTTATAATGTGTATGGCCAAGGTGTTAAGAAAAAACCTTGAGCTTTGTGGCCGCTGTGTTTTCTTGTAAGTTCCATTGGGAACATATTGCGAAGTGTTCACCTTTCTAAATGAATGTGGTTTGTACAAGAGGAGGAATACTCTTGGCATATGATTTATACTGTATTGATGAGGTTTGGTAATTAAGGATTAATCTTGACGAACGCCACTGTATGCTACAAGGAATATACGTTATTAAAGGATGTTGAGTTCGTTAAAAAGGAAGACTGTTTTAGTTCGTCATTGGTAGTTGGGTCAGTTAAAGAACCCACATGTATGTTGTCGAGTATGGAATAAAACTATAATCGTTGGGTCACCCTGGACGTAACAGAATAACGAGCATTATTATGAAACAACAGCAGGAGTAATCAAATATACATTAACATAACCAACATGTACTTGAACTGTGGACAGGGGTAGCAATTTATCTGAAATAATAAAAACGAACCCACAATATATTCAAACAGCGCCCCACCACAGATATGGGAGGCTGTCGTCCGTTGGATTTGAAGGACATTTGAAGGTTGCTCAAGTTATTGGCAGACAGAGTCCTTTGTTGGGACAATATCGGGAAGTTTGATCAATCTATCGCTGTTCAACAATGAACATTTTATGCAGAGACAGCTGTTGGAATGCAACTTTGTGCAGACATGAAATTTACAATATTCGTATACTAGGTCATGCCCAGACCTGGTACCTTACTTGAGGATCAGAAAAAAACATTATATCCATGACGAAATCGTTCACGCTTATTTACCATGAGAGGGATGCTATACCAATCTGACGAATATCTTCACGGGAGAAATATGAATCTGGGATTTTACGAGGAGGTCGTTTCGCTGGACAAGTGGACTCGGAAGTACTAGATCAAACCATTAGGACATTGATAAGGTCACCTCATCAGTTTATTCGGTCACTCGTTGGAAATTAACATTTCGTCTCTATCATTATATATTGACACTATCTCTGCAATGTGTCTCACACGAGTGAAGATCGGACATTTTCGACGTTGAATTCATGTACAAGAGTCCTAGTTAACTGAATAATTAGTGAACGATTCAATGTGATATTGCGTAGAACGATGCATTGGAGTTACATCGTGGAGTGGATACTCATGGTCGATTCAGATAATTGATGTTTTTGTAACGTCATGGTTGTTGGTCCTATCATTGTTGGGCAAATCTCGCTTCTTTTGTGTTATATGTTTCTTTTCTTTGTCTCTTGCGGGCGACTGTTTAGGAGGCATTTTACGTTTCAGTGTCGTATTTCTATAGGTTGATTGCATTAATTTCTTTCAGGGATTCAGCATTTAGTGCTGTCGTGATTACCACTCTGTTTGAAATTAAGGCTTTCATGCGTGTTAGCTGTGCTGTGATTCGTCGTATTTTTTTAAATTTCAATTTTGTTTGGAAATTTAGTCTGGCGTGGGTCTTTCCTGGCTATCTTTTGTAAAATTTACATTAATGGTAAAAGTGATTTGTCGTTTTGTCTCGTTTATTACTGGTGGAAACTTTAATTTTTTTTTGTCTTAGAATTTTTGACTATTTACAATTTTGTCGTTTCCTTATTTTGTTTCCATCCATGTCTTTCGTTATTCATGGCATGTCATAATTTTCCTTTGCAGCATACATATGATTCATTATTTATTGATCAAATATAATACAATAATATTGCTTGTTATATATCCTACGATTCTTGTGGATAACAAGAAGCATAATCATACACGATAATTATATCACGTCTAAGTGAGTTGTGCAGGTGATATAGTTATATATATATATATATATATATATATATATATATATATATATATATATATATATATATATATATATATTTTCACATTGTGACTACACCAATCAGACACACTATCCCATAGTGTGATGGACTAAGTAAGGCAGAGGATAACATAGATATTGATTTATTGTTTATAAAAGTTATACTTCTTAGTATACTATGGCGACTCTTGACTATTTTATTAAACAAGGAAAGGCACTGAGTATGGAAGGTGATATTTTAAAAAATTTTGCTTTGACTGCATATGAAAAAGCAGAGGCAAAAGAAGAAAGAGAAAGAAATGAGAAAAAAGAAAAAGAAGAAAAAGAGAAAGAAATGAGAAAAAAGAAAGAGAAGAAAGGGAATTTTCTATGGCGCAAGAAAAAGCAAATAAGGAAGAAAGAATTCGTATGGCAGAAATCGCTGCGGAACGAGAGAAAATGGAACATGAAAAGGCAATTCGTTTAGCTGAAATTGCTGCCGAGGAGGCAAAATTTGAAAGGGAGAAAGCTTTTGAGGTTGAGAAACTTCGTTTTCAACAACATCATGTTTCCCATGATTCTGATAGTAATGGTTCATCGAAGAAGGCAATCACAACCCCTAATTTTAATTTAAGACTACCACCCTTTTCTCCTCCTCACGACGATATAAGTTTTTATTTATTAAGATTTCAGGAAAGAGTCTCTTGCTTAAATATTGATAAAGATTCGTGGTCTGGTGTTTTTTCGGGTCTCCTCACAGGTGATGCAGTTGGGGTCTATCTGGGTATAGACCAAGATAAAAGACATGATTTTCAGGTCGTAAAGGCAGCATTTATACGCAGATATGGTCTGGATCAGGAAGGCTATAGACAAAAGTTTCGATCCATGTTGCCGGTAGAGGGTAAAAATTTTGAGGATTTTGTTTCCTCCATAAAACTATGTCTCCAAAGATGGGTTGAACAGGCTTCTATCCCTAAAACTTTTGAAGGATTATGTGATCTCTTATTAAGAGATAAAATTGTTTCTTCGGTAAACCAGGATATTGTATCATTCTTACAAGAACGTAATCCGACTAGTATCGAGGAAATGGAAAAATTAGGTCAACAATTTTCCGTTGCTCATCCAAACTTGTCATTGAGCAGAGCAAAAGTCTTGGACTCATCTACTGCGTGTGCTGCGACGCACGGGAGATCGCGCACTCGTAGTTTAGATAGACGATATAATCATAGAGAAAATAATCACACATCCTATAGGGGTAAATATAATTTTTACCATAATCGCTCACCTTCACAGGGTAGAGACAGGCATAATTTCAACAATTATAACAATAACCAATGGTATCGAAATAACCAGTATTCACACAACAAATATACTGACAATCATAATTTGTCACCGCGGGGTGGCCATTATGACAGGGACAACAATGGACATTCTCATTCAGACAATTTTTCAGATCGCAGAAGATCTCACTTCGTTAGAAGTCATAATAGAGCACGCTCACAAGCCAATGCTTGTCAGACGGTAGATAGAAATGTCAGTAATGATATTCATTCAACCAATAATCACGCCAATGCGTGTAACGTTGATTTAGAAAATTCTAATAATTGTACAGAATGTAAGATGTTATTTCAACCTGGAGCTACACCACGGCTTAAATGTGGACATGTCTTACCAGTGTTGTCATCTTATGACGGTGTTGGTACTCTCACTTTACATAATGGGTTTTTGTTTAACACTCCAATTAAAATTTTAAGGGACACGGGTTGCACAACTGTCGGGATAAGAAGGTCGTTAATCCCTCCGTCGTGTTTCACTGGAACGTCAGTGAAATGCATAACTTTTGGAGGCACGGTAGAGGTATATCCCATGGCCGACGTAACAATTACCACGCCATTCTTTACTGGGAAAGTTCGTGTATGTGTTCTCAACCAGCCTTGCTGTGACTTGATTTTGGGAAACATAAAGGGTATAAAAGAATGTTCTACTGATGAAATTTCTGCATGGGAAAGAGAATATCTTTCTTTATCCAATGCTGTGACTACTAGAGCACAGTTGGTTGCAGAAGCAAATGAACTTAATGATAGCAATAATATCCCACACATGACAACAAGTCATTACATAGATAAAAATGCATTCATTAACCAACAAAAAGATGACTCTTCTTTGGGACGTTTATTCACTTTAGCTACGGCTAAAACTATTACACAGACAAATAATGCCAGACATTGGTATCAATTTCATGACAATATTTTGATACGTTGTTTTGACAATTATTCTTCAGTACTCAGACAAATTGTAGTACCTACGTCATTTCGATCACTAGTTTTATCTAATGCACATGATGTTCCTTTTGCGGGTCATATGGGGATTGCCCGCACAGCTTATAGATTGATGGCACATTTTTTTTGGCCAGGGGTTCATAAGGACGTCGCAACGTTTTGTAAATCATGCACTGTTTGTCAGGGAGTTGCACGGAAGGGTGCGCATCAGTTTGCACCCCTACAGACCACAGATATCTCTGTGCGTCCTTTTTATAAGATGGCTGTCGACATAATCGGGCCTCTTCCGGTGTTATCATCCAGAGGATTCCGCTTCATCTTAACGTGTATCGATCTATGCACCAGATGGCCTGAAGCCATACCTGTTAAGTCCATAACAACAATGTCGGTGACTGATGCATTATTATCGATATTTTCACGTATCGGATTTCCTGAAGAGCTTCTGTCAGATCATGGCACGCAATTCACTTCAGGTATGTTCTCGGAAATTTGTGATGTGCTTCACATCCGTCATACATTGAGTGCCAGATTAAATCCGCAATCAAACGGAGTTGTAGAACGCTGGAATTCTACATTAAAACAGATGTTGGGCAAAGTAACAACAATGTTTCCCCATGATTGGGACCGGTTGATACCAGCGGTTCTCTTTGCGTATAGAGAAGTTCCTAATCGTCAAACCGGATTCTCACCATTTCAATTAGTTTTCGGGGCTAATCCAAGAGGACCAATGTCTATCTTACATGATTTGGTGATAACAAATGATGATAATACGATTACGAAATCTAGTCACCAATATGTCACAGATCTACGCCAATGCATTGTGGACGCATGTGAAATCGCGACTGAAGCATCAGAATTAGCAAAATATAAGACTCGGTCGCGTATTAATCGTGATAGAAGATTAACATCATTATCGATTAACGATGAAGTTTTTGTTCTCTTGCCACTTAAAGGTGATCATTTGTTGGTTACGTGGCAAGGTCCTTTTAAAGTTGTGGGTAAGAAAACCGACGTAGATTACATCATCGACATTAGGGGTAAAAGAAAAACATTCCACACTAACATGTTACAACCGTACATTTCTCGACCTCTTCCACTCAAACATATTTGTGAATCTATCACAAATCAATCTCCGCATCTGGCATCTATTGCTTTAGTTGATGAAGTAGCAACTAGTTTCGCGGATGTACCGCTTGATTTTCCTGTGGTACCTATCCAAGCCTCTGAAACTTGGAAGGATGTAATCATTTGTAACGATTTACCTTCAGATCAGAAGAATCAGATTCTCAATCTATTGAAATCTTTTGAAGATGTATTATCTGATCTGCCTGGACGAACTAACATTATGTCTCACGAAATAAAATTATCGGATCCCACTCCTATTAAGTTACGACCGTATGCAATTCCTTTGCATATCAGAGAGCAGGTTGACAGCGAGGTCGACAATATGTTGAAAATGGGGATAATCTCTCCATCAGATTCTCCATTTTGTTTTCCGATGGTGGCAGTACGGAAGAAAGACAAATCCATTCGTATATGCATTGATTTCCGTCGACTAAATAAAGTCACGATATCAGATTCTGAACCAATGCCTGTGCTGGAGGACTTGCTACCTCATTTAGCTTCTGCTACTTTCTTTAGCAAATTCGATTTATCAAAAGGGTATTGGCAGATCCCTTTGACCGAAGAATGTAAACCGTTGACGGCATTTGCAACAGCGAAGGGTTTGTTCCAATACAATGTCATGTGTTTTGGGCTCAAAAATGCACCTGCAACTTTTGTACGGATGATGCGTCGAGTATTTGGGAACCGTTCTGACCTAATATCTTATATAGATGATATTTGCATGTTTCATGACAATGGAAGAGCATGTAGATGGTATACAATCTTTACTCCTGACACTAAGAATACACAATCTCACAGCCCGTCCATCCAAAATAGAAATTGGATTCAATGAAATTTCATTTCTAGGACACAAAATTGGCAGACATGTAATACAGCCTGATGAATCTAATTTAAAACGCATACTTGATCTTACAATTCCAACTACAAAGAAGCAAGTACGGAGTCTATTAGGATTGGTGATTTTTTACCACAAGTTTATTCCAAGGTTCTCGTCTTTGACTGCTGTCTTATCTGATCTAACTAAAAGAGGTATGCCTAACAAAGTAGTTTGGACAGAACAATGTAACCATGCATTACAAAACATTAAGACTCATTTTTCACAGTATCCTATATTAAGACTGCCAGATTTAAAAAGATCATTTACTGTTGTAACAGATGCTTCGCTCCATGCAATAGGCGGGTGTTTGGGACAAAGTTTTGATGGCAAGTTTCATCCGATTTACTACTTAAGTAGGAAACTGTCGGAAGCCGAATCTAAATACTCTATTTTCGACAGAGAACTTTTGGGTATAGTATGGACTTTGAATAAACTTCAAAAGTATGTGGTAGGTACGCATTTTACTATAATGACAGATCAGAGAGCGTTAACATATCTCCAAACCTGTAAATCACCAAGTGCAAGACTTACGAGATTCGCATTGCAGTTGCAAGCGTATGACTTTGATATCGTCCATATAGAAGGACATAATAATGTAATCGCTGATACTCTGTCGAGAGTAATACATTGAAATACGTAACTGTCCTGGGTACAGGAAGTGACAACAAACATTGTTTATGTTCATAATCAATTGATAGGTAGATTATATAGCGATATTTTCGTAGCATTAATATGTTGCTCACAAGTTGTTGCCACATATTTTAACTGCATTTCACTCGTCGTGATATCATTTCACTCATTGCTTGAATTTGATTTTCCTTTTTATCATTATAGTTAAGTATAGTTAATGATGACCTGGAAACCTGCAGTTTCCAGTAGCGCGCAGGGGGGGGGGGGGGGGGGGAATATGTGGTGTCTGCCCATGCACACCACATGTTAGATTTATTGAGTTTGAGTTAGTGCTGATAAATGCGGCACTATTTGGGATATTGAAAATGAGGCGCACCGGAAAATGACACGAAGAGAGATGTTTATAATGTGTATGGCCAAGGTGTTAAGAAAAAACCTTGAGCTTTGTGGCCGCTGTGTTTTCTTGTAAGTTCCATTGGGAACATATTGCGAAGTGTTCACCTTTCTAAATGAATGTGGTTTGTACAAGAGGAGGAATACTCTTGGCATATGATTAATACTGTATTGATGAGGTTTGGTAATTAAGGATTAATCTTGACGAACGCCACTGTATGCTACAAGGAATATACGTTATTAAAGGATGTTGAGTTCGTTAAAAAGGAAGACTGTTTTAGTTCGTCATTGGTAGTTGGGTCAGTTAAAGAACCCACATGTATGTTGTCGAGTATGGAATAAAACTATAATCGTTGGGTCACCCTGGACGTAACAGAATAACGAGCATTATTATGAAACAACAGCAGGAGTAATCAAATATACATTAACATAACCAACATGTACTTGAACTGTGGACAGGGGTAGCAATTTATCTGAAATAATAAAAACGAACCCACAATATATTCAAACAGCGCCCCACCACAATTATGATTGTCTCTCTGGGGGGAATTTTCGCAAGTTGTTGCTTCTGAAAACTTTGTCTTACTCGGTATTACGATTACGCCGATACCTCTGAAGAAATATGCAGGCCAGGTGTCCGGGGGGAGCGTCCTTTGTAATCTATAAGAGTGATGGGTTTAATAGACAAAGACATTCGTGACATATTCCTGGCCCGTAGATGACCATCATGAGATAAGGCAAACTTTAACACAATACTAGAATGTGTTTGCCTATGTTCTAGTCATTTTCGGGTTTCAGGGAGACCGAATCGCTAGAGCAGACTCCAGTCAGGCGAAGAAAGTCATATAATCTTCGATCTAGAGGGTTTCTGTATACATCTAGCAACGAATCGTCAACCCCGTTCCTGAATCAAAACCCCTTTTTGTCAACGCCAAGTTAAGCTCACGCAGTGCAACGGAGCCAACGCTAAATCTGGAATCACCAAATGTAGTAGTAGTTCTCTACTCGCCTATTGGATTACCAGCCAGAGCATTGCGGCTTCCAGAATATCAAAACCGCCCAGCATGCCGATAGCAGAGTTCATATCACCAGCCTTTGTGTGTGCCTAAATGGCGCAGTCAGATCACAGTCGAAACCAGCCCAAAACCGGATTTAATACCAAGCACGTAAACCAATTCTGGCGCCGGATAAAGAGCGCAAAAGGACTCGTTGTCCTCAAGTGACCTCGTCCGGTGTAATTCTGGATTATGTAGAACCTCGCACTTAGGAGCGGCCAGCAATCTATGGACAGAGTTCCAGTGTCCCCACTCACGCTATAAGGGGAGTCACCAACGTTTAGCACCAACAAGGAAGGTTGTGTAGGCTGATTCCCTCACGAAGGATATCTACACGTAAAAATACACTTTCTGGAGCTATTACATTTGGTCCCACGAAAAAAGCGGACAGGCTGTCGCTCAGTTCGTTCATTCGGTCTGCAGGATATAGACAGTCTTCCAGTCCCCATCGCGAAATCAGTGGTGCCATCAACAATAGCGACTACAGTGGATTTATACAGGTCAAGTCCATCACCCATGGAGTATATTTTTACGTAAAAGACACTGTCTGAAGCATTGTACTTGGTCCCACGAGAAAGGACAGATTGTCAGACAGTTTATTTATTTCTCTTGTGTTCTACAGGTTGGTTTTATAATTGGGTCTGTGTGTTTGTGGGTGTGTATTTGCATTATTGGTGGTTATTGATGATTATTTATGACTATTGATGAATATTTTGATTATTGATGTAATTTATGCCGTGTATGATGATATGCATTAATTCCATGCTTTTCTTCTTTAATAAAGTTTACACATTTTATTAATGCGCTGTTCCCGACCCTTTTCATCCATAAGTAACTTGTTTTTAGCTCTTTACTATAATCTCTATGTATGATAAGAGAAAAGAGAGAGAGCAGGAGGTGCTTAGACAGACATAAGTGAGTTGAGGCTTGGAGAGAGAGACCATTTTGATAAATCTTCTTCCAGGTTGTCTCAAGTCCATCTCCTATTTACACCTTGCTGTGTGTGTAATCTATAACTCTGTCAGTCCACTATCCCTTGTCGATTTCGCTACTGTTGTCCAACTCGACAAATACTCTACACTTTACTCAACCACGACAAATAATGGGGTCTCGCCGCGGAATTTGAACTACATCTGCAGCAATCGCAACAGATGAGGTTGCAGTCTGGTAGGAATCTCTTACAAGATTCTATCTTGATTCTTAGAGTTTAGTGTTCTGCAGATTATAGGAATTTCTTTTCCCTAGACATATCGAACTATTTCTTTTGGGTGGAAGTCGGAACAGCGTTTTTTCTCCACTTCTTCTTCTTTGATCCATAGCCGCCGACCGTCAAAGCAGTCAGTGGCCATCACGCCTAGTGGCGTCTTGTAGGGCAACAACAAATTGATTCCACTTTGCTCGGTCGGTGGCCATCCTTCGTACAGTGCCCCAACTCTGGTTCATTCCCTGCATCTCAGCCTCCACAGTCCTCCGCCAGGTTGTTTTTGGTCGGCCTCTCTTTCGTTTTCCTTCAGGGGTCCAAAGCATAGCTGTTCTTGTGATGGCATCAGGGTCTCTTCTGAGGACATGGCCAACCCAGCTCCAGCGTCTGCCAGCTATGATGGTGTGCATGTCCTCTTGCTTGCTACGAGTAAGCAGATCTTGGTTAGTGATGGTATTCGGCCAAAAGATTCGGTGAATTTTTCTTAGGCATGTTGTGTGAAAAGAGGACAATTTCGACATTTCCTTCTCTGTAACTCTCCAGCATTCCGCACCATAGAGAAGCACAGAAAGCACACAGCTCTGATATAATCTTAATTTTGTGCTTGTGCTGTATTGGGAGGACTTCCAGATGTTGTTTAGGCTAAAGAAGGCTGTTCTTGCCTTATTCATTCTGATGTTGATGTCTTTGCCTGCCCCGCCGTCTGGTGTTACTATGCTTCCTAGGTATGTGAAGGTATCTGTCTGTACCAATTGCTGATTCCTTACTGATATGGGCTCAGGGTTGCTCACATTGAGCGTCATGACCTCAGACTTCTTTAAATTGATGTTCAAGCCCACCTGCTGGCTAAACTTATTAAGTCTATCCGTTTTTTCCTGGATGTGTTGATGTGAATGTGCTAGTAGTGCAATGTCATCTGCATATTCCAGATCTTCCAATGTAGAAAATGTAGTCCATCTTATTCCTCTTGGACTGCCCTCTGTTGTCTGTCGCATCACCCAGTCTATGACTGTTAAAAATAGAGTGGTTGATAAGGGGCATCCCTGTCGTATTTCTGTCTTCACCTCAAAGGTTAGGTTGCTCTGCCCAACACTACACGTAAAGTTGGCATAGAGGCTTTTTATGATTGACACTATGCAGCCTGGAATTCCATAAGCCCTCAGTATTTTCCATAAACTGTCCCTATGTATGCTGTCAAAAGCCTTTTCAAAATCAACGAAATTAATGTAAAGCTGTCTTTGCCATTCTGAGCACTGCTCTATAATGTTCCTGAGAGTGAATATATGATCTACACATCTTCTGTTCTTTCTAAATCCTGCTTGTTCTTTCCTCAGTTTGTGGTCTACTGCCTTTGAAATTCTCTGTATAATTATCCTGCCTAGTATTTTGCTGGGAACTGAGAGAAGAGTGATTCCTCTCCAATTATTGCAGTCTGCAAGATCTCCCTTCTTGGGCAATTTGACAATTATTCCTTTGTTCCACTCTGGTGGTGTTGTCCCCGTTTTCCAGACTTGTGCAAATAGTGGTTCTAATAGTTCTGCTGCTAGCTCAGGGTCTGTCTTAAATAGCTCTGCATTTAAGTTATCATGGCCCGGAGCTTTGCCGTTCTTTAACCCTTTGATTGCTGTGATGATTTCTTCTTTTCGTGGAATGTCTGTATTCACATCTAGATCGTTTTCAGCCTCAGGAACATTCAATTGTGTCTCTGGTGGTTCCTTGTTCAGAGTTTCTCTGAAGTGCTCTGCCCATCTTGTTTCCTGTCCCTCTGCTGTCGTGATGAGATTACCTTGCTTATCTCTTACTAATGTAATATTGTTTGCACCTCGTTTTCCGCTGATGAATTTAGTTATTTTTGTATACTGTGCTTTGTTCATTTCTCAGTGCTGCCTCCTCTGCCTGTCTTGCAAGATCGTCTAGGAAATTCCTTTTGTTGGCTCGGGTTTGGCGTTTAACTTCCTTGTCCAGCTGACTGTACTGTTCGCTATATAGTTGCTTTAACCTGGGGGACTTCGCTTCTGTTTTCTTTCTTTTCATTTCCTTTCTCATCCTTATGGTGTTTAATGTTTCTGGTGTTATCCAGTCTTGCTTCTTCCTTTCCTGGAATCCCAAGCATGATTTGCTGCTTTCTTTGTATATTGTTGAAATGGTGTTGAAATTCTGGTCTATATCATCAGTCAATGGCTTTTCCTGACTTTTGGCAAATTGATATCGTTTCTTTATGTCGGCCGCAAAAGCTTTTCTGGTAAGGGAGTCCTTCAATTTGCTGATGTCAAACCTTTTCTGTGTAGTTACAGTTGGTGCAGCCCTTCTTAGTTTCACTTTCAGTTTTGCTACTACTAAATGGTGATCACTTCCCACATCTGCACCTCTTCTTACCTTCACATCTTGTAATGCATGTCTCCATCTACCGTTAACCATGATGTGGTCTATCTGGTTTCTGTCCCGACCATTTGGTGATTCCCATGTTAATTTGTGAATTTCTTTATGTGGGAAGAGTGTTCCTCCAATGACCAGGTTGTTGATGCTACAGAAACTTATTAGTTTATCCCCATTTTCATTTGCTGTTCCGCTGCCGCATTTCCCCATTGTTCTTTCATTATATGTATTGTGTGTACCAACTTTCGCATTGAGGTCTCCCATTATTATAACAAGATCATATCTAGGTGTATCTTCCATTTCTTTCTGCAGTTGTTGATAGAATTCATCCTTGACCTCCTCATCGCTATCATTCGTTGGTGCGTAGCATTGTATTATTGTAGTGTTGGTGAATCTCCCTCTCAATCTTAATCTTATCAGTCTGTTGTTGATGGGTTTCCATTCCAGTAATGTCCTTTCTATTCCTTTCTGTAGAATAATGGCTACGCCTTCATTGTGCTGTCCATGCTCTCTTCCAGAGTAAAGTACTGTTTCTCCTGTTGCTGTTTTAACTTTTCCTGCCCCTGTCCATCTGCTCTCGCTTATCCCTATTTTTCTCCACAGCAAGCATAAATATTTAGTTACATTTATTGTTCATGCTACACATGAGACAGCTGGTAAAGGTTGATGGTATCACTGCTGAGTTTTTGGTTGACAAATCTGACGACTATTGTTGTAAAAGTCAGAAATTTTTTTTTTAAGGGTTAATAATTTTTCAGGAGTAGCTCTTTAATCTGAGATAAGAAGCTACAGATAGTCAGTTACTAGCTTGCATCTGTACCAAGGGAGGGTGTTCATTCGGATGATAGTAACCAATCCTCTCAATAGCTTAGTACTGACAGAACTGGGGTGAAGTGATAGTAATAAGTTTTACATCACTTACATTTTTTGGAGTTTTTTTGGGGTTTGTGCTTGTCGATCAGAGTAGCTACAAACTTTCTTGTTTTTTAAAGTTCCCAGGCTAGCCTAGATTTTATTGATTATTAAGTTAATCAGCACCTAATGGACTAGGTAACTAAGATCTCTAGGTTCTATTCTTCTATAGTGTTTGCTCACCCTGATATAATGGCCGATCTAGATAAAGTGCATAGGATTGCCCTCGAGGTAGCTAAGTACATGGAGTACAAGGATATCGAAATCCAGCCCTTTCTAGAATTTGCAGTAAGCCTGCAGGATCAATACGAGGTAGACAATTGGTTTGACAGCCGTTTAATCTTGGCATGGTCCTGTAAACAAACTGGGGAGAGTGAAGTATTCACCCGACAGTATGTAGAAGAAGTGATAGAAGATGAGAAGCAAAGGGAAAAGCAAAGACAAGAACGGGACAAGCAATTGGAAATGGAGCGACAAGAAAGGGACAGAGAAAGCCAAGAATGGGACAGGCTACACCAAATCAGAATGAATGAACTGGATAGCCAAATTCGGAGGGTGGAAACAGATACTAAATGTAGTCACTCTACTTCCCCTTCTACTGTGCCCTTAACGGTCAACGCCCCTGCAGACCTTGCGCCCATGAAAGAAAACTTGCCTGCTAAAACCGAACCCCAACTCCAGAAAATTGACTTTCCTTTGGACTTGGATCCGAAGCCCAAACAAGGAAAGAATTTACGTCGGGATAGCAGACCTAAGGCCACGGGGAAAATTACGCAACGTTCCCAGGCATGGAAACTGCACAAAGGTGAGAGAGGTGCTAACAAGCATTGTAATACGGATTGTTCCCGTCTGGCAAGCGGCGAACCCCGAGCCTCTCACGCTCCAGACCGAGCAGCACCTAACCGACACGTGACGTCGAGAAAAGGGAGCCACACCCTATCACGTTATATTACGCAAGATTCCCGGCCGGACAGCAAAAAACCATATGCAGAGGCGTATCCCTCCAACTCAGCGATCGTAGAATGGAGGCGCCGCTCCTCTTATCACCCTGAGCTTAAAAGGTGCAAGAATAAGTCGCCTGCTAAAAGGGTTAAACTTTCCAAACCGTTCCAAGGAACTTTGGAAAAACACACCGAGAGTTTTTTCTCGGGCACTTCGCGATCTAACGGGATCTCAAACCGTACAGTCTTTTGCATGCAGTCTGCGGGGCCTGTCAACCAGGAAGTGGATCTCGCATTGCAGGACAAAGTTCAACTGACGCCAGTAACTTCCTCAGGGGAGGGCAAAGTTGACGTTTATAGTGGACACAGGGTTCCATGCGAAGGGATCCCTGGTATTCCATTTGAGTCTCTCACACTTCTCAGGGCAGAAGACAGTGAGAAAAGCTGCCTTACTACTGTACAAGGAGCCATTGTTGAGAGCCTTGGCTCACGTCATTCTAGTACCGGTAAAGCGACTCAACAAACTCTGCAACTCGCAGATATTACCTATCTTTCTCTACGGATAGAAGCTACGGAGATCTGTTATGATTTAGTAGAACCTCAGAATGCGATCAATTACTCTCTGCTTCAGGCAGCTGAGTTCTCTCATTCAAATCGCATTATTCCAGTGGTCGCAACCCCACTGATGGACAGCACAGTAGTCGCCTCCGCCAGGCCATTACAGAGCAACTTGATCATTTCCGTTGACCAAGCCAGAGTTGTGACTGGCAAGGCAAGGAAAGCTCCAGATCCACCTTTAGAGGGCACAGGTCTGAAGATTGATCAATGCTCCCACCGAAACAGGGGAGTAGGTGTGGAGAGGCAGAAGAAAAATGCTAGCATTTCTTCGGCCAACGAACGGCTTTATTTGCCAACTAGGGTTACACGCGCGCGGAAAATTCCGATAGACTGCAGCTATAGAGGGTTATTCAAGGCCACGCCCATGACAGGTAAATATATACATAAGCAGCCTGAGCCCATCAATGATTACACTGCACATAACAGGCGGATTATCTACGCAGTGGCCAGTGAGTTCAGGCAGGGCCGAAAACCACAACAGGTGCGGATAATTTTCCGGACCATAAACAGGCACAGCGAATGGTGGAACCAAGATCAGGTTCACACGGAAACGAAGGGCGTCAGCGCCGACTGGCCTCGCAAAATCCCATTCGCTGAACGTCTATTAGACAGAGGGAAGAAAAGAAATGAACTCGGAGCTAGTCATACAGTACTGACAGAAATTGGAAACGTATTTGGGTTATGAGTATAGGATGTTCCAATGATAGGTAAAGGACGTCGATGGAAAAGATAAATTACTGTCATTTTTGTCCGTATTCCTCGAACTTTAAAAGGGGGAGCACTTGTCACGTGACCGATAACTTATTTTACCATCTTGTCCATAATTTGATTACTCCTTTAAATGTTCTGTTTTCCTGGACATTTTGTATTTTCTTTTTCTTTCATTTTCTACCTTCGTGGCCAAACGTTTTCACCTTCTCAAACCCCACCCGAGGTTTGGTTACGTTCCGGCCTGTAGCGGTCAGCGAACGATAATATTATCTAAGCCGCACCTGGTCTGACCAGGGGAATATCTCTTACGTTTAAAGGCTTTGACCACGAGCGAGAGGAGCCTCTGTGTAGTCTTTGATCGCTAGCGGGAGAGAACTTGCGCGGTCGGTAATAAGTTTGATCTTCGTTTCAGGGGGAGATAACAACCGCTGCTAGTGGGTTGTTTGCCCTTAGATGAGCAAAGAGCACATAATATTATGATTGTCTATCTGGGGGAATTTTCGCAAGTTGTTGCTTCTGAAAACTTTGTCTTACCCGGTATTACGATTACGCCGATATCTCTGAAGAAATATGCAGGCCAGGTGTCCGGGGGAGCGTCCTTTGTAATCTATAAGAGTGATGGGTTTAATAGACAAAGACATTCGTGACATATTCCTGGCCCGTAGATGACCATCATGAGATAAGGCAAACTTTAACACAATACTAGAATGTGTTTGCCTATGTTCTAGTCATTTTCGGGTTTCAGGGAGACCGAATCGCTAGAGCAGACTCCAGTCAGGCGAAGAAAGTCATATAATCTTTGATCTAGAGGGTTTCTGTATACATCTAGCAACGAATCGTCAACCCCGTTCCTGAATCAAAACCCCTTTTTGTCAACGCCAAGTTAAGCTCATGCAGTGCAACGGAGCCAACGCTAAATCTGGAATCACCAAATGTAGTAGTAGTTCTCTACTCGCCTATTGGATTACCAGCCAGAGCATTGCAGCTTCCAGAATATCAAAACCGCCCAGCATGCCGATAGCAGAGTTCATATCACCAGCCTTTGTGTGTGCCTAAACGGCGCAGTCAGATCACAGTCCAAACCAGCCCAAAACCAGATTTAATACCAAGCACGTAAACCAATTCTGGCGCCGGATAAAGAGCGCAAAAGGACTCGTTGTCCTCAAGTGACCTCGTCCGGTGTAATTCTGGATTATGTAGAACCTCGCACTTAGGAGCGGCCAGCAATCTATGGACAGAGTTCCAGTGTCCCCACTCACGCTATAAGGGGAGTCACCAACGTTTAGCACCAACAAGGAAAGATGTGTAGGCTGATTCCCTCACGAAGGATATCTACACGTAAAAATACACTTTCTGGAGCTATTACATTTGGTCCCACAAAAAAAGCGGACAGGCTGTCGCTCAGTTCGTTCATTCGGTCTGCAGGATATAGACAATCATCCAGTCCCCATCGCGAAATCAGTGGTGCCATCAACAATAGCGACTACAGTGGATTTATACAGGTCAAGTCCATCACCCATGGAGTATATTTTTACATAAAAGACACTGTCTGAAGCATTGTACTTGGTCCCACGAGAAAGGACAGACTGTCAGACAGTTTATTTATTTCTCTTGTGTTCTACAGGTTGGTTTTATAATTGGGTCTGTGTGTTTGTGGGTGTGTATTTGCATTATTGGTGGTTATTGATGATTATTTATGACTATTGATGAATATTTTGATTATTGATGTAATTTATGCTGTGTATGATGATATGCATTAATTCCATGCTTTTCTTCTTTAATAAAGTTTACACATTTTATTAATGCGCTGTTCCCGACCCTTTTCATCCATAAGTAACTTGTTTTTAGCTCTTTACTATAATCTCTATGTATGATAAGAGAAAAGAGAGAGAGCAGGAGGTGCTTAGACAGACATAAGTGAGTTGAGGCTTGGAGAGAGAGACCATTTTGATAAATCTTCTTCCAGGTTGTCTCAAGTCCATCTCCTATTTACACCTTGCTGTGTGTGTAATCTATAACTCTGTCAATCCACTATCCCTTGTCGATTTCGCTACTGTTGTCCAACTCGACAAATACTCTACACTTTACTCAACCGCGACAAACGGTACTTGGCCGTAGAAATCAGTCTCTGAACCGGCTTTCCTACCTTACATTCAGACTTTCATAAATCAACTGTCATGGTGTACGTTTCCCATCTATTTCAACTTTGCGCTGGCTATGAGCAAAACAAACAAACTTTCTTAGCTTTTCTTGTGAACAGTGGTTTCAAATAAGCGTGTACCGGTATGAAACACTTTCATCCTGTCGATAAGGTAAGTTTTCATACTTATATTTTTTGTTTGTTTGCACAGAGGTAGCATCAGTTTTACTAACATTAATTATTAATTAAGCATATACATTTTGATACAGATTTGCCATATATTGAATATTGCTGTTCAATCCATTACATTACATCCTTTTAATTTGTTACCGGGATCTCCACACTTTGTAGTTAGACCACGGGCTCCCAATTTTTAAATCTGAAGACCTATAAATATGGTGCGTTATTTTATATTTTGTTCATATTAAATAGCTATTATTATACTTTATGAAATGATTATTGGTTTACTTCAGTGTTGGTGTGGCTGTTGCTAATTGTGTTTTTTTTTTCTAATTGTTGTATTTTTCTAATTTATTTATGGCTGTGGTTAAGAAACTTTATAAAATAGAAGAGTAAACTGGTAAGAACATCTGTGTCAGCATTTTTGTAAAGCCACTTTTAAATCAGTTTTTAGTTGTTTACTCAACAAACATTTTTCTATCTGCAATATTGTAAAATCAATTCTTTGTTCCAGAATTCAGAACAAATATGGCAAAAGCAGAACAAACCAAAAAGAAGTGCAGACAGTACAGCGTGGAATATCTGAAATATGGTTTATTCCAGCACTAAATAACCAACAATTACCCATGTGTCTATTATGTGAGAGGGCCTTTTCAAATGAGGTGATGAAACCTTCCAGACTACTTGAACATTTGAAAAAAAGTCACCCTGATTAAGCACATAAAGAGAAGGACATTCCGCTTACTAACATTCTTGCATGTGCAACAGATGGGACACCATCAATGATAGGTTGTTACCGCGGGTTTATCGCTTTCTTAAAAGAAGCTGTACCTGATATATTTACAATACACTGTGCAATTCACAGACAACATCTTGTTGCAAAAATATCTAAGTGATCGGCTTCACAAATCATTAAATACTGGTATCACAGCGATTAACAAAATTAAGTCCCATGCTCTCAATTCTCTACTATTTCAAGAGCTTTGTACTGAGAATGATGAACTGTTTGAACGTTTACTGATGCACACAGAAGTCAGGTGGCTCTCAAAAGGAAATTGTCTGAGACACTTTCATGCTCTTTTTGAAACTATGGTAGAATTCTTCAAAGACTCGCATGCTTCGCTCAGTACAGAACTATCGAATATCAAGCATGACACTGCATATTTGTCAGATTTATTCACAAAGTTTAATGAAATAAGTCTACAACTGCAAGGAAATGATATTAATCTTATAAACGTCAAACCTGTCATCTCCACGTTTCTGGCCAAATTAACACTATTCAAACGCAATATTAGCTGTCACGAGTTAATTCAATTTCCCAGCCTCTTAGAGTTGGAAGAGAAAGACAAAATACCAGAGGATAATCTTCAAGTATATT
Source organism: Oreohelix idahoensis (assembly GCA_024509875.1). Classification (NCBI taxonomy): domain Eukaryota; kingdom Metazoa; phylum Mollusca; class Gastropoda; order Stylommatophora; family Oreohelicidae; genus Oreohelix; species Oreohelix idahoensis. Next base: position 775,014 of record JAMPIV010010825.1, on the reverse strand, counting down.
GTGCACACCTAGATATGCTGCATAAAGAAATGTCTCAGAGGTTTCAGGATCTTCTTTTGATCATGATTCCAGACTGGATAATAAATCCATTCCTGGACACGTGCAGTGAGGAACTAGGAAGGGTGGAAGAGGAACTGATATCGCTACAAAATGACATTGAGCTTAAGCCAATGTTCAAGAAATCATATCAAGACTTTTGGTTGCAGAAAAGAATCTCTGAACACTACCCTGCAGTGTGAGGAAAGGTTAAGATGTTCTGTACTGCCTTTCCAACATCGTATTTAGTAGAGCGTGGTTTCAGCACGGTTGTCCACCTTCTTTCAAAGCAGAGAAACAGACTGCAAATTACTGAATGTGGGGATCTGAGACTCCTTCTAAGTAACTTTCAGCTTGATGTTGAGAAGCTGATATCACTACACCAAGCACATCCATCTCACTGAAGTTAAAAATGAAGTAAGGTTGTTACTAATGCATTTTCACATACTGCTGTTTGTTTTACTGCATTAAGTAATTAAGTTTTTCTTTTTAAATTAAGTTAATAAATAAGCGTATCTGTAGCTTTATATTAAATAAAAGGAACCCGTTACACGCCTATTGAGGCATATTGAGAATAAGGTGTTAGGCCCATATTATCTTGACCGTTGGCACATGAGGGGTGATGTGGTCGGCATCACGCCGGCGGCCTTAACCTTCCCAGAGTTGCTCTGGTACCCATTTGGGGCTGGGTCGACCCTGGAGCCGTTTGTGGCCTAAAAAAAATCCCGCCTCATCTGGGGATTGAACCATAGACCACTGCGCTAGGAAGCCAGTGCAGCTTTATATTAGAATGTGATAAATTGAGCAATTAGTTGTTACTGTATTAACAGTTGCTCTTATTTTTCACTCTTTACATTTTTTTATGTTATGTGGGGAAATGCAGGGGGGAAAGGGGGGGGGGGGGGGGAGAGGGAGAACATGACCGGGGGGCAAGGGGGGGGGGGACCCAAAAAGGTTTGGGAAACACTGGTCTAAACTGTAAAAGTTTTATGTGTCTAAGCTGTCAAAGTGTTTATGTGTTTAAACTGTCAAAGTGTTTATGTGTCTAAACTATCAAAGTGTTTATGCGTCTAAAATGTCACAGTGTTTGTGTCTAAACTGTCAAAATGTGTGTGTATCTAACCTGTCAAAGTGTTCATCTGTCAAAATGTTTATCTGTCTAAATTGTCAAAGAATCTTCTTAAAGGTGGTTTGTCATGTAAATCAATGCTCAACAGTCAGTGTTCTATGGCATGCTGGTGTATATCTGGAGTGCTGTTACATCAGACAGGTTACATTATATAATAGCATACAAAATTATATTATGGTAAAATATGACATTTAAAAAAGCCTTAAGTGTGCAATGTAATTTTGGAAGGCACTTAGTATGCCTTGAACATGATGCTAATGAAGGAATGAATGAACGAACTTAATTTTCAAAGGGTTTAGAACTGGGCACGCAGGCCCGTCTAACATTCTGCCCTTCCTTTCTCTCGTATTCCATACTGAATCAATTTATTCTCACATGTATCTTAAATATTACTTAAATAATAAAATAGCAAAATAAAATACAACAAAACAAAATCCCAACATTGTAACAGTACAATAACAGTTTCACAGATTTACAGTACCTTATCTTAATTAATACTAAACAGGGCAAAGTTATCTTTCCTACATATGATGTTATATAATTTTTTAAGAACTTAACTAAAATAGGATGGCATATAATCTGCACTCATGAAGTATTTGAAAAATCTGTGATTGAATGAATATGAACTAAGCGTGTTTTTGTTAGATCATGTGGAAGATTATTCCACAGATGAGCAGCAGAAAAAGCGGAACTTTTCTTGAATAAGTCGAGCCTAGGCTTGGGCATGTGTAATTTATTTAAGTGCTGACTGCGTCTTCCGCTGTATTTGAAAATAGGCCACAGATATGTTGGAGCATTCTGTGATAAGATTTTGTGAATAAATTTGGCTTTGTTGAAGAGAAAGCTCATTCTTATTTGTTATATGTTAAGATATGTATATGGGTCTACACACTGTGTGAGGTTTTTGTCTGAAACTAGGAGCACTGCAAGTTTTTCCAATAAATAGAGTCTTTTAATGTTGTCATTAGTGCAACATGATGATGTAAGTACTGAATGTATATAGTGGCAGCTATTTTTTATTCCAGCAATCTTGCCAATCATAATAGTCCTAACTGATTGTAGAAATACATTAGAGAATAGGCCAGTATGTATGTCATCTTTAAAATGTATTATGTACTGTAATCATCACCCAGGTTGTGAGGAATGTAAACCCGAGTATACTGGAGATTGCCATAAACCTGAACTTGTCACCCCTAATGCTAATATTGAGGTAGGATGTTGTATATCCAGTTGTTGAAACAAACTATACCAATCATAAACCTGAACTTGTCACCCTTAATGCTAATATTGAAGTAAGATGTTGTATATCCAGTTGTTGAGACAAACTATACCAATCTTGAACCTGAACTTGTCACCCCTGATGCTAATATTGAGGTAAGATATTGTATATCCAGTTGTTAGACAAACTGTACTAATCATGAACCTGAACTTGTCCCCCCTGATGCTAATATTGAGGTAAGATATTGTATATCCAGTTGTTGAGACAAACAAACCAACTATAAACCTGAACTTGTCACCCCTGATGCTAAAATTGAGGTAGGATGTTGTGTATTCAGTTGTTTAGACCAGTGGTTCCCAAAGTGGGTGATACCACCCCCTCCTGGGGGTGTTGGAAGGATCCAAGGAGGTGATATGGAAAAAAAAGAGCCAGAGGGGGGCGTTCAGTAGTAAATACGGGCGCTCAGTAGTAAGGAGTGATTCAGGAATTGACAGGCTAAATTCAGTACATGTGGGGGAGAAAGAAATTGTGGATTTGAGAGACAACATCAGTGAGGCGGGGACAATGTGGATGGTTGAATAACTAGGATCATTAAGCAAGGCAAAGTTTCATCTATACGTGCCATTCTGAACTCAGGTGACCATCGCTGACCATAAATTGTAATTGGGAACTGCTGGGAAAGGGGGTTAACTAAACACATATTGTCCATTCATTGACTCCTGAAGAAAGAGAAACGATCTGTGGTTGGTTCACTAAGATTTAAACAGAAGGTAAAAACCATTCCTAAATAGTGTTTAATATGAGGTTAGGCTCTGGCCAGGTGGGTCCAAGTGTACTTTCTGATGGCATGGGTGAAATTAGATACCTGCTGCTGTTTCATAAAGTAACAACTTTGCTTTGTTGCAGATTGTTCTTCTTCTTCTTCTTGCGATCGCATCTTTGATGATTACACCGTCAGACGAGTTCTCATGATGAATTCGACTGTTGTTTGAAGTTCCTCTTTAACTCCATATAGCTTTGAGTTTAGTGTTGAGTCATTGGGCCAGTATATCTTTCTTAACTGGTCATACAGAGGACAGTCCTGTAGAACATGCTCAGCAGTTTGTTCGTTTAATCCACATGTGCACAGTGGTGAAGCAGACAATCGTAGCTTGTGCATGTGTTTATTCAGTTTGTTATGCCCTGTCCTGAGTCGAAAAATAGTTGTCTGTCCCTGCCGGTCGAGAGTGTGATAGTCGTCTTTGGGTTGGTTCTGTTCTCTTCTGATAGTCTGGATAGCTCTCTTTTTCTCAAAGTATGTGACTTCATTATCTTCTTGTTCACATTCTCCTCCCATTTTTGCAAGTTTATCTGCCTTTTCATTTCCGGGTACACCACAATGAGATGGTACCCACTGAAGTATGGTTCTCTTTTTGGCAGCTACCTTGTTTAGTTCATTTCTCAGATGCGGGAGTTTACCACCCTTGAGAGCTTGCAGGACAGACAGTGCATCTGTGAGGATGACTACCTGGTGGCAGTCAGAGTTGGTGTTATAAATCATATTTGCAGCTTGCTCTAGAGCTTGAACCTCAGCTGTATAGTTGGAACAGAATTTACCAGTGGGAATGTGCCTAGTCTCATAGTGGTTGTCAGGATATGAGATAAAGATACCGGCACCTCCATTCCTAACAGCATTAGTTGCTGATCCATCTGTATAGGCATGTATCCATGATTGATCGGGATAGCTTTCTTGGATCATACTCAATGTAGCAGTTCGTTTTTGCAGATCATTATACTCACATCCACTTGTGAGACCACTGACTGTTGTATTAATTTGGAGGGCACTGCTGGCCTGCTCCCATGGTACAGGGTATAGGGTGGGCTTCAGTGGTGTTGTCTTCATGGATAGGTCTTCTTGATGCTGTCTTATAAGTCTTTTCCCCCGATGCACAAAGCTGCTACGCTTTAGACGTCCCAATGCCAGATCATCTAGTCTTGCCTTCATTGGGTGCATTGGCATACTGTTGTACTTTTCCATCTGGATCATGGTTTTTGTGTCTCTTCTATGGGACAATGTCTGTAATCCAGCAACCTTCTGCATCTCTGTTATTGGTGTAGTTTTCATGGCTCCTGTAATGAGCCTGAGAGCTTGATTTTGCACCTTGTCCAAAGACTGCAGATGTGAGTTAGCAGCTGATGACCATGCTGCTGAGCTAAACTCTAAGTGTGGTCTTATTACTCCATTATAAATCTTCTTTAGATTTCGTTCATTTGCTCCCCAGTTGGTACCTGCTAATTTTCTGAGTATGCCTAGTCGTCTTCGGGCCTTTCCTTCTGCATTTTCAATATGCTTATTCCATGTAAGCCTTTGGTCAAATGTCACCCCAAGATAGGTGGGGTAGCTTTCTTCCTTGATCACGGTTGTCCCTAGGTGTATGTTAGCTGATTTGTCCTTGGGGGCGAGGGAGAACAGTGTTGTGGAGGTTTTGTCTGTGTTTATTGTGATAAGCCATTTCTCTGCCCATGACACTAGCATGTCTGCTGCCCGCTGCATTCTATAATTTGCTGTGGTGACATTTTCATCAGCGCACCAGAGTACTAGGTCATCTGCATATAAGGCAGCTTTAACTCCTGCAGGGAGATCTTTCACCAGGTCATTGATGTAAACAAGGAAGAGTGTTGGGGAAATTACTCCTCCTTGAGGTACCCCCTGATGGAGCAACACTTTTCTGCTCTGCAGACCGTCAAGAGTGACTCTAGTTCTCCTGTTATGCAAGTATGACTGGATCCATTTCATCATGTTGCCTTGGATTCCACTTCTCCTAAGTTTTGCAATGAGGCCATCTTTCCACACCTTGTCAAAGGCCTGCTTGAAGTCGACCCAGATCGTTAGGACCTTTTTCTTCTCCTGGAAGGCATCTTCTATTGCTTGAGACAAGTAAGTAACTTGGTCTTCTATACTGTAGCATTCTCTAAATCCAGCTTGTTCCGGCACCAGGATCTGCTCAGACTCTAAATACCATTTCAATCTGTGGTTGACTATTCGCTCCATAGTCTTCCCAACACAGCTTGTGAGACTGATTGGCCGGTAACTTGCAGCCTCGGTCTTACATTTCCCTTTCTTTAGTATGGGTATTGTGATGGCTTCTCTGCATACTTGGGGTACCGTTCCTTTCAACCAGCTGTGGTTGAATATCTCAAGCAGTTTTGTCTTTGCTGCTGAGCTCAGATTTACTAGCATTTCGTTGCTGATTTTGTATGGGCCGGGTGACTTTTGAAACTTAAGCTTGGAAATAGCCTTCTGTAGTTCTCCTAGTGTGATGGGTTCCCTCATTGGGGCAGGAGTATCTGTCTGTCCCATGGTTGCCAGTATTTCTTTTCTTATCTCTCTCTGATGGTCTATGTTAATGGGTAAGTTGCTTTCTGAACTGTATCTTCTAGCAAACAAGTCTGCAGCTTGTTTTCCTCTGAAAAGTTTGCCACCTTCATCCAATGTGATAGTCTGCCTTGGTGAGGAATGCTCTTCATTTAGAGACTTGACTAATCTCCAAAGTTTCCTGCCGTCTTTCTCAAGGTTCAGCGATGCCGTTTTAGTTCTCCAGCTTTTCCGCTTTTCTTCTAGCTTTGTTCTCTGAAACTCTGCTACAGCCTTTTTCCATTTGTTGTGAGTTTCAAGTGAAGGCTGAGACTCTGCGTCCTTTCTAGCCTTGTCCATAGCTTCCTGACGTTCTTGGAGTGTGCTGGACCAGTATGGTATGTAGTTACGCCGGCATCCTTTGGGAATGGTTTCTTTTGCAGCTTGTAGTATGCATCTGTTGAAGTCTTTTACCACTTCATTAATGTCTCGGTTCTGTACCTTGAGGGTAGACAGCAGCGTGTTCACCTGATGCCTGAATAAACCCCAGTTGGCTTTTTTGTAGTTCCATCTTGTAATGGCTGGGCCTGTACTGAGAGTTGCACTCTGGACAGTAAGAAAGATTGGGCGATGGTCGCTTCCCCCTAGTTGGTCTCCTACTTCTCTACTAATAGATCCAGCTATATCTGGTGTGGAGAAGGCAAGATCTGGTGTTGAGGTTGTGTGCCATCCTCTGGAGTAGAAGGTAGGAGTATCTGTGGCATTATTGACTAGGATTAGGGAGTGATCATCTTGCCAAGTTTCAACCTCTTCACCTCTGTGATCCAGATGGTTATAGCCCCAGCTCTGGGAGTGGCTATTAAAGTCTCCAACTGCTATAAAGTTGGTGGCTGGTACCTGTATAGAGCTGAGACTCAGGGGTTTGTTGTTCGGACAGTAATAGTTCAGGAGTTCTATTTCCATCTTGTCTACCTTTATCTGCAGCAGCTGATATTCTGCTCCATCCATGAAGGTTTTCCTTTCGTGTGCAGGAATGTTATTCCTTACAAGAGTAAGTACTCCTCCTTTTCGTCTATCTTGTCTGTCGGATCTGAAGCATTGATATCCCCTTATTTTAAAGGTTTGATCTGCTTTCAAGTGAGTCTCTTGGATACAGCAAACACTGACTTGCTTCTCATACAAGATGTTTTCCAGCTCTGTCTTTTTGCTGTATCCAGCCTGCTTGCTGTTCACTCCCTCTGCATTCCAGTGCATCATGACAAGTGGCACTCTGGGTTTCTCTTTTTCTGTTTTGTTTTGGTCAGTAGTTCTCCTCCGCCGTCTGTTGACTCCACAAGACGGTCTAGAGGGTCCTCCAGTAGCTGAGGGTGGGCTCTGTCGAGGCTCAGAGCCCGGCACTGCACCTGCCTGGTGGAGCTCCACAGGGCGAGCACCAGAACGAGATTTATTTGACGGTGTACTCTCCATAGAAAAAAAAAGCGAGTTGCATGATACTGTGGTTTCCGGTGCGCCTTCTGGCCCAGTATCTACGACTTTAGCACCTGTTCAACGGGAGAGTGGGCTCATCCCTAATCTGTTTATGTTCCCAGTAGTAGACTATTCGCAAGCAGCCTGGGGGTGTCACTGCTCTGCGCGGACCTTGTTTACCGAGGCGGCGTCCGAGCTCGTATGGTGAAAATATGGTTGCGTTATCTTCAAAATAGCCCTGTCTTTCCCGTGGCTTTTCTGCCATCCTGCAACTTTGAGTTAGGGAGTTCTGAGCTCCAGTCTCTTTCCCAGGCATTTTATCCTGGCCTGGCACGCATACAGAGGACCCCACTTCTGGTTCTAAGTTAGCAGTTGGGGATAGGTGGGGTAGCACACTGTGCATTCCCCGTCATCCAGGGGGCTCTCCAACTATGCAGAGCTTGCACAATGCTGTGCTCTGGTTCGGGGCTCTCCCAGGAATCCTCACGTCCTGCACAGAGCCACTTCCCGATACCCACCACCTGCCAACCCTCCATTGTAGAAATCTCCTGCATGCGGCCATCCAGTCAAGAGCCAGTATTAAGTCTGGTGCCCAAGTGATCCCCCCAAGCTCAGTGTGCAATGCTGGGTTCTCATCATGCTGCAACACAGGAGGGATTGTGATGCTCAGCCATCTCTCTCAATTCTGCACCGATAAGTGACATCGGGGACTTAACTTTGCCTCAGTACTGGGAGGCCCCGTTTCCGGGTACACCACACACAGCCAATTGAGGCAACGGTCGCCATGGGCGTGATAGACGACAAACAGTGAAGAATGAGGCAAGAAAGCATTTAACCCATGAAGTGGGGGTGGATTGGTGCAGACCAGAGCATGTACCACTCGCCGGTGGGTTCTGCATCTACACCTATAGGGTTCCACCCACTCCTCAGCCCATTTAGTCTGGCCCCTCACCCAGGACCTGTCCGGCTTGGGTGACCCTGCCAGGAGTAAAACTCCCGCCGGCATAGCTCCCGGGATCATTGAGGCGCTCAAGCTCTCCAACCACGGCAAGGTAGGCTTACATGTGGAGAGTTTGCAGATTGTAACGGCCAGAAATGTAACGGCCACCAGAAATGTAACGTACTGTTTATGCGTGATTTGAAAGCTGGCAGAGTGAACGTGTCGTTTATCACCTGGACTGTGTAAGGTTGCAGTGTTGATGTAGGTCACCAGCGTGAGGCGCTGCCAGGGGTATTATGATCACTCACACAAAACAGCGTATATGTTATATATGTGTGGTACTAGTATTTTGATGTGCTGAGTGTGGGTGTAGACGAGAACGTGAATGCTTGAAGCTCTTAGTAAAGTCAATAATGCACCCATACACTCGCATGCAGTAGTCAATGATGAATTGAAGACTGCTGACACGTTTCAAACATTTATTTACGAAACTGACAGTAGCATCAATGAGACAGTCGAATTAACAAGATCAAGGACTTCACATACATAATGAATGACTGTTAAATGTCTGGTAATCAAAGGCTTGCATCATACATCAACTAGGACATACCCAATCATCATCTGTCCTTATATTACAGTTCATAATGTAGCTTCCGTACCATTGACTCAGCGCGTCAGGTACTTAATTAGCTCTGTCGTCCAACAAACGAGCTCCTAAATTGCGTAGCAATAATACATAACGCTGCTATTCAACTAGCATAGGCCGCCAGGTATATTTCCTCTTGCTGAAAAATATTGGCCGTAATCCAGGGCCTCAGTATGTAGACAGCTGTGTATCCTTTGTTAGCCGGCACGATCAAACCATGCTAAACATATATATATATATATACCGCCAACCTGCGGTGTCCACAATAATTTATCATCATCATTAGGCTTCTGTTCAATTGAAAACACATAGTCTCATTTGGCTAGAACAAGAAGCAAAGAAGGAATTCTGTCTCTCAAGATCTGTGAGCTTCACTCGCACATAGGTAATTTCAAATTTTCTGCAACCAAAGGCATATTAATATGAATGTTTCTTTACCTTTTACAGAATCCTCCGGATACACACTTAATAACTATTGTCACTCTTGACGAACAAAGAATCACTGGGGAAAACCTTGACATTTCAGTCATATCGAAAACTTTCCAAACCCCACGATGATATAGAGGAAAATCACCACGGACAACATGTCCGGTAGCCCACAAAAAACTATCTCTCTGACGGAAGTTCCCTCAGTTCATGCCTAGGACTCGCGCATACCTAGACAGCATAAAACTGAGCATCGTTAAGACAGATCAACGACAATGATTGAAAGAAAGGGGAGATAACCCTCAAACAACCTGTCATGGAAGTCAACACCCAATTATCCAACTTTGACCAACAAAAGTATTAAATAGATTTACCCATTATGACTCTGTCAAAAACGACAGCAACACAGATTTTATTGTCTCAGTATTTACAAGGAACTCTGCCTAGGCTGGTCCCAAGCCTGGCTGAAAAAGGAGGAGGGTGGCCTGCATAGATGCCTTAAGGAGGCAGCCTATCCATCATGCAAAGGCACAACAGGCCAATCACCTGTTTGCTTTAAATCATGATTACAAGAGAGAAAACTGGACATTCTAAAGGTGACGAACTGGAGCGGACTACGGACTACAACTTATGGAACTTGGAACACAAGAAGTATAAATGGAAAAGAAGAGGAGCTGGTAGAAGAGATGAGGAAAGCAAAACTAGAAATCCAGGTTGTAATGGAAATGAAAAAGGGACAAAGAGTCATGGATCTTGATGGTAGCACGCTGCTCTACAGTGGTGTACCCACATCTGAAAGAGCTAAAGGGGGCGTGGGTTGCATTGTGGCCAAAAACCAAAAGATAGTATCAAGGGATGGAACTTTGTCTCAAAGCGCATTATGGTTGTAAAAGTAAAAGAAGGAGAAACCGTAGTCAACCTTATAGTGTATGGGCCAAATGAGGATGAGAGAGCAGAGGTCAAGGAGGAATTCTTCGAGCAGCTTCAAAGGACAGTGGATGACTGCCTAGATGAAGTTATCATGCTCGGAGATTTTAATGCCAGAGTTGGAAATGACCATGCTAGATGGGGTGGAGTTATCGGAAGATATGGAGAAGATACTCTCAATGACAATGGAAAGCGACTCCTTAGATTCTGCAGGGAGCAGAATCTGATCATTACCAACACAAAGTTCCCCCATAAGTGCATACATGCATACACTTGATGTGAACCAACAAATAATGAGAAGTCAGTGATCGACTATGCCATAGTTAGGAGGAGCTCATTCAAGTATGTCCGGGATGCTAGAGTCTGGAGGGGGCCAGAGATTGAAAGTGGTCACTATGTGCATACAATCAAAAGAACAGCTGAAAGAGTTGCTCAGCCTAGGAACTGCCAAACATCACACAAGAAACTAAGTTAACGAATGGGAGAAATGAGCATTAAGACCTACAAGATGAGAGAGCCAGAAATTAAGACCAGATATTAGGAACTTATTGCTGCAGCAGTGAGAAACACAGAAGAACAACCGGATGACTTGGAAACCCTCTGGATTAAATTCAAGGACATCATAAAGACAGCTGCTGCAGAAGCATGTGGTGAAATCCGACTTGTGAACAAGAGAAAGAGGACACCTTGGTGGACAGAGGAAGTCAAAGAAAAAATAAGAGGATAGAAAATGGCATGGAAACAATACTTAGGAGCTAAAAACACAACAGGACAAATGGAGAAATATAGAGAATATGTGATACTCAGAACAGAAGCAAAGAACAAGGTGCTAGCAGCAAAACAGAAGTCCTAGGAAGAATTTGGAGAAAAGCTAGAAAGTGATGTGCAAGAAAACCAGAAATTGTTCTATAAGACACTAAAAAACATGAAGAAGGAAAACAATGTGTTACCAACAGATTACTGGTCATAATGTAGGTAGTTATTATAATATTTATTTGTCTGAGAAAAAGTATTTATGTTGAGAATCAAAATGTTTTCTCCGTCTAAGCTATATCACTCATGTTTTAATTGATACTTTTGTTATATGGGTTATCTCTCTTGTATATCGAATTTGGCGTAGGAATTTAGATTTCGTTGGTCTGTTCCTTGTTGAGCCAGAAAAAGATTGTTCTTGCTTAGGTTTATGCAGGAATGTTTATGGTCAGAGTCTATGTTTATTCCTTGTCTATTTAAGGCGAGTTAGTCTTTGGTCTTTATATCTTTTCATGTCTAGGTCGGACTATGTTCTTTAAGCTGAACACTGAGGTGAGGGGTTGTGTGTTCTGCGCATGCGTCGATTGAGACGTAAGGACGAAGCCGTGTGTCATGTTGTCCTGATGAATGGTGTACCGGACTGAAGTCCAAAGATTTATCTCTGTGTTAGTTGGGGAACGAGATAGTCTTTATACTTATCTTGTATTAGGATCCTCCCTGGTGTTTATTCTTATTGCCAAGGAATGGCAGGTGCTTGTGCTAGGGTGAATTTTGATGACAAGGTAAAATCGCATTTCTTCTGAACTTTTCCTAAGCCATCGTATTAGAGGGACAGTCGTATTATCGTACGTCCAGATGATTATTAAACAGATGACAATGACATGTATACCTAGCAGCACTAAATGATATGGTGAAACCAGTATTATTGATGGAAGAATATATATACAGCTCTATGAGGATATCTATGAACGATCAGTGCTTTGATTTCATAGTTTGCATCCTGGGTGAGCGAAAGCTCACTGAAGAAGCCATTTTTGGAATCCTTCTTTTGGGTCGATCATCAATCAGAGAACAAGGACCCCCTTTATTATCAGGTGATGATCAAGAGATTACTGCTGTAAAAGAGTACCCACTACTTGTGGGTTAATATTGTTGCCAGAGATATTCGTTGAACTTTGCCCAAAGGAATCTTCGCTAGAAGATGTTCGATTTAGGAACCATTATTAAACATTATGTATTCACTGACGCGATTTGTCAGTAATGCCTGAGAATTATATATGCACTGGAACTCTGAGTGCTGATCTATTGACATTTCATTGTACTTTTATTCAACATGAATGCCCATATAATTTTGTAGACCATTGATCAACTGTGTGATGATTTGTGCCAACCTGTTTACAGTAACTGTACCTGTGCTGTCCGAGTATGTGTTGCAATAAAACGATAAAACGTAAACAGTAGTTCCATGTCTCTGACTTCTAGCCATGGGTGAGTGAGAATGTTCCTTTGTCAACTCTACAGAACATTTCCAGCATTTGCGAACCTTTTGTATTCTCACTACAAATCTACACACCACTGCGTAGGTCGAGTTGACCTTTGTTTGTCTTCATTGTACAACAAACCTTACAGTAACACTGGTGACCAAATTACTGTCTTATCAACGTGATCGCCAGTATAATTCTGTATCAATGTGGTGACCTGACGTAAAAGAACAGCCCTTATCAATGTGGTGGCCAGTGTGGGGAGAGAAAGCTTCAAATAGAAGAAAAAAAATTAGAAGCTGAACGAAAGAGATTAGACAGAGAGGCTGAACAAAAGAGATTAGACAGAGAAGCTGAAGAAAAAAGATTACAAAGAGAAGCTGAGGCTGAGCAGAAGAGATTAGACAGAGAAGCTGAACAAAAGAGATTAGACAGAGAAGCTGAAGCCGAGGAGAAAAAAGCAATGAGAGAACATAAACATCAAAAAGAACTGTTAGCATTTGAGTTGGAAAAATTAAAATTAACAAATATGAGTACTGCTAGTCAGTGAAATGGTAATAGTGGTAAACCCTTTACTTATAAGGTCAAGGTACCAGCGTTCAATCCTTCCAGTGACGATATTACATTCTGGCTGGATCGTTTTGAACGTTCTTGTCGAGCTCATAATGTTGATAAATCACAATATGCTAACCAGTTATCAGAAAATTTGAAAGGTGATTCTTTAACTAGTTTAAGTTTGGTTGAAGAGGCTGACAAGGATAATTATGATGTTATTAGGGCAGCTTTGTTGAAAAAATATCAACTATCAGAAGAAGGTTATCGTAGGTTGTTTAAGACAATGGTGCCTGAGGCAGGTGTAGAATTCTCAGAATTCATTGCAAGGACACGTCTTACATTTAATCGTTGGATTGAGCTGTCAAAAACAGAAAAGACATATGAAGCCCTTATGGACTTGTTGTCAGAGACAAGATTATGTCAAGTGTAAATAAACCATTCCTTGAATTCCTACATGAGCGTAAACCCAGGACACTAAAAGAAATGGAAGAATATTGTACCCAATACGTCACGGCACATCCGGACGTAGCTTTTAGCAATGCTAAGGTTAAGGAAGGTATGCCAGTTGCTTCAGCAACACCATACAACCCTAATTACTCACACAAATTTCAGGGACCACAAAACAAGTTTGATAAAAAGGGTAACCATAATAGGTATCAAAAACAAGGTAACCAATCATTTCAGGGTTCTTCTTCAAATATCTGAAGACGAGCCGACAGCCCTCGATTCAGGGGTGGTCATAATTCTAGAAATTTCCGCAAAGGAAGTCATTATAGAAATAATCCAAGTTTTCCGTCATGGAGACAACAAGATCATAATTACAGAGATACTCATTATAATGAATATGATAATAGTAACCAAGGGAATTATGACTCAAACCCAAATATGGGTTACAATAGAGGAAACAATGATAATTACAGAGGCAATATGAGCTGCGCTAGCGTAGTGGTTACAACACCGCTCTGGCGACCGGGTGATACAGGATCAAACCCGGGCGATGGCATTTGAGGATTTTTCGTCGACCGGGATTTGGACTGGATTAACTCGAGACCTGGCGAAAACATTTGAAGAAGTGTCGTCGACCAGGGACTGACGGCTCCTGAGCCGACCCAGCTGCAATGGGTACCTCCGAAATCGGCGAGTATTTGCCTGAATGGCGAGGGACACCTGTCTCTGTACAAGAAATAAAGGGATACTCACGTAAAATCAATGTCAGGTTAGACATAAAATAATAACCTGAGATTTCGCCTCGAGTATTAGCGGGCGTACGAAAAAAAAAAAAAACAGAGGCACTAATAACAGAGGTAGAGCACATTATAAAAAACATAAAGCTCATTACCAGGCGAACTCTGCACAGCAAGAGTCCCACGAAGCCTATAAACAAAATAAAGATAATGATGACGCTAATAATATGGCATGTGCCGCTTTTGATTTTGGGAGAGCATCTCAGTGCCCCCAATGCAAAACATTATTTGAGCCAACCACAGTGTCTACTTTAAGCTGTGGCCATCCTCTTCCCGCTCTTCCTGCGTCAATCGCGCATGATGGAAGAGGTTCTCTTGTCTTACACAAAGGTTTAGTAAATGACAATCCAGTCTCATTGCTTTTTGACTCTGGATGCACCACCATTGGTGTTAGGCAGTCATTCGTAGATCCTTCTCGTGCTACAGGCAAAGTAGTCAAATGTGTAACATTTTCCGGCACCATAGAGAAATACTCTACTGCTATCATTAGGATTGCTACTCCTTTCTTTACCAGAGATGTACACGCATGTCTTTTGCCAAATCCGATCGCTGATCTTATCATTGGTCGCATTCACGGAGTCAAAGAATGCACTCCTCAACAAATTTCCGTTTGGGAAAATCAAAATTTGCAAACTGCTAATGCAGTAGTCACAAGAGCTCAAGCTCTTAATATGCCTCAAACTTCATCTATTGAAGATAATGAAGTGCATAACCAAGATGATACCTTGGTAATCTCTCGTGACTCATTTATAAAACAGCAAAAAGATGATCCCACTCTAAAGAAATTCTTCATTATTGCAACGAAAGGTGATCCAAATAAAGACACAAATCGTAAATCTTGGATTACAGTGAAGAATGGCGTACTTGTATGTATGGTACAAGACTACGCTAAGTCCATGCATTCTCAGATCCTTGTACCCAAGAATATGAGAGTTAGAATTTTGCAGCACGCTCACGATTCTCAGTGTGCTGGACACATGGGTTTTTCCCGTACAAAGTCAAGAGTTCTTGCAGCTTTCTTTTGGCCATTTGTAAACAAGGACATACGGATTTATTGTCAATCTTGTAAAGTATGTCAAGAGGTCAAATCCAAAGGTCCACGCCATGCTGCGCCTATTCAGGCTGCAGACATTCCTATTCGGCCGTTTCAGAAAATGGCGATAGACATTATTGGTCCGTTTAAGATCAAGTCTGCCAGAGGACACCAGTTCAACTTGACATGTGTTGATATATGCACACGTTGGCCAGAGGCTATTCCTCTGAAGAGCATTACTACTGCTGATATTGCAGATGCTCTGTGGCTTATATTTTCTCGTCTCGGATTTCCCGGAGAAATATTATCAGACCATGGCACTCAACTAATATCGGATACCATGTCTCAAGTAATGTCTACTCTGCAGATATAGAGATCTTTGAGTAGTATCTATCATCCTATGTCCAATGGGATGGTCGAATGGCTAAATAGATTACTCAAAAACTTACTAGGGAAGATAACTGAGGATCATCCTCAAGATTGGGACAGGGTTTTACCTGCAGCCCTCTTTGCTTATAGAGAGGTCCCCAATGAACATACAGGATTTTCTCCCTTTGAACTTGTCTTTGGCGCACGACCGCGCGGTCCTATGTCTTTGCTTCATGATCTCATAACAGCTGACAATATTGACGATGACACAAAATCATCTTACGAATATGTCATCGCGCTGAGACAAAAGATTATCGAAGCATGCAAATTAGCAACTTCCTCTTCTGAATTTGCTAGACAGACGGCAAGGCAATTTGCCAATAAGAAAAGAACCTTACGACAACTTTGTCCTGGTGACAAAGCATTTGTTTTGCTACCTTGTCGTGAAAATAGACTCCTTATTAGTTGGAAAGGTCCGTACGATATAATATCGAAAATTTCAGATGTTGACTACATCGTCGATATCAACGGGAAGCATAAAACCTTCCACATCAATATGCTTACGGAGTTCCATGAACGTCCTGACTATCTACAGCCTATTTTCCAGGCAACGGACGATTCTCCAGTCCAACATGGTCATTACTCATCACTGTCCGTAATACAGGATGACGAAACAAGTTTTTCGGATGTTAATCTTCCGCTTCCAATGATCCCACTTCATTCTAGTGAATCATGGAAAGACGTTACTGTTTCTCCTGATTTGTCTCTAGGAGAACGGCGACAAGTTTCGTCTATGTTACAAACATTTCAGGATGTCCTTACTGACATCCCTGGACAAACTCATGTCAGTGAACATGACATTATTCTAACTGACCATAATCCTATTAGGGTCAGACCTTATCCTATCCCTATACATTTTCAAGCACAGGTTGAAAAAGAGTTGGATGAGATAATAGATTTAAAAATAATTGAGCCATCCGCTTCTGCATATTCTTCGCCGATGGTTATTGTACGAAAAAAAGACAATAACATACGTATTTGCGTTGACTATCGCAAATTGAATCAAGTTACGAAGTTCGATGCTGAACCTATGCCTTTACTAGAAGAACTACTTACTAGGCTTTCCAAATCTCATTTTTTCACTAAACTTGATCTGTCTAAAGGATATTGGCAAGTTCCGTTATCTGAACGCACCAAACCTCTTACTGCTTTTTCTACACCCAGGGGTATGTTCCAATGGAATTTTATGCCTTTCGGCCTTATGAACGCTCCTGCTACATTTGTACGCATGATGCGTCGAATCCTATCTTATCGGTCAGATGTCATTGCATACCTAGACGACATCTGTCTTTTCAGCGATACTTGGGAAGATCACTATTCGGGGTTATATGAATTGCTGTCTACTTTACGCGAGCATAACCTGACAGCGAAACCATCTAAAGCTTGCATTGGTTTTAGCGAAATTTCTTTCCTAGGCCATCGAGTTGGTCATGGTTTCTTAAAGACAGAGGACCATAATACCACTAAGATACTTAACATCTCTATCCCTAAGACTAAAAAGCAAATGGAAGTCTCTTAGGTCTCATACAATTTTATGGACGATTCATTCCGAATCTGTCCTCTATCATGGCACCTCTTTCTACACTACTAAAGAAAGGGTCGCCTAATATAGTTCACTGGTCTCAGGAATGCCAATCTTCGCTGGATAAGATCAAAACTATGTTTTCAACTCCACCTATCTTGATGTTACCTACTACAGATAAGACATTTGTTCTTCGTAGTGACGCTTCATCCACTGGGATCGGAGCGGCACTAATGCAAGAGTACTCAGATACTCTGCATCCTGTAATGTATATCTCCAGAAAACTTAATGCTGCAGAAAGGAATTACTCGGTTTTAGACCGTGAATTATTGGCGATGGTTTGGTCAATTCTCAAACTTCAAAGATTCCTTCTTGGTGCGCATTTCATTGTGGAAACGGACCAGAAAGCTCTTACGGCTATTCAAAGTAAGAACTTGAAGAGCTCGAGATCAACTCGATACGCCATTGCTCTTCAACCTTTTCATTTTTCGGTGCGAGCTATCTGGGGTTCAGAAAATGTCATGGCGGACATTCTGTCTAGATGCCCACATGATTCCACCTAACTGTTAAATCTTGGACTTCTTAGTGTGTCTAACTTTACAACAGTTATGTTTTTTTTCTATAGCAAAATATACACACATTTGTAATATATGATATGGTTATTGTATAAACACTTAGCGGTTCATCAATGTATATTTACCGCTGGTCTTTTGATGATTCTTCCTTGTTAATCATGAATTTATGGTACTTAATATAAAATTGTGATTGAAATTATTGTATACATGGTGTAATTGCCAGAATTGGAGTATATGTTGGTGGCACCTCCCTGGAAATATTTATACTTAGAGAAATGCTTTCTCTGAGATGTTGAGATATATTCTCACAAGTCGATCTATGCTTCGACTTTACCTTAATTTGTCATTATAAATGGCTGTTTTTTGTCATCTGCGCATTATTCGTGCGTTGTGAGACTATTGTATGTTGCTCTCAGGTGAAAAAAAAAAAAAATTTTCATTTTTTTCCCGGGGGTTGCGGTAGTCTGTTACCAACAGATTACTGGTCATAACGTATGTAGTTATTATAATATTTATTTGTCTGAGAAAAAGTATTTATGTTGAGAATCAAAATGTTTTCTCCGTCTAAGCTATATCACTCATGTTTTAATTGATACTTTTGTTATATGGGTTATCTCTCTTGTATATCAAATTTGGCGTAGGAATTTAGATTTTGTTGGTCTGTTCCTTGTTGAGCCAGAAAAAGATTGTTCTTGCTTAGGTTTATGCAGGAATGTTTATGGTCAGAGTCTATGTTTATTCCTTGTCTATTTAAGGCGAGTTAGTCTTTGGTCTTTATATCTTTTCATGTCTAGGTCGGACTATGTTCTTTAAGCTGAACACTGAGGTGAGGGGTTGTGTGTTCTGCGCATGCGTCGATTGAGATGTAAGGACGAAGCCGTGTGTCATGTCATCCTGATGAATGGTGTACCGGACTGAAGTCCAAAGATTTATCTCTGTGTTAGTTGGGGAACGAGATAGTCTTTATACTTATCTTGTATTAGGATCCTCCCCAGTGTTTATTCTTATTGCCAAGGAATGGTAGGTGCTTGTGCTAGGGTGAATTTTGATGACAAGGTAAAATCGCATTTCTTCTGAACTTTTCCTAAGCCATCGTATTAGAGGGACAGTCGTATTATCGTACGTCCAGATGATTATTAAACAGATGACGATGACATGTCTACCTAGCAGCACTAAATGATATGGTGGAACCAGTATTATTGATGGAAGAATATATATTCAGCTCTATGAGGATATCTATGAACGATCAGCGCTTTGATTTCATAGTTTGCATCCTGGGTGAGCGAAAGCTCACTGAAGAAGCCATTTTTGGAATCCTTCTTATGGGTCAATCATCAATCAGAGAACAAGGACCCCCTTTATTATCAGGTGATGATCAAGAGATTACTGCTGTAAAAGAGTACCCACTACTTGTGGTTTAATATTGTTACCAGAGATATTTGTTGAACTTTGCCCAAAGGAATCTTCGCTAGAAGAGGTTCCTTCTAGGAACCATTATTAAACATTATGTATTCACTGACGCGATTTGTCAGTAATGCCTGAGAATTATATATGCACTGGAACTCTGAGTGCTGGTCTATTGACATTTCATTGTACTTTTATTCAACATGAATGCCCATATAATTTTGTAGACCATTGATCAACTGTGTGATGATTTGTGCCAACCTGTTTACAGTAACTGTACCTGTGCTGTCCGAGTATGTGTCGCAATAAAACGATAAAACGTAAACAGTAGTTCCACGTCTCTGTCTTCTAGATATGGGTGAGTGAGAATGTTCCTTTGTCAACTCTACAGAACATTTCCAGCATTCGCGAACCTTTTGTATTCTCACTCCAAATCTACACACCACTGCGTAGGTCGAGTTGACCTTTGTTTGTCTTCATTGTACAACAAACCTTACAGTAACACTGGTGACCAAATTACCGTCTTATCAACGTGATCGCCAGTATAATTCTGTATCAATGTGGTGACCTGACGTAAAAGAACAGCCCTTATCAAATGCCCTCTCAAATTTATAAAGGACAAGCAAGGCAAATTGCTTACTGCCCTGAAGGAAGTAATGGAAAGAATATTTCTCAGAACTCCTTGATGGTGAGCAAGGTCAAGCATCAGAAATGATAACCACTAGCACAGTAGAGAAAACCAATGGTGGTGAAGATGATATCAAAGTGGAAGAACTAAAGGCAGCACTGGAGAAAATCAAGATGATCAAAGCAACAGGGCATGATGGTATAACACCAGAAATGGTTAAATACGAGGGAAGGTCAAAAAGTAATGCCTCCTATTTTTTTATGTATGTAAATACTGCATCGGTGTGAAATTTGTAAATTTAGCAGGATTCATCAAACACTCTTCTGCACTGTATAGCATTACCAACCTGTTTCAGTAACAGGTGGCACCACTGTAACAGTTTAAAAATGGCTGCCAAAGAAGTTAGTTTAAAACAACGTTATGTCATAGAATTCCTCAATGCTGAAGGCGAGACCCCAATTCGCATCCACGAGCATTTGAAGAATGTTTATGGAGATTCAACAGTGGATGATAGCACTGTTTGACGTTGGGTACATCATTGTGACAAAGCTGAAATAGGTCAATCCGCAATGGCTGACGCAAAGCGGACTGGTCATCCGTCTACCGCAGTGACTCAACACAACATTCATCGAGTTGATGGCATCATTTGTGGTGACCGTCGGGTAACACTGGATGAACTTTCTTCCATGTTGTCCATTAGTAAAGGCAGTGTCCAGAACATCATTAAAGACCTGGGTTATTCAAAAGTTTGTGCATGGTGGGTACCCAGAATGTTGTCAGACAGACATAAAGAAACAAGAAAAACCATAGCCATCAACCTCCTGCACCGTTACGAAACTGATTGATGCCATTGCAGCATTTGTCTGGACATTATTACCACATCCCCCTTACAGTCCCGATCTTGCACCTTCTGACTTCCATCTGTTTGGACCACTGAAAGAAGGTCTTCGCGGACATCACTTTGAGGACACCGAGACCCGTAAACGCGCCGTACGCCAGTTGCTTAGGAAAAAGGACACAATTTTTTACCGTGCGGGGATACATGCCCTTGTGAGAAGATGGACAAAAACTGTAACAAATAATGGAGACTACATTGAGAAAACCAACGGGCTGATCACCCGTTTGCCAGTCACTTCGATTACGGAAACAACAGCAAATGGATTGATTTGCCGTTGCCCTAAAGACGCCAATAGGCGTGATGGGAAACAATGGCAAAGAAAACCTATCTGCTGTTGCCCTAAGACGCCACTAGGCGTAATGGCCACTGACTGCTTTGACGGTCGGTGGCTAAGGACGGAAGAAGAAGAAGACATTGAGAAATAAGTTTTTGAAGTTCAGACTTGGGGCTACATTTTAAGTGAATTTTATCTGTTTTCTTGCCTATTGAATGAAATTAAAAATTACGAGGCATTACTTTTTGACCGTCCCTCGTACATTGGAGCAGCAGGCAACCTGACATGTTTGCCAACACTTCACAACAAAGCTGTGATGGTTTGCGAGCTTCATACAACATTTCATTGCTGATAGCTAAATGAAAGCCTCACACAATTGAAGAAAATGTGATTTTGCCAGTTATAAGGGAGTTTGTGAGTATAGTTAAGCATAAGTCACTGGAAGAAATAATTAAAGCACTTCTGCTCAGCAATACCTCTGTTCAAAGAAGAATAGATGTAATGGCTGAGAATGTTGAAAACACATTGTGAGCATACATAGAACATTGCAGTTGGATGAGTCAACTTTGCCAGGCAACGAAGCTTTGCTTCTTGCCTATGTTCGCTTTATAAAAGATGAAAGCTTGGTTCAAGAGTTGTTATTTGCTAAGCAACTAGTAACTGATACAAAAGGGGAGTCAATATTTTGTGTAGTAGAGAAATTTTTCAAAGAGAAGGACATTCCACTTACTAACATTCTTGCTTGTGCAACAGATAGGGCACCATCAATGATAGGTTGTTTATTCAGGGTTCGTAGCGACCTGGAAAAACCTGGAAAACGAAAAAAAAAATTCCAGGCCTTGAAAAGCCTGGAAAAATGGCTAAAAGCCTTGAATTTTCCGACTCGGACCTTGAAAAATAATACGAAATCGAAAGTTCGTTACTTTGTGTCCATTTTTTGGTTATTGATGGTATTTTTCGCAACAACAGACGCGACGAGTCTAAAAATAAATCTGCGTTTACGCCATTAACGCAAAGCGCCGAAAACGAAACCGCTGAAAACTTCTGGAAATGGATTTAATGCGCAAAGGGAAGTAAAAATTGTAAAGTTACCGTACAATTTTTACTTCCCGTTGCGCAAAGTTACCGTACAATTTTTACTTTCCTGTGCGCATTAAATCCATTTCCATAAGTTTTTGGCGCTTTGCGTTAACGACGTAACGCAGATTTATTTTTAGCACTCGTCGTAAGTAAAAAATTCA
The DNA here is from genome assembly GCA_024509875.1 of Oreohelix idahoensis. Classification (NCBI taxonomy): domain Eukaryota; kingdom Metazoa; phylum Mollusca; class Gastropoda; order Stylommatophora; family Oreohelicidae; genus Oreohelix; species Oreohelix idahoensis. Next base: position 752,853 of record JAMPIV010010825.1, on the reverse strand, counting down.
TTTATCTCATTTATAAAACCTATTTTAATAAGTCCAGTTTATAGATAGACCTACTGTACTTGCGTCTGTATTTACAATGTAGGCCTATTTACAGTTTAATTTTTAACCATGGCTAAAATTAGCCTATAGGCAAGCGTTTAATTATACGAAATTTCTTGGTTTACCTCTGCATACGGGAATATATTTGACACAGTTAGGAATAGAAATTGATAGCGATTCCATATCCTATAGCCTACCCTGTTATCAGACCCATGTCCCACTGTTTATTTCACCACAGTTTTTGGAAATAAATATATTTTGAATGCTTTTTTGTTATATTTATGATGAAAAGACTTATCCCGTTCTACCTCTGAAGGGTTATAGGCTAATTAGGATAGGCCTAGGCCTACATGTTTTCAATTTCAGATAACATGAATAACCGCCGATACACGAAAGTGGCATCACATCTGTCAAATCACTGTAATTAGGATAAATGAAAATCAGCAATTTTGTGGATAGGCCTATGTTATTTAAAATTAAAAAAAAAATTAAATTAAATTAAAAACAAAATCTAAACAAACAAACGAAACAAAACCCAACAAAAATGGGGGGGGGGGGGGGGTGTGTGTGTGTGTGTAAATGTCTCCAGTTAGATATTTAATAGATTTTCACTTATCATAAGTATTACCCTCCCAATTACTATATATATATTACATTTTGTTCTAGTTAAATATTGTTTGACTGTATTATGTATGCGTTTAGAATTTTGAATTGGTAAATATACATAGCTTAGGCCTACTCATAAGTTATTTGTGTTCCTTTTTTTTTTTTTAAATTAAAACTAACACTACTAGGAGACCTACAGATGTGACATCATTTGTGACCAAGGAAAAATATCTTGAGAGCTGAGATTATTTGGACTCTTTTTTTTTCAGTGAAAAGTCACCATAGTTTTAATTCAAATTTCATACGCAACAAGGGACATATTCTCTTCTGTGGTAGTTTTGATTCAGCCTTCAGCTTTATTTCAAGACCTGAAATTCAGATTGGTGCATTTGGAACAGTAGCGGAAAATAGGAAGAATTTTCCTGTAGTACTGAAGAAAAAACTACTCAAATTGAAAAAGAAAAATCATCCTGTGTTTTGTGCGACAGAAGATAAGGCATGCTGACAGTCACCTGGCATGATATGAAAAGATTTAACCTTATATCTACTGTTCACTCCAATGATAATATAAACAAGACAGAAAGACAAATTCTTTAGGGCAGAACAATTCAGAAGCCTTTGCTTGCAGAAAAATACAGCAAAAGTATGGGAGGTGTCGACTACTTCAGCCAACTAGGTGCAAGCTACCCCTACCCACACATATCCTATTTTTATATCATTTCTTAGTTGAAACTGCCCTGGTCAATGGGCACATAACCTACAACACTGCCAACTCTACAAAAAAAGATCAAAGCAAAGATCAGGATGTCATTATTGAACCTGCTATTCTTCGACGTAATGTGACACCTTCAAAACCACAGGTCACAACAACACGACTTACTGAGCACCACTTCATTGATAAATATGAAAGGACAACGTACAAACCAGACTGTAAAGTGTGTAAGGCTGCAGGGAACAGAAGCCAGACATGCATGTACTGCCCAGATTGCAATGTACCTCTATGCCTGATACCCTGCTTCAAGTTATACCACACGGTCAAGGATTATCAACGTGGATTGTTGACAAAGACTCTTGCAGAGGCCTACAGCTACAATTTCAACCCCAGTTAATGAAAAAAGCAGCTCAGACTCCAACTAGAGGTACTTAACTACTCAAACATTTACAAACGCTCATTGTCAGATGCCACAGACGCAGAATACATTCAAAAAAGACAAACACGAAAAATACAGTTTTTTTAAACATTTTATTCCAATTTTATTAGCCTTTTTATGTTGATATATGTGGTTATTCGTTAAATCAATACGTCAATGTCACTAACATTTTATTGCGCTGATGTTGAACAAATTCACTAAAAACTTGGAAAAGATGTCTGTTTTTCAATCTTTTATGAATTTAAAAAAAAAAAAAAAGTTCTTTTTAAAGAAATCTGCAAACACCCTTGGTAATGGGAGATGGTAATCCTCTGGATTGCTGATCAGCAAAGTGATAATTATATCTGAGAAAATTAGATGAGGAAAATATTAGAGTTTCCCATCCTTGAAAATCACGTGTTGGACCTGGAAAAACCTGGAAAAAGCCTGGAAAATGCTTGAAGAAATTTGCTATGAACCCTGTTTATTGCTTTCTTAAAAGAAGCTGTACCTGGTATATTTACAATACACTGTGTAATTCACAGACAACATCTTTTTTGCAAAAAATCTAAGTGATTGGCTTCACAAATCATTAAATCCTGTTATTACAGCAAATAAGCAAATTAAGTCTCATGCTCTCAATTCTCTACTAACTATTTCGAGAGCTTTGTACTGAGAATGATGAACAGTATCAATGTTTGCTGATGCACACAGAAGTCAGGTGGCTCTCAAAAGGAAATTGTCTTAGGTGCTTTTATTAGGTACCACAAACTGATTTTTCATATTTGATAAATTGACAATTCAATAAGATATTTAGAAAGTACATTAAAAAAAAACAAAATTAACAAACAAAACATTAGCAAAATCAGTCAATAAATAAAATAGTTATGAATTTTTATTTTATTGTTTGACTTATAAATGTTATCGCTCTGTCTGAGAGTGAAAATGGACCATCTTTGACATCACCAAAGGATCACAAATAACATGTATAAGTACATATAAGGTCATGTTTGTGTTAAAAACTCTTGTAATTGTAAGACATTTTAAAATGTAAGGCATGGACAGCATAAATAGGTCGATATGCTCTTTTCAAATTTAAAGAAAATCTGGTTAATCATGTGTGTTTGCTTACAAAATCAGCTCGACACACATTTTTAAATTGTTAATGCTCAAAATCTATGCACTGTAGACACTCAATATCTATGATATCCAATGTCATAGTCCTACTAAGCAAGCCCAATTTTTTCTTAACATGTCACATTATGTTGAACAAGGATATTATGAGTTGAAAATGACAATAAAGCCAAAAAACCGATTTCCACAGAAACTGCGCAATTCGTCAAGATTTCTACATGTGTACACAGAACAGAATTATCCATGCATCATGTTAAAGCTTTTTTCAAGCATTTTCCAAGAGTACAGAAAATAAGTACATTTACTTTGACTTGTTAAACAAAGTTTAGGCCCAAAGATGCCTTGTTTGAAGACAACGCACAATTTTTCATATTTCTTGTCACCCACAAAGACTGAACATACAATTAACCATTTAAGATACATTTATAAATCATACATCACGTTAACGCATTTTTACAGCTCTTTGCGATGGAGTTCAAATAAACCATGTTTATATGACATATTCTGCAATGTCCTATGTATGCTCACAATGTGTTTTCAACATTCTCTGCCATTTCATCTATTCTTCTTTGAACGGAGGTATTGCTGAGCAGAATTGCTTTAATTATTTGTTCCGGTGACTTATGTGGCACCTTTTAGAAATGTCTTATTATTCCCAATCTCATTAAGAAAGAATCCTACAGTCCGGTCTCGCAGACAACCAATCATGTGCAACTGCTGTGATTGTTTACATTGAATGAGGTCACCAAACTGACTGAGTTTTTGAGCGAGGGGGGCATTAATCATTAAAAAGTACCTAAATACCACATTCAATGTGCATGATGCTTTTCAAATGCTGCCAATGATATTAAAATCACCATCAATAAATAAATTGCCAAAACAAAAGCTAAATCGAGCAAATGACATTTTTGCTGTTCCAACCTTGAATCTTCTACCTACACTCCCCTTGCTAATTCCCTTGGTTTTATTTTAGTTATCACAGTCGCACTTACTTCAGTATAAATTAAATGTTATCAATTTTCAAAAATATATATTAACTTACGCCTGTAGTTTCTCTCATTTGTGTGCTCAGTAGAATCAGAATGATAGTTTCTCTCATTTGTGTGCTCAGTTGAATCAGAATGATAGTTTCTCTCATTCGCATCATGCTCAAGGGATGTTGATCTTTCCAGGGTGGAACAGCCTCCATGACCAGACAACAAGCACAAAAAACTTGTTGGGTTGCTCGTCATTCCTGAAAGCTTGCTCTTTCAACAAATCTCAGAAAATGATAAAAATTTACACACTGATAGGCGAATAGATGGCAAATCTATGGATGTAACACAAGCAGGGATCTGTCTCTTGGAAGCACACTTAAAAAGACAACTTTGTCATTACTTTGAAATTTATGCACCTAATTCAACACCACTTGGAGCTTGTGTTATACGAAACTGAGGCTCAATAACTCTTCTTTCCATTGGTCATAAATTTGGAGAGAAGAGCTCTTGTTTTGTCTTAGCAACGTATGTTTGAATGACAAATGGGTAACTCCGGAGTTCACTGGCACATCGAAAACCCCGATATACTGATGTTTTTCATTGCAATTTTTCTATCATTTGCAAAATACTTTCTGTTTTCAAGTTTACATATTTTGAGATGGAAAAGAACACAGAATTATCTTATATAAATTTTATTACAATACATACAAGATGCAAGAACAGCAAAACAATAAAGAAGACCTAGTTTCCCCTTTCTGCCCTGCGAAGGACATTTTTCCAGTGAAATATCCAAGCAGTATGTGGTACTTACTTTTATGCTCTTTTTGAAATTGTGGTAAAAGTCTTCAAAGACTCGCATGCTTCGCTCAGTACAGAACTAACGAATATCATGCATGACATTGCATATTTGGCAGATTTATTCGCAAAGTTTAATTAAATAAATCTATGACTGCAAGGACATGATATTAATCTTATAAAAGTCAAATCTGCCGTCTCCACGTTTCTAGCAAAATTAACGCTATTCGACATTTCCTTTTCTGTAACTCTCCAGCTCTCCGCGCTATAGAGAAGCACAGAAAGCACACAGCTCTGATATAATCCTAATGTTATGCTTGTGCTGTACTGAGAGGACTTCCAGATGTTGTTTGGACTAAAAAAGGCTGTTCTTGCTTTGTTCATTCTGTTGTTAATGTCTTTGCTTGCTCCACCGTCTGGTGTTACTATGCATCCTAGGTAAGTGAAGGCATCTGTCTGTTCCAGTTTCTGATTCCTTACTGATATGGGCTCAGAGTTGCTCACATTGAGCGTCATGACCTCTATCATCTTTAGATTGATGTTCAAGTCCACCTGCTGGCTATACTTATTAAGTCTATCCTTTTTTTCCTGGATGTGTTGATGTGAATGTGCTAGTAGTGCAATGTCATCTGCATATTCCAGATCTTCCAATGTAGAAAATGTAGTCCATCTTATTCCTCTTGGATTGCCCTCTGTTGTCTGGCGCATTACCCAGTCTATGACTGTTAAAAAAAAGGGGGGTTGATAAGGACATCCCGGTCGTACTCCTGTCTTCACTTCAAAGGTTAGGTTGCTTTGCCCAATGCTACACGTAAAGTTGGCATAAAGGCTTTTTATGATTGACACTATGCAGCTTGGAATTCCATAAGCCCTCAGTATTTTCCATAAACTGTCCCTATGTATACTGTCAAAAGCTTTTTTTGTTAGAAATAGCCACCTGTAATGCTTATATTTTTTACAGATTGACAAGACCAGTTGGAGTTGGAATATTGCAGCTTATGTCAAACAAACGCTGATCAGAGAATTATCTGCTTTGGTGGCATCCTCAATGCCTGAAATCAGCAAGCTAAATCCTCCGATGCCAAGTAAATTATCAGATAACGCATTGGAAATACTGCAGGGTGCAAAATACAAAATGCAAAGAAGCACTAATTTCAGGAGGTGTAAAGTTTGCAATACACCTGACAACAGGAAAAGGACAAAATATTATTGTGCAAGATGCACTGGCCACCCCCATCTGCACAGAGATGAATTTTTCCTAAAATGGCACACTAAAGTTAAGTTGTAAATATCTCTTAATTTTGTGTGTAAGTAGTGTTCTTTGTGAGAGCAGTTCAGCATAATAATAGTTGCCCATCACAAGCGAAGATGGCGACAGCTTCAGACTTGAGTTGTGACACATCTATGCTGTGATCTCATGTGGCTAATTAGTCCTATTTTGGCCCTACAGGTCCTGCCACATACGGGGCACACATGGTTAAAGTCGATAGTAGTGTTGCTGTAATTGGAGTATAAACTTGATGTGTGATTTATTTCCAAAATGGATGTAGTTTACAATGATTTGTATCTTGGATACTACAACTGATTTCTTCAGTTTGTAAGTCTGATATTTGTTTGTTTTGTTTTTGTTTAGTAAAATTTTTTCTACCTTGTCTGTAACTACTTTATACTCATAAAAAATGGTAATTTATAAACTTAAAAATCCTCCATTCTGCTGCAAAAATCCCTGAGTAACACGAGCAGAGTGTGGCCTTGCATTGTCCTGTTGAAACACCATTCTGGCGGCGCCTCCGTTTGCTGCCAACAGCAGAAGCAGGTGGTTTCTGAGTACTTCATCCACATACTGCTGGGCAGTTAAGGTGCCATCGATAAAGATGAGTCTGGACCTGAATCTGTAACTGATGGCAGCCCATACCATCACAGATGGACCACCATAGTGATCTCATTCAATGACACAGTTGTCTTCGAATCGTTCTCCTGGTCATCTGTAAATTCGAATTCGGCCGTCGTTGTGGTGGATGCAGAACCGACTTTCATCGCAAAAGACCACGTCTTGCCAACTTTGATGCCCTAGATAGCCACGGTTGAGAGCCCAGTCCAATCGTGCCTGCTGGTGTTGAGCTGTGAGGATCTGTCCGGTGTAGGGTCTATGGCATATGAGCTGAGCTTCCCTTAACCTCCTGCACATGGTTTGACCATTGATGGCATTGCCACGAGTTCCAATGGTTATTCTGGCTGTGGCTACAGTGGGCATGAAGCGGTCTCGCTCATGAGTGCGCCGAATGGCCCTGTCTTGTCTGTATGTCGTAACGCGTGGAGTGCCAGACCGGGGTTGGTCGGCGATGGTCCCTGTTGTTTGGTTTTGATGCAATAGACGATAAATCGAGGTATGGTCAACTTGAAATGCCTGGGACACCTCTCTAACTGATGCTCCACATTTAAGCATTCCCACTGCTTGATTACGCTCATCAGTATTCAGTCTAGGCATCGTTTTGCTGTGTGAAATTTTTATGGGTTCTATGCGCATTTTATAGAGAATTGGGTGAACAACCAAAAGTCATGCATGAAAAATCATGAAATGCACGAACTGTAATGAATTTTTATTCTGAGCGTTTGCTCATCTACGCCATAAACAACTCACCGCAGCACAAATTTTCCACGAGCAGTATCGTCTTGCATTGCTAAAGTTGTGTTTAAGGACAATTTAAACTTGATTTTTTTTATTTTATTTGTCTGAAAATCAGAACAATTAATATGTGCGTTTCTTTTGGTCTTGAGTATAGAATCCTTATTCAATTTTCTTTCCACATATATATAACATGACCATATTTGTTAAAAACTTTGATAGAATGGACCCTTACATAGTAACACTGTATGAAAAACCTGAGTGCTATGTACGTTTGTGTGTCTATGTGCATATAGGTGTACCCATGCATGTATTTGTGCTTGTATGCATACATAAATGATGGTAGTAGTGAGAAAAAGATTACAGAAAAACACAATTCCTTGACATTTTCATGCAGCATGTGTTATAAATGTCTGATTGATGAAAATTTATGTCAGGCTGATTGTGATAACAGTGGTGTTAAACTTGAGAGTCATTATACAGACTTTTTGGAAGTGACAGAAAGTAAACAACATACAGGCTCATTTGGAGATGTGGAAGGTATGGATAATAACAGTGTAATTATGTATTTTAATTTATGTTTATTATTATTGTTTTAAATTCTATAAGTTTAAGTGATTTAACTATTTGTACTACTCGTATATAACATGCAATACCCAGCAGTCATCAGGCCTTTCACAGAGACTTCAAAGTGTTTGAAAATTCTCAATAAATATGTGTGATATATACATATTATATAATTACCATGGCATTGTGGTTAAATTAATGTTATTACATTTTGCTTACATATAGAACATACATTTCATAATTTATCTGTGCTCATTGTTTTCAACATTTCAGACATATATTCCTGTACCATGTGCAACACTGGTTTCCACCAATTTGATATCTTGGATGAGCATATAAAAACAGTACAAAGCACTGGACTCTGGGAGTTTGATAATAAACATGATGATCTTCAAGATGTGTTACCACAGGGCAGTGGAAATAAAATGAATGAAACATTAAGTAAAATAGATGATACCTCTGCTGATGCAGAAAGAGAAGATAACCTCAAAGTGAGACTCAAAGACAATGAATCATTACTGAACTTGATCTACAGTCAGGAAAAGCCAGCTAAAATTTGTGACAACCTAAATACATCAGCTTTAAAAACTAAAGTCTATTACATAAATTTTAGTCAGAAAAGTAGCTTACAAGGACATAAAATACTACATACAGGAGAGAAGCCTTACAAGTGTGATGTTTGTGGTATGGCATTTACTATGAAAGGTAACTTACAAGCACATAAAATAAAACATACAGGAGAGAAGCCTTACAAGTGTGATGTTTGTGGTATGGCATTTACTATGAAAGGTAACTTACAAGGACATAAAAGAATACATACAGGAGAGAAGCCTTTCAAGTGTGATGTTTGTAGTGCAGCATTTACTCAGAAAGGTCACCTACAACAACATAAAAGAATACATACAGGAGAGAAGCCTTACAAGTGTGATGTATGTTGTATGGCATTTACTATGAAATGTAGCTTACAAGCACATAAAATAAAACATACAGGAGAGAAGCCTTACAAGTGTGATGTTTGTGATGCAGCATTTCCTATGAAAAGTAGCTTACCAGGACATAAAAGAATACATACAGGAGAGAAGCCTTATAAGTGTGATGTTTGTGGTGCAGCATTTACTCAGAAAAGAAACCTACAACAGCATAAAATAATACATACAGGAGAGAAGCCTTACAAGTGTGATGTTTGTGGTGCAGCATTTACTTGGAAAAGTAGCTTACCAGGACATAAAAGAATACATACAGGAGAGAAGCCTTACAAGTGTGATGTTTGTGGTGCAGCATTTACTGGGAAAAGAAACCTACAACAGCATAAAATAAAACATACTGGAGAGAAGCCTTACAAGTGTGATGTTTGTGGTATGGCATTTACTTTGAAAAGTAGCTTACAAGGACATAAAAGAATACAGACAGGAGAGAAGCCTTACAAGTGTGATGTTTGTAGTGCAGCATTTACTCAGAAAGGTAACCTTCAACAACATAAAAGAATACATACTGGAGAGAAGCCTTACAAGTGTGATGTTTGTGGTGCAGCATTTACTCAGAAAAGTCACATACAACAGCATAAAATAAAACATACAGGAGAGAAGCCTTACAAGTGTGATGTTTGTAGTGCAGCATTTACTCAGAAAGGTCACCTACAGCAACATAAAGTAAAACATACAGGAGAGAAGCCTTACAAGTGTGATGTTTGTAGTGCATAAAGGTGAAACACCTTACAAGTGTGATGTTTGTGGTGCAGCATTTACTCAGAAAAGTAGCCTATAACAACATAAAGTAAAACATACAGGAGAGAAGCCTTAGAAGTGTGATGTTTGTAGTGCATAAAGGTGAAACACCTTACAAGTGTGATGTTTGTGGTGCAGCATTTAAAATGAAATATAGCTTACATATACATAAAAGATTATATACAGGGGAGAAGCCTTACAATTGTGATGTTTGTGGTGCAGCATTTACTCAAAAAAGTGATCTAGAAGTACATAAAAGTGCACATACAGGAGAGAATCATTACAAGTGTGATGTTTGTGGTGCAGCATTTACTCAGAAAAGTGATCTAGGAGTACATAAAAGTGCACATACAGGAGAGAATCCTTACAAGTGTGATGTTTGTGGTGCAGCATGTGCACAAAGAACATGAAAGAACACATGCAGGATGTTTGCCCCACAAGTGTGGTGTTATGGTTGTGCATTTATTCATACAGATAGCCTACAAAACCATACCAGGATACATATGGGAGATAATCCATACAAATGCTGTTTTTTTCTTGTCTTTTGTGCCGCAATTACTTAGATAGTTAGCCTACCAACTACTTAGATAGTTAGCCTACCAATTACTTAGATAGTTAGCCTACCAATTACTTAGATAGTTAGCCTACCAATTACTTAGATAGTTAGCCTACCAATTACTTAGATAGTTAGCCTACCAATTACTTAGATAGTTAGCCTACCAATTACTTAGATAGTTAGCCTACCAATTACTTAGATAGTTAGCCTACCAATTACTTAGATAGTTAGCCTACCAATTACTTAGATAGTTCGCCTACTTATTACTTAGATAGTTAGCCTACCAATTACTTAGATAGTTAACCTACCAATTACTTAGATAGTTAGCCTACCAATTACTTAGATAGTTAGCCTACCAATTACTTAGATAGTTAGCCTACCAATTACTTAGATAGTTAGCCTACCAATTACTTAGATAGTTAGCCTACCAATTACTTAGATAGTTAGCCTACCAATTACTTAGATAGTGGGGTCCAAATGGGGCAGTGATGCGCAATACAAGACTCAACATGTCTCTTAGCCTCTCCTGCCCAAGTCTACCTCACCTACTAGTGATAGACCCCGTTATACCCAGTAATCTTGCCGAAGGTTGGGTATCAACCCCAGCATGAGGCAAGATGGGACAGCAAACGAGGTACAGGCAAAATCAAATCCCCCAGCCAGAGGGGGAGGCATGAGCACACTCTGCCTTAAGAAACAGGTGCTGAAGTCAGATGTACCAGGCCAGGAGGCGCACCAGCAACCATGGTACCATGCAACCCGCTTTGGTTTAATATGTCTACACAACAGATGTCAAAAATTATCGTTATGGTGCTCGCCCTGTGAAGTCCCTCCAGGCAGGAGCAGTGCCGGATTCTGAGCCTCGACAGAATCCACCCTCAGCTACTGGAGGTCTCCTTAGTCCGCCAAATGGAGCCAGGAGGCGGAAGGAGAAAGTAACTGGCCAACCAGATAAGACGACGACCCCTCTGAAAGTCATGCATTGGAATGCAGAGGGATTCAACAACAAAAAGACTGAACTAGAGAATACCCTATTTCAGAAAGAAATTAGCATATGCTGCATACAAGAAACCCACCTACAGGAAGGAAAACATTTTAAGATACGGGGCTATCAATGCTTCAGAGTTGACAGAAAAGATCGGAAGAAGGGTGGCATACTAACACTGATAAGGAATAACCTCAACGCTATAGAATCCAAGACATATAAAGAAGGTGCAGAATACCAAGTAATCCATCTTAAACATAACACTCTGGAACTGGATCTCCTAAACTTCTACTGCCCCAATGACATACCACTGAACATGGCTAGCATAGATGTCCCCATTGGCAACTTCCTAGCGGTGGGAGACTTCAACAGCCATTCCCAAAGCTGGGGATACAACCAGCTAGATAGAAGGAGCGAAGAGATAGAAAACTGGCAAGACGACAATAACTTAACCCTTCTAAACAACCCTAATGATCCTCCAACCTTTTACTCCAGAAGATGGCATAGCACCTCTACCCCAGACCTGGCATTCTGCACACCTGATTTGGCTGGGATAGTGGAAAGGGAAATAGGAGAACAACTCAGTGGAAGTGATCATCGCCCTGTATTCATCAAAATGAATAGAACAATTAATACAAGTCCAAGTCAGACAAGATGGAATTATAAAAAAGCAAATGGGTCCATTTATCAACACAGAGCAAATCTGCTTACAAAAGATATTAGGGTACTAGAGAGAGACATTAACAGAGTCATCGAGGTTTTTAATAATGGAGTACTCAAAGTGGCAAAGGAGACAATACCGAGAGGAGCGAGGAAGAACTATGTACCATATTGGTCCAACACACTACAAAACCTATATGAAGAAATGAACGAAGCAAGGCACACTGCAGAGGTACAACCATCCCAACAGAACCATATCATGCTACAAAAGGCAAAAGCTAAATTCATCAAAGGAAAACTAGAAGCCCATAGGATAAGTTGGAAGGGAAACATCTATAAATTAAACCTTGAAAAGGAAGGGAGAAAGTTGTGGAAACTCACTAAACAATTGAATGACGAAAACAATTCTCAACGACAAACAATTACACTAGACGATGCAGGGAAACTATATACCGGCAAACAAGCAGCAGACATATTTGCGGAATCCTACAGAAATGAAAATAACATCTCCGTCAATTTATGCAGACAACGAGACATTCGTCAAGAAATAATCCACACTAGAACTAATGGAAACAGTCCGGACGTTATGTCCAAACCATTCAATATGGAAGAGTTAAAAACAGCCTTGTGGAAACTTAAAGACAAGAAATCACCAGGCCCGGATGGTATAACCAACGAAATGCTAAAACACCTAGGATATACAGCAATGAGCAAACTGTTGCAAATATACAACTACAGTTGGATGACAGGCAGTGTGCCACAGATATGGAGAGAGGAGCTCATGTGTCCCATCATAAAGAAAGGAAAAGACAACAGGAAGGCCACCAGCTATGAATGAACGAACGAACGAACGAACTTTATTTTCAAAGGGTTGAGAATTGGGCGCGCAGGCCCGTCTAACATTCTGCCCTTTCACTCTCATTAATCTTGCATACTATATCCTTTTATTCCCACGTATTACTTTAAGTATTAATTTAAAGGCATGCAACATTATAAAGTTAACATAACAGCATTCATTTACAGTATACAATCATAATAAAAAATGAGTAGCCTAGGTTTAAAAAAAAAAAAAAATAAACAAGATAGTGACTGAAAAAAAATAATAATAATAAAAATAAAATAATATAAACAAAACAATAAATAAATAAGTTATGTATACCGACACTCACTTATGCGGTCAAAACGTCTAATCTGTAGTATTTTTTAATGCGTCATCAATCCTCAATACAAAAATTACAAAAACACATTCTCGCTTACATCCATACATTCTTGGCGGAAATTGAAATAATAACACTTTCTTGCGCACTTCTGTAGCAGAAAAAGTCTTTCAGCAGTTTAAAAAAATAAAAATTATATCTGCATGTACATAACCCATTTAAGCAAACGGAAACATTCACATCTCTTAAGTACAGTGGTATGCAGGTACATTCTCACATACATTACATTATATAATAGTATTACATGGATATAAAACAAATTATTCCCATTAAAAACGAGCGGAAGAGGAAAAGAAATGTTGACCTATGGATGAGATGTTGACAGGCAAATGATGTTTCTATGGGGGTAGATAATCAGTGTTTAGGAAGTGTTTGAAAAGTGCTTTGTTAAATGAATATTGTGTAGATAGGCTTTTTAGGTGGTGTGGAAGGCTGTTCCATAAGTAGGCTCCAGAGTAGGCTAGACTCTGTTTGAACAAGTCGATCCTAGGTTTGGGCAGACGTAACTGATGTAATTGTAGTCCCTCTCTTCTACTGGTTGGCTACAGACCAATAAGCCTAACAAGCTGTGTATGTAAGACAATGGAGAGGATGATCAACAGAAGATTGAAATGGTACTTGGAATCCGAGAAAATTTTAGTGCCAGAACAAGCAGGGTTTAGATATACCTGTCACAGATCATTGAAGATGCCTTCCAAGAAAAGAAAAAAGTCTTTACCCTATGGATAGATCTCCAAAAAGCTTTTGACAAAGTATGGAAAGACGGGTTAATAGTAAAACTGCAAAAGAACGGAATCAAGGGTAATATGAGAAAATGGATCCAGTCGTTCCTACACAATCGGAAAGCAAGAGTCTCTATGGAAGGCCACAACAGCAAGAAAATCCTCCTAAAACATGGAGTTCCTCAAGGCTCAGTATTGTCTCCCACCCTGTTTCTTGTGTTCATCAATGACCTCATCCACGATCTGCCACAAGGTGTGAGAGCTGCCTTATACGCTGACGACTTGGTGGTGTGGTGTGTAGAAGAACATCTAACTATCGCTAATAAGCGAATACAAAGGGCAGCAGACAACATAGCAGCATGGGCAGAGAAATGGATGGTGCAGATGAACGCTGAAAAATCCTCAACAACACTTTTCACGCTCTCCAACAAAGACAAAGCAGGAGAGATACGACTTGGAAATATACATGTCCGAACAGACGAGGAACCGGTGTACTTGGGCATTACATTGGATAAGAGAATGACATGGAGGCACCACATCGAGAGAACAGAGGTCAAAGCGAGAAGAAAACTTGCCATACTGAGGAAAATAGCTGGATCAAGTTGGAGAGCTAACGAAACAACACTAAAGAAAGTGTATACAGGTGCAATAAGACCTATATTAGAGTACGGATCAGCAGCATGGTCTACAGCAGCCAAATCACACCTACAAGCCTTAGATAAGGTACAAAATCAAGCGCTTCGGTTGATCACGGGTGCCATGAAGACCACACCAATAAATGAAATGGAAAAAATCACAGGCATTCCACCTTTATTATACAGACGAGACACTAAGACCCTGATCCAAGCAGAAAAGTACAAGAACATGCCTGGACATCCAATGAAAACTAGATTTGGAGATTTAGCCAGTGGGAGGTTGAAGAGAAGCAGTTTTGTGCATCGGTCCAAAAAACTAATTAGAACATACAAGGATGAACTACCAGACATCACTAAGGAAATAACTCCCACACTCCTCCCAACCCCATGGGAACAACATCAAAATTTCAGCATTAATACCTCCATAACTACCACCTGCCCCATGGGAGAGCTAAATACTCTCCAAAGGAAAATAGCAGCATGCGACATGATTGAAGAACTATACCCCAGAGAAGCATGGATCCAAGTATATACTGATGGATCTGCAACCAGAGCAGTGAAGAATGGAGGCGCAGGAGTTTATGTGGTCTATCCAGACAAAGAAAACGAATCCACCTGTTCACCTACGGGAATATTCTGTTCAAACTACGCTGCTGAAGTACAGGCCGTAAGTATTGCTGCAGGAATAATAAATAGCACAATAAGCCAATGTCAGCAGGTTGTATTCCTTACCGATGCAATGTCAGTTCTGCAAGCCCTCAACAGTGATAAACTGCCAGAATTAAACAAAGTCCTGTGCGAAGTAAATATCAAAAGAAGGGTAGTGCTACAGTGGATACCATCACACTGTGGCATACCAGGAAATGAGAGAGCAGATACGTTAGCAAAAGAGGGAGCAACACAGGAACAAAAAGAACAATCACATTCCAGGAAAAGAAGACCCTTATCAAGGCCATCAGGAACATTGACCAACAAAGAGACAACTATCACTATCTTGATCGAGCAAAACAGGTGATCCTGTTTCGTATTAGAACAGGACATAACAGACTGAACAGTCACTTATACCGACTGAGATTGGTCCCATCACCCCTATGTACGTGTGGACAGGCAGCACAGACAGCCGAACACATCCTGCAAGACTGCCTTAGTCAATTGCGAACTGAACATTGGCCCACAGAGACGCACATCCACACAAAGCTGTTTTGGAGTCTTGAAGAACTTTCAACCACAGCAACATACATCCAGAGAACCGGACTTCTTGTGTAGACATTTCTAAACAACAGCGAACGAGAAGAAGAAGAAGAAGAAGACTTAGATAGTTAGCCCACCAATTACTTAGATAGTTAGCCCACCAATTACTTAGATAGTTAGCCCACCAATTGCTTAGATAGTTAGCCTACCAATTGCTTAGATAGTTAGCCTACCAATTGCTTAGATAGTTAGCCTATCAATTGCTTAGATAGCCTACCAATTGCTTAGATAGTTAGCCTACCAATTGCTTAGATAGTTAGCCTACCAATTGCTTAGATAGCCTACCAATTGCTTAGATAGCCTACCAATTGCTTAGATAGTTAGCCTACCAATTGCTTAGATAGTTAGCCTACCAATTGCTTAGATAGTTAGCCTACTAATTGCTTAGATAGTTAGCCTACCAATTGCTTAGATAGTTAGCCTACCAATTCCTTAGATAGTTAGCCTACCAATTACTTAGATAGTTAGCCTATCAATTACTTAGATAGTTAGCCTACCAACTACTTAGATAGTTAGCCTACCAACTACTTAGATAGTTAGCCTACCAACTACTTAGATAGTTAGCCTATCAATTACTTAGATAGTTAGCCTACCAATTACTTAGATAGTTAGCCTACCAATTACTTAGATAGTTAGCCTACCAATTACTTAGATAGTTAGCCCACCAATTGCTTAGATAGTTAGCCTACCAATTGCTTAGATAGTTAGCCTACCAATTGCTTAGATAGTTAGCCTATCAATTGCTTAGATAGCCTACCAATTGCTTAGATAGTTAGCCTACCAATTGCTTAGATAGTTAGCCTACCAATTGCTTAGATAGCCTACCAATTGCTTAGATAGCCTACCAATTGCTTAGATAGTTAGCCTACCAATTGCTTAGATAGTTAGCCTACCAATTGCTTAGATAGTTAGCCTACTAATTGCTTAGATAGTTAGCCTACCAATTGCTTAGATAGTTAGCCTACCAATTCCTTAGATAGTTAGCCTACCAATTACTTAGATAGTTAGCCTATCAATTACTTAGATAGTTAGCCTACCAACTACTTAGATAGTTAGCCTACCAACTACTTAGATAGTTAGCCTACCAACTACTTAGATAGTTAGCCTATCAATTACTTAGATAGTTAGCCTACCAATTACTTAGATAGTTAGCCTACCAATTACTTAGATAGTTAGCCTACCAATTACTTAGATAGTTAGCCTACCAATTACTTAGATAGTTAGCCTACCAACTACTTAGATCGTTAGCCTACCAATTACTTAGATAGTTAGCCTACCAATTACTTAGATAATTAGCCTACCAATTACTTAGATAGTTAGCCTACCAATTACTTTGATAGTTAGCCTACCAATTACTTAGATAGTAGGTACCACAAAGTGATTTTTGTTTGCACAGAAACACCAGAGAAAACAATGTAGTTTTGAAGCCCTTGGTAAATCATGAAATTTGGTACTTTATTTTTTTTAAATAGGACAACAAATAAAAAGGTTATAGCATTTTAAAAAGTGTGGGGACTTTGCAACATTGAAACAGTTACATCACACCAACTTCAGAACACTGCCATCTTCTTAAATATAATCTTACAACTTTCTCTGACAAATAGCATATAGTCTGGAATATACTGATTACACAAAGTAACTATAGGGCTACATCATGAATAATTATCAATATATTTGAGACCAAAAATTCATCATCATCATCAGTTGCCATCTCCACAACGAAGGTTGGCTGTAATGGATCTCCAACGTCTTCTGTCTCTTGTCTTGGTGGTGCACTCTGATAGACTCTTTCCTGTCCATCTCTTGATGTTATCTTCCCACTTATAGCGCTGTCTTCCCCTTGCACGTTTGCCTTCAACTCTCCCTTCTGTTATGGTCTTCTGCAAGGTGTTATGCCTTTTTATGTGGCCAAAGTATTTTAGCTGCCGAACTTTGACCTCCCTCATTAGTTCTCTTTTCATACCTAGATTTTCTAGGGCCTCCTTATTAGTTTTCATCTCTTTCCATGAGATACGCCCCATTCTTCTATATATCCAAATTTCAAGAGCCTCAATTCTTTCTTCCAAATGCTTATTCATCGTCCATGTTTCTGCACCATACAGAAATGCAGAATATATATAACACTTTATGATTCTGTTTTAATTTATGAGATAACTGTTTAGATGTCAGTATATGTTTCATGATGTTGAAAGTAGCTTTGGCCATTCCTATACTCTTCTTGATTTCTGTTTCACATCTGCCATCTTCTGTTATTATATGACCAATATATACGTAGCTCTTGACTTGTTCCAGGATTTTCCAATTTACGCTTATCTTTAACGTGGGTTTATCATCTGTTTTGCTAATTATCAATAGTTTTTGTTTTCTCAATATTAATGTCGAGTCCATATTCATCAAAAATTGCAAATCTGCAAAACACATTACCGAAAAATATAGTTTGTTGAATGAAAGTCAATATTCACAACATCATATTTCAAAAAGTATAAAAGGTACAAGCTTTAAATTTGTACATATTAATCTGCATACTACACAAATATATCTCTTTTTTCAGAGGATTTCAACATCTATTTGTTCTTGTATAATTTTTTAAAATGTGTCCAGAGGCCTATTTGTTGCAGGGGAAGAAAAAAATGTGAAAATGAAGGAATTTTTTTTTTTTAAGATGCTGTCCATATTTCATTTTTTTAAAAATTGTAGGCAATAATTAACAACATCTAAATAATAATTAACAACATCTAAACAATAATTAGCAACATCTAAATGCTATATTTTGTTAAAACAACTAGTTATTAGCATTTAAAAAGACATTTTTTAACTGGAGAAGAATGATCATGGCGCACACTTTCCCTGTGAGAGGGCAATGACGCCTCAAAACCTAAATGCTTCAGAAGTCCAAAATACAATTCTTTGATATTTCCTGATAGTTTAATGTCCTTATCATTCAATATTAATGTCCTTATCATTCAATATTAATTATCTGTATCTTACCTCTACACCTCATGGTAGAAGGGGAACGACTAAATAAGTAAGTATCTTAACTGAGCCTTCAGATTTCTAAGGGCATTTCGTCCTTTACAAATTTTATCCACATCCTGCTTTGTGGTGCAGACCCCCTTAGCTTATGATTGTGTTATATAACTCTATCTTCTTCTCTGCATTTTTAATATCTTTCTCTTTTTTCCTCCTATTGATGTCAGTTATTCGCTGTTTAATTTTTTCTTTGACTGTCCTCTCTGACTCTTTACTCAGTTTTTTTTCCATTCCAGTCTATGTTTTGGGTTCTTCGTCGTCACTCTGGCATTCTTTACTTTTATTTTATCTGCTCCTTCCTCTTCTCCATTTCACTTTTTATCTGTTTGTAGTGTGTTACTTTGTGGTTATTTTCTGAAGTCTGTACTTTTGAAAAAAAACTACAAGCAGTCTACCTTAAGCCATGTTGCATTCCCATCCTCCTTCAGATAATAAAGTTGTGCAAGGACTTTGTTTGTCAGATTGACAGCTGGCACCTTTGGACTGCAACCCTTCCCAGTCATTAAAAATGGTTTTTCATAGCATCATAGTAGGAGTCCTCTGGAACAATAAAATTCCAGAAGTAATTTTTTTTTTTTTTTTACATGTATAGAGAATTATAGTTACTATTACTATTAATGGCTTGTTCTTGTTCAGAGTTTCTTCTTGATTTTTTTTTTTTTTTTTCATATTATTTGGAATTGAAAACAATATGTATCCTAATTATAACCCATCAGAGGTTGAACGGTATATTTTTCCTCCTTAATTTAAAAATATATATATATATATATATATATATATATATATATATATATATATATATATATATATATATATATATATATATATATATATATATATATCTTCTTTTCGGGGAATTTTAAGACTATATACTAGTGCCTGCTAGTCCGGACATTTCAGTACAGCATCAGCTACTTTAATTATGACATTGTCCGGTTTCCTAGCCTTGACTCGATATGCCGGCCATTGGCATTGGGCCTTGCGATATCATTCGCTTTTGAGATCATAATTCACCCTATTATGTTGCAAAAGAAACCTTCATTTAATTACCAATTAATCAAAACATGCATTTTTTATTCAAATTGGTAACTTTCTTAGCTTTTCAAGCTCTTAAAAAAATTAGATTGATGTGCGAATGTCTGAAGTGGTGATAACAATCCAATCCACATTGTTACACAAAAACTGTGTGATCGTGTTAAATTGCTAAATAATATTAAAACTATTGTAAATTTTACATTTGAAGTTCAAAACATTGTTAATAAGTGATATACTTACGTATAGTCAAACTCAAATCAGAAGATGTGATGATGTTTGAACATGAGCCAATATAAGTGGTGTCCTGATCTTGATCGACATCAGGAGTTATCACGGCCAATGGAACAGCCTCGCTTTCTATCCTTTGCTAAAATGTCTAGGCCTAACTTGAGTGATACAGAACTTACTCAAAGTCAATTCTCTCGACCGCCAAATATCAGAAGTCTTTAAAATTTCACACGAATAAAGGAAAATGGCTCCCAAATCTTCTCATATATTGCAAACAATTATAACACCATTTAAAATGTCAAATTTGGTAAAATTTCAACTTCACTTCGAGATATCAACATTTTACACTTTATTTTCTACAGTTTGCAATATATGAAACTAAAGATACACTTTTCCCCCTAAAAGTTGGGAAAACAGTGCAAATTGGTGGTTTGGCAGTCAAGAGACCCTTATTTGAATGAAGCGGGGTGAGATGAAAACGTTCGGAGACGAAGCGCGCCGGGGCAAACTATGCGTAACGTTGCTGTTCGTTTTTATTAGTAAAAAAATACTTTAATAGCTTTTATTTTTATTTAATTAATACACTTTAAAAGAGAAGTAGATAAAGAGTATCGTGATATAAATTTTATTACAATCCGCTTAATAGCAAAGGGACAGTGACGACTTAAACTTGACGAATTTCCCTCAGTTTTCTCCACTTTCGTCCGTTTTCAACAGCTCGAAGCGGGCACTTTGTGGTACCTATAGATAGTTAGCCTACCAATTACTTAGATAGTTAACCTACCAATTACATAGATAGTTTACTTAGATAGTTTAGCCTACAGAAAACATTCTCATTAATCTCACAATCCACTCTCTTTCAAACTATTGCACTAACCTCCCAGTTGTCTCTATCTCTAATATTATCACTACTTTCAGAATCCTCTCTCTCTCTCTCTCTCTCTCTCTCTCTCTCTCTCTCTCTCTCTCTCTCTCTCTCTCTCAGTAGCTTTGGTAACAATAGGCCCATTTATCTGATCTCGTCACTGTCCTTACCATTGGAAAAACACATGCTATTGTAAATAAGAATCGACATTGCTGCACTCAGGGCAAACCCATAGGTGCTCAGTTTCCCTTAGCAAATGTTGACAGATATGAATGCTATTTGTTCCTGGTTATATATATATATATATATATATATATATATATATATATATAATATATATATAATATATATATATATATATAAATATATATATATATATATATATATATATATATATATATATATATATATGTATAGTGGTTAGTGCACTAACTTCGTAGCGCAGTGGTCTATGGTTCGATCCCCAGATGAGGTGGGAAATTTTTAGGCCACAAACGGCTCCTGGGTCGACCCAGCCCCAAATGGGTACCAGAGCAACTCTGGGAAGGTTAAGGCGGCCGGCGTGATGCCGACCACATCACCCCTAGTGTGCTGACGGTCAAGATAATATGGGCCTAACACCATATTCCCAATATGCCTCAATGGGCATGTAACGGATTCCGTTACCGTTTATATATATATATAAACTGAAGCACATTAAAAACGCACCACTATTATATACACTGATGCCGAGAAGCGTGAAAAAAAAGTGTGGGAATGGATTTTCCCCGTGTTTGTCATGAGGTAGAAAGCAAATGGTTGCTGGAATGGAAAGTGCATGATTCAACCCACGGGTTTGTGTACAGACTACATGAAAACAATGAAAGTTACACGTGCAACACGATTCCCAACAGCTATGACCCTGAAAGTGTGTATGCGTTGTGGCAGTATACTCGGTATAAAAAGGCCGTTGAGACAAAACACCCAGTATATGTGCTTGAAATGACACGACTATCTGAAAACGACCGAAAACGAGCCATTATTATGTTGGAGACCGAAATGAGCTCGCGGGTCATTGCCAGAAGGATGAATTGCCACCAGAGCACTATTTTATGTCTCAATGAATGTTACGGAACCACTGGCAGTGCCCGGGATAGATTTCGGAGGAGCCAACCACGAGTTACTACCCTTGCGCAAGATCGTCATATTGTGCTGAGTCACCTAAGGAATCGTTCTCTCCCGGCAAGTCAAACAGCAATAGCAATAGTGGGTAGACGTGGGCAAGTCTCTCGAATGACAGTCATACGACGACTCAGAGATACAGGCCTTGCTGCAAGACGACCTTATGTTGGGCCAAACTTGAATCACAGACATCGTCAGCAGCGCCTGCAATGGGCAGAGCAACATGTCAGATGGACTAGACTGCAGTGGAATGCTGTCCTATTCACAGACGAGAGCAGATTCAACATATCCTTTGCTGATGGACGTTTGCGGATTTGGCGACGGTGTGGAGAGCGCTTTGCAGATTGCTGTGTTCCTCAGCACAGCCGATTTGGAGGTGGCAGTATTCACATTTGGGGAGGATTCAGTTTTCACCATCGCTTGCCTCTTCACGTCTTCCGTGGAAATGTTAATGCTGTGACATATCGAGATGAGGTTTCTAGATGCATTGGTTGCTCCTGCGTTCACAAATTATCCAGACTTGCAGCTTCTCCAGCAGGATAACGCACGTGGGCACACCGCATGCATTACGCAGCAATATCTACAGCAGCAGAACATTGTGACGAGTGATTGGCCTGCCCTATCACCAGACATGTCCCCTATAGAACATCTGTGGGACGAGCTTGGACGCAGAGTCTACAGGCTCGGTTCTCCAGCTAATCTGCAACAGCTCGAAGCTGCTCTTACACGTGAATGGGACTTGATTCCCCGAAATTTCCTTCAGAGACTTGTGCGTTCCATGCGGAGCCGCTGCCAAGCTTGTTTGCAAGCACACGGTGGACATACCAGATACTGAGGATAGTGTGAATTAAATTTTTTTTATTGGTTGCATTTTTGGTTTTCTCCCTTGTCTGCACAGAATGCAATGAATTTCATAACAATCAAATGTACAAATTAATGACCTGCATGGATTCATAGGAAAATGAATAAAGATTCCAAATATGTAAACTTGTAAACACTTATATTTACATTTCACACTCTGTTCCTGGATTATAATTGTCCTTATTGTCTCCCCCTTATCCAAATTCAGTGTGCCCACTATTGGTGCTCTTGAAGCTACTCTGTCAGCTTTTTCATGGCTGTATGTCTCTACATGACCAGGACAGTTGATCCATGCCAATTCCTGAAGATCTGAGGCTTTTATGGAAACTCTTATGTTCAGCGACTGCTCTGCCCTTTACTCTAGCTGAGAAGCCCCATCTTGATTTCTCATCATGGATTAAAGACCCATCAGTGTACACAATGGCATCATCATCTCTGGCATTGTCATACGTTGATTAATTTCCAGCTCTGTTGTCCCATTGCCCCAAGTTTTGCTCTCTCTGTCATGGCTAATAATGACTTGGTTGTAGTTCATCAAGTTCTGCTCTCTCCGTCAAGGCTAATAATGACTTGCTTGTAGTTCATCAAGTTCTGCTCTCTCTGCCAAGGCTAATAATGACTTGCTTGTAGTTCATCAAGTTCTGCTCTCTCTGCCAAGGCTAATAATGACTTGCTTGTAGTTCATCAAGTTCTGCTCTCTCTGCCAAGGCTAATAATGACTTGCTTGTAGTTCATCAAGTTCTGCTCTCTCTGCCAAGGCTAATAATGACTTGCTTGTAGTTCATCAAGTTCTGCTCTCTCTGCCAAGGCTAATAATGACTTGCTTGTAGTTCATCAAGTTCTTCTGTCTCTGCCAAGGCTAATAATGACTTGCTTGTAGTTCATCAAGTTCTGCTCTCTCTGCGAATGCTAATAATGACTTGCTTGTAGTTCATCAAGTTCTGCTCTCTCTGCCAAGGCTAATAATGACTTGCTTGTAGTTCATCAAGTTCTGCTCTCTCTCTGCCAAGGCTAATAATGACTTGCTTGTAGTTCATCAAGTTCTCATCTGACTTACTCCACTCTTCCCCTTTGAATATGATTTCAACTGTCTATGGTCACCTGCTTAATCATTGCCTGTGCCATCCATTTATAACCTCTTTATTTTCACTCCCTTAATATCAGTTATGTTCTCATGCAGGGGGTGCCTTCTGTCTGTGGTTACTCTTACTTACTTACTTAGTCGTTCCCCTTCTACCTTGAGGTGTAGAGGTTTGGAAGAGAGAGCGCCAGACCATTCTATCAGCTGTCTTCTTCCTGGCCTGGTTCCATTCTAGTCCTCGGTCCTTCATAGATTGTCTAATGTTGTCCTCCCAGCGGACTCTGGGTCGTCCTGGAGGTCTGGATCCCTGGCTCTTTGTTTCCCATGCTTGTCGTGGTAGCCGATCTTCTCCCATTCTGCAGACATGGCCAAACCATCTTAGTTGGGACTGTTCTATTTGGGTCTGCAGCGGGTGGGATTTTAGGCCTTGACGGATCGTCTGGTTGCGGACCATGTCTCTTCTTGTTACTTCAACCACTTTCCTCAGATACCTCATTTCTGAGGTTTGGATCTGGCTTTTGTGGGTTGTAGTCATTGCCCACGACTCGCATCCATATGTCAAGACTGGGACATAGGTGGAGCGGTATACAGCCATCTTCGTTTTCTTACCAACCTCTTTCTTGCTGAGGAATCCTCGATTTATGGCCTGAAAAAGTCTCCCAGCCGCTGCTTTTCGAGTGAATTAATATTAGACAAACATAAAGGTATGTTTTCAGGCACTTGTAAGAAATAAAGAAGTAGAACACTTGGACAACAGAAAAACAACAGACGTGAGTGGCTTACCCAGGGTTCGAACCCCGTACCTTCCGTACGACAACTCCGCCTAGCTATCAAGCGAATCACACTGACCCCACGGCCAGCTAGGCATCCCATAGATATCATAATAATTAATGATTCAAAATCAACCCTTCAGACTTTAGAAGAATATCTTCAAACTGAAAATTAAAAAAATAATACAGCTGGCCGAAACAATTGACAACCTGCTAACAAAATACACATCAGAGTCCCTCTCCAGTGGATACCAGGGCACACAGACGCACCAGACAACGATAAAGCAAACAGACTAGCAAAACAAAGAGCAAGCATGGTCCAAACAAACACTTCAGCAAACATGGTCCAAACAAACACTCCAGCAAACATGCAGACAGCTAAACGAATACTCCAAAACATCTTCAAAGAGGAATGGCTGAACCAATGGGCAAAAGGGTCTACTGGACGTGCCTTGTATATAAAAAATGGCTGTTCCCAACAAAAATGACAACATTAATAACCTACGATGTAAGGAGCAGAGCACAAACTTCCACCTAAGAACAGAACACACCATACTCAACAAGCACTTAAACAAATTAACCCCCACACATAAGCCTAACTGCCACAACTCTACACATCCGTATGAAACAGTTCAGCATGTGCTGCTCATTTGTCCAAGACTTTCCACAAACAGACAACAGCAATTGCTGGGCTCCCTAACAATCACAAACACTCTATAGAGCACAACTCAGCAGCTGAGGAACACATGCACATTCTTCAACACGGCAGTGACTGTTAAAGAGCGACAAGCTCTACAGCTCTAGTTAATCAACAACAACAACTAGCTGATATAGTTTGTCTAAACAATGGTACATACAACATTTAAGGTTAATTAACTGGCTGATATAGTTTGTCTAAACAATGGTACATACAACATATAAGGTTAATTAACTGGCTGATATAGTTTGTCTAAACAATGGCACATACAACATTTAAGGTTAATTAACTGGCTGATATAGTTAGTCTAAACAATGGTACATACAACTTATAATGCCATGGAACTAGCTGATATTCTGTTGACTAAACACTCATAGGTACAACATATAAGGCTAATAAACTTGCTGATATAGTTTGTCTAAGCAATGGATATATTGACACAAACACACACGCACACACACACATATATATATATATATATATATATATATATATATATATATATATATATATATATATATATATATAATATATATATATATATATATATATATATATGCTAACTTCCTCTGCCTGTTTTCTGCTTTTAATAACATGGTTGATTTAAAATGTCGAGTCATATCAACTGTGTTCAAACCTTGTGATTATGCGTCATTATGTGAGAATGTTTGACAACCAGCCACATCTCATTACATTTAGAATGGGGGGAAAAAACCCACAAATAGTAATACGTCTTACAAGGAGAAAGGACAGGAAAAACCTACGTTGCGGCCACAAGGCCTTTGTCAGGGACAGACAAACAAGACAGGAGGGAAAGAAAGAAAATTAAGTAGAGAACATGAAACTATAAAAATAAGAGAAAAACAACTCCCTTGTGTCCAGCCACATGTCCAGTCACAGAAGCAAGATGGCTGCCACTAAACCGGGAAACGGAAGTCGAAAGTACATTACAAACAAAAAATTAGAAATAATGAAAATAAGGACCGGAAAAGAGTGAGAAAAAAAAAATAATAATAATAGTGAGGGAATGGCGATTTAGAAAAAAAATAATAATAAATAAAATAATAAAATAAAATAAATAGATATAAATAAAAAATAATATAAATAAATAAATAAAATTTTTTAAAATTTAAAAAATTTTTATAAAAAGAAAAAAAATATATATATATATATACGAGACTGGTAAACTAAGACAGGTCACGGCAGAAATGAGAAACTATAGGTTACACATCCTGGGGATAAGTGAGAGCAGATGGACAGGGGCAGGAAAAGTTAAAACAGCAACAGGAGAAACAGTACTTTACTCTGGAAGAGAGGATGGACAGCACAGTGAAGGCGTAGCCATGATTCTACAGAAAGGGATAGAAAGGACATTACTGGAATGGAAACCCATCAACAACAGACTGATACGGTTGAGATTGAGAGGAAGATTCACCAACACTACAATAATACAATGCTACGCACCAACGAATGATAGCGATGAGGAGGTCAAGGATGAATTCTATCAACAACTGCAGAAAGAAATGGAAGACACACCTAGATATGATCTTGTTATAGTAATGGGAGACCTCAATGCGAAAGTTGGTACACACAATACATATAATGAAAGAACAATGGGGAAATGCGGCAGCGGAACAGCAAACGAAAATGGGGATAAGCTAATAATTTTCTGTAGCATTAACAACCTGGTCATTGGAGGAACACTTTTCCCACATAAGGAAATTCACAAGTTAACATGGGAATCACCAAATGGTCGGGACAGAAACCAGATAGACCACATCATGGTTAACGGCAGATGGAGACATGCATTACAAGATGTGAAGGTAAGAAGAGGTGCAGATGTGGGAAGTGATCACCATTTAGTAGTAGCAAAACTGAAAGTGAAACTAAGAAGGGCTGGACCAACTGTAACTACACAGAAAAGGTTTGACATCAGCAAATTGAAGGACCCCCTTACCAGAAAAGCTTTTGCGGCCGACATTAAGAAACGATATCAATTTGCCAAAAGCCAGGAAAAGACATTGACTGATGATATAGACCAGAATTTCAACACCATTTCAACAATATATAAGGAAAGTAGCAAATCATGCTTAGGATTCCAGGAAAGGAAGAAGCAAGACTGGATAACACCAGAAACACTAAACACCATAAAGATGAGAAAGGAAATGAAAAGAAAAAAAACAGAAGCGAAGTCCCCCAGGTTAAAGCAACTATATAGCGAACAATACAGCCAGCTGGGCAGGGAAGTTAAACGCCAAACCCGAGCCAACAAAAGGAATTTCCTAGACGATCTTGCAAAACAGGCAGAAGAGGCAGCACTGAGAAATGAACAAAGCACAGTATACAAAATAACTAAATTCATCAGCGGAAAACAAGGTGCAAACAATATTACATTAGTAAGAGATAAGCAAGGAAATCTCATCAAGACAGCAGAGGGACAGGAAACAAGATGGGCAGAGCACTTCAGAGAAACGCTGAACAAGGAAATACCAGAGACAAAATTGAATGTTCCTGAGGCTGAAAACGATCTAGATGTAAATACAGACATTCCACGAAAAGAAGAAATCATCACAGCAATCAAAGGGTTAAAGAACGGTAAAGCTCCGGGCCATGATAACTTAAATGCAGAGCTATTTAAGACAGACCCTGAGCTAGCAGCAGAACTATTAGAACCACTATTTGCACAAGTGTGGAAAACGGGGACAACACCATCAGAGTGGAACAAAGGAATAATTGTCAAATTGCCCAAGAAGGGAGATCTTTCAGACTGCAATAATTGGAGAGGAATCACTCTTCTCTCAGTTCCCAGCAAAATACTAGGCAGGATAATTATACAGAGAATTTCAAAGGCAGTAGACTACACACTGAGGAAAGAACAAGCAGGATTTAGAAAGAACAGAAGATGTGTAGACCATATATTCACTCTCAGGAACATTATAGAGCAGTGCTCAGAATGGCAAAGACAGCTTTACATAAATTTTGTTGATTTTGAAAAGGCTTTTGACAGCATACATAGGGACAGTTTATGGAAAATACTGAGGGCTTATGGAATTCCAAGCTGCATAGTGTCAATCATAAAAAGCCTCTATGCCAACTTTACGTGTAGTGTTGGGCAGAGCAACCTAACCTTCGAGGTGAAGACAGGAGTACGACAGGGATGCCCCTTATCAACCACTCTATTTTTAACAGTCATAGACTGGGTGATGCGCCAGACAACAGAGGGCAGTCCAAGAGGAATAAGATGGACTACATTTTCTACATTGGAAGATCTGGAATATGCAGATGACATTGCACTGCTGGCACATTCACATCAACACATCCAGGAAAAAACGGATAGACTTAATAAAATTAGCCAGCAGGTGGGTTTGAACATCAATTTAAAGAAGTCTGGGGTCATGACGCTCAATGTGAGCAACCCTGAGCCCATATCAGTAAGGAATCGGCAACTGGTACAGACAGATACCTTCACATACCTAGGAAGCATAGTAACACCAGACGGTGGGGCAGGCAAAGACATCAACATCAGAATGAATAAGGCAAGAACAGCCTTCTTTAGCCTAAATAACATCTGGAAGTCCTACCAATACAGCACAAGCACAAAATTAAGATTATACCAGAGTTGCGTGCTTTCTGTGCTTCTCTATGGTGCGGAATGCTGGAGAGTCACAGAGAAGGAAATGTCAAAATTGTCCTCTTTTCACACAACATGCCTAAGAAAAATTCACCGCATCTTTTGGCCGAATACCATCACCAACCAAGATCTGCTTACTCGTAGCGAGCAAGAGGACATGCACACCATCATAGCTGGCAGACGCTGGAGCTGGGTTGGTCATGTCCTCAGAAGAGACCCCGATGCCATCACAAGAACAGCTATGTTTTGGACCCCTGAAGGAAAGCGAAAGAGAGGCCGACCAAAAACAACTTGGCGGAGGACTGTGGAGGCTGAGATGCAAAGAATGAACCAGAGTTGGGGCACTGTACAAAGGATGGCCACCGACCGTGCAAAGTGGAATCAATTTGTTGTTGCCCTACAAGACGCCACTAGGCGTGATGGCCACTGACTGATTTGACGGTCGGTGGTTAAGGATCGAAGAAGAAGATTATATATGTATATATATATATATATATATATATATATATATATAATAACAAATTTTTAAAAATAAAACAAATTTTAAAAAAAAATGGGAGATCACATCAAAGTAGACAGTGATAATACAATAGGGACTAGATAGAGAAAGGCGTCTCAGACAAAAGAATGTTGGGTATTCAATCCGTGTGGTTTAAGGCAACCCATAAGATGGATGAGGCGTTGATCCTGGCGGAACCGACTGTTTGCGTCCGAGGAACAGGATCTGATGGCTGTCACCTGGATGTCAGTGGCACCGTGGTGGTCCGGGCCATTGAAGTGGATGGCCACAGGTGTGGATTTAAACTGAGAGATGTCGTAGAGGTGTCTGCAGAATCGGTCGCCCAGTCATGAGCCCGTTTGGCCGATGTAAGTAATGGTGCAACGCTTGCATATAATAGCATAGATGACGTTGCGTGACTCACATGTGAAGCCATGTGTGATGGTGAACTTGGCGTTAGGGAACGAGACTGAACGTGTTTCGATAACATACTGACATGTCTTACATCGTGTTCGGTTACATGGCTTGGTCCCAAAGTGGCCATCGTTGACGGTTTTCAAACGGCTGTGGACTAGGAGGTCCCTCAAATTTTTATCCCGTCTATATGCCAGCAAGGGTGGCTCACTAAACACTTCCCGCGCCTCTGGGTCAGCTTGGAGGAGAGGAAGGTGACGATACAGGATCCTTTTGACAGCAGTGTTGTGAGGGTGATAGGTCATTATTAACTTGACTCTATCAGAGGAGGTGTTATGGTGGGGTTTGGGGGCCTCTAGACGTGAGATAGGGATAACACGCTCTAAGGCAGAGGTAAGAACATCCTCTGGATACTGTCTGTTGCGAAAGAAATCCAACATTTCTTGTGCTCGGCATAGAAAGTTGTCATCATCTTGGCATAACCGAAAGAGACGGAGAAGTTGTGAGAAAGGCAAGGAGTCACGACAAGCCGGAGGATGAGAGGAAGTATAAAGGAGGTAACTGTGTGCATCGGTGGGTTTGTAGTACACCGAAGTGGTGAGGTGGGGGGGAGTGATGGTGACAACGATGTCGAGGAAATTAACAGAGACAGTGGAGATTGAGAGGGGAATTGGATCGCAGGGTGGAAGTTGTTAATGAAGTTAATGAACCTAGATAGGTCAACCTCTGGCATATCAGTGAGACCTATGCCATCATCTGTGTATCTAAGATACATCAATGGAAAAGGTCCAGGATACTGCTGCCACACCTGATACTCCAGGTAGCCCATGAAGAGGCAGGCATAACTGGGACCCATCTTGGTGCCCATGGCGACTCCACTAATTTGGTCAAAGAACTGTCCATTGAACTCAAAGGAATTGAGTCGAAGGACAAGTTCTGCAAGGCGCAGGAGAGTTACTGTAGCAATAGAGGGGTGCGTGCGCTGGTCCAGGAAAAACCGGAGAGCACGGAGACCATCAGATTGAGGAATGGAAGTGTAAAGCGAGCAAACATCTAACAGAAATAAACGATAGGTACAGTCTGGGGAAAGCTGGATAGAGGAAAAAGTAGTAAGAGCATGGTTTGTGTCCTTTAAGAAGGAAGGAAGCTGCTCTACAATAGGCTGGAAGATGCCGTCGATGAAGTCTGATATATGTTCAGTAGGGCAGGCACAGGCAGAGACAATGGGTCTCCCAGGGTTAGAGGGTTTGTGAATTTTAAGAAGCATATAAAACACAGGCTTACCCAGACAACTATTGTCAATACGGAGATGAGAAGCGCTAGAAGGTAAGGACTTATGAGCGATAAGACTTTTGATGGTGTCATGGACCAGACGATTGTTGAGGACTGTCGCATCATTGTCACGGCGCTGGTAGAAGGAGCTGTTGGTGAGCTGCTTATTACCTTCTTCGAGGTACAGGTCCTTGCGCCATACCACAATGGCACCTCCTTTGTCTGCTGGTTTGATAACAATGTCATCTCTGCGGCAGAGCTTCGAGAGGGCATGAGACTCATCAGAAGAAAGGTTGGAATAACGCAGGCGTTGAGGTTGGAGTTGCTGAATGTCATGAGGGTTTTCTGAATATATAAATCCAGAGCATGGGAAGCCCCAGGAGAGGGTGTAAAATTCTTATTCTTGGGAGGAGCGAAGCGTGCAAAGGCATCATCTGATTCAGCCTGCGATCTCTGAGGATCATCATTGTTGTGGAAATGGAACTGAAGTCGCAGACGGCGATGAAACCGATGAACATCTTGGAGGAGATTGTACTGATCAGAGGATGGTTGGAGAGGGACAAAGTGCAAGCCCTTGCTGAGAACCGAAATCTCACCCTCAGAGAGGGCAAGATCAGTGGGAATACAAACAACCTGGGAACGAGATGGAGTAGAGGAGGCAGGGACAGTATCAGGGGTAGGACAGAGGCGGGAAAGTTTGTCCTTTTTGTGGGCGGATAAAAAATCATACAGTTGTCGGTTGAGGGTATGGATAATAATGCGGATAATGGGGAAGGCAGGAAAGTAGCTGGAGGTGAGACTACGTAAGCAGAATAGAAGCTGAGACTGCTGAGCACTGATATCTGCCAGGAGGCGGGAATGGATAGCTGCGACAGCCCGCACACGCTGGAACCCACATGTGGTCTCGATGCGCTGTAAGAGGCGATGTTCGCGAGGGTGAAGTAGGCCAGCCAAGGGGTGGAAGTGAGAAGTGAAGCCATGAGGGAGAAATTTAAGGCGGAGGCAGGTGCGGATAAAGTGGAGATGGCAAATGAATCTAGTTTTCTTGAATGTAGCAAATGCAAAATCAATTGCAGTGCGAGATATATCAGGTGGTAAGAGGCTGAAGGAGGTGGTTATAGAAGAACGAAGTGAATTAATGAAGTGTTTCAGTGAAGGCATAGTGGCAAATCGAGTGAGAACACACACACACACAAAAATAAATAGAATATAAAAATAATATAATTTATAGATACAAAGAATAAATAAAAAATAATAAACAATGAAAGTAGGTGAATGAATCGAAAGTAAGAGAGGAGATAAAGGTGAAAAGTGAGCAAACAGGTAGACAATGCAGTCAGTTATGGGGTGTGATATAAGTATATGAGGAGAACTGACGTAAGACGGGGGTAAAACAGTAGAATGGGGGGAAAAAACGCAAATAGTAATACGTCTTACAAGGAGAAAGGACAGGAAAAACCTACGTTGCGGCCACAAGGCCTTCGTCAGGGACAGACAAACAAGACAGGAGGGAAAGAAAGAAAATGAGAATTAAGTAGAGAACATGAAACTATAAAAATAAGAGAAAAACAACTCCCTTGTGTCCAGTCACATGTCCAGTCACAGAAGCAAGATGGCTGCCACTAAACCGGAAAACGGAAGTCGAAAGTACATTAAAAACAAAAAATAAGAAATAATGAAAATAAGGACCGGAAAAGAGTGAGGAAAAAAAAAATAAAAATAGTGAGGGAAAAGCGATTTAGAAAAAAAAATAAATAAAATAAAAAAATAAAATAAAATAAATAGATATAAATAAAAAATAATAAAAATAAATAAATAAAATTTTAAAAAAATTTTAAAAACTTTAAAAAAAAGAAAAAAAAAAAAAAAAATAATATATATATATATATATATATATATATATATATATATATATATATATAAATATATATAATATATATATATATATATATATATATATATATATATATATATATAAAATTAAAATAAAAAATTTTTTAAAATAAAACAAATTTAAAAAAAAAAAATGGGTGATCACATCAAAGTAGACAGTCATAATACAATAGGGACTAGATAGAGAAAGGCGTCTCAGACAAAAGAATTTTGGGTATTCAAGTTGTGTGGTTTAAGGCAACCCATAAGATGGATGAGGCGTTGTTCCTGGCGAAACCGACTGTTGGCGTCCAAGGAACAGGATCTGATGGCTGTCACCTGGATGTCAGTGGCACCGTGGTGGTCCGGATTGAAGTGGATGGCCACAGGTGTGGATTTAAACTGAGAGATGTCGTAGAGGTGTCTGCAGAATCGGTCGCCCAGTCGTGTGCCCGTTTGGCCGATGTAAGTAATGGTGCAACGTTTGCATATAATAGCATAGATGACGTTGCGTGACTCACATGTGAAGCCATGTGTGATGGTGAACTTGGCGTTAGGGAACGAGACTGAACGTGTTTCGATAACATACTGACATGTCTTACATCGTGTTCGGTTACATGGCTTGGTCCCAAAGTGGCCATCGTTGACGGTTTTCAAACGGCTGTGGACTAGGAGGTCCCTCAAATTTTTATCCCGTCTATATGCCAGCAAGGGTGGCTCACTAAACACTTCCCGCACCTTTGGGTCAGCTTGGAGGAGAGGAAGGTGACGATACAGGATCCTTTTGACAGCAGTATACATTTAGCAACATTCTCTACATACAACAGTAAACATCAACATGGTGGCAGCATTGTTTGCTTTTACAAAATTCAAACTATTCTGCTGAAAATCATGTAACACGTGTGCTGACTTTATAGACAAGGTGACAGGATAAACTGGTCAAACCAAGTTTAACTCTCCTGTTGGTAGGTTATTGCTTGCATACCATTATTAGACATATCGTAATGGCAGAACGGCCCATGTTTCAGTTACCACCCTGCCTAGACGTAAATAAATGCAACCAGACACGTTTTGTAAATGGAGATGACAGTTAGAACTGTCTATGTATTTAGCAGATGTGTGCTCAAAATCTTATCCCATTTGGGTGGCCAGCATCCTTCACTGTGCCAGACCTCAGGCAGTTGAAATTTTTGATCAACTTGCAGAAGAAGGAGACTGCTCTAATTCTAATAAAATTCTCAACTTGCTCCAGAACCTTTGCAGCTCACGAAGCAATGAAGTATTACATACGTTCAGATTCTGGAACACATCTCTTCAAGAGCCCTTTAATTTCGTTTTGACTGAGCTGAGAACTCAGGCAGACTTGTTCAACTTTAACAACAAGAATCTCATGATAAGAGACAAAGTTGTCTTTACTGTCAACAAAATGCTACAAGAGAAGCTAGTGAGAGAAGCTGACCTCGATCTAAAGAGTCTTTGAGCAAAGAGGAAAATACATAAGAGAGATGAATAATACAGTACAACCTTCTGAAGCAAGAGTTGAAAAGGTACAGAATAAACAACTCAACCATAAACCTCCCAAGAGAGACGCTGGGCATGCTGCTGGTAAAGCCTGTCAAAGTATCACCGACAGTGGGTACTTTCAAACTAGGAAGGAGTGCCATTAGTGTCCTGCATGGGGGACGTTTTGCTCAAACTGTGGGGGAAGAAACCATTTCAAAGTGAAATGCAAGAAACATCACACATAATCAGTGGAAGATTCTGAAGTTTTTCTTACTCGTGTGAAGTCGGGCAAAGCTTGTACAATATAAACGACAGTAGAAGACACTAAAAAATAGAACAATATAAACGACAGTAGAAGACACTAAATAATAGAACAATTTAAACGACAGTAGAAGACACTAAATAATAGAACTATATAAACGACAGTAGAAGACACTAAATAATAGAACAATATAAATGACAGTAGAAGACACTAAATAATAGAACAATATAAACGACAGTAGATGACACTAAATAATAGAACAATATAAACGACAGTAGAAGACACTAAATAATAGAACAATATAAACAACAGTAGAAGACACTAAATAATAGAACAATATAAACGACAGTAGAAGACACTAAATAATAGAACAATATAAACGACAGTAGAAGACACTAAATAATAGAACAATATAAACGACAGTAGAAGACACTAAATAATGGAACAATATAAACGACAGTAGATGACACTAAATAATAGAACAATATAAACGACAGTAGAAGACACTAAATAATAGAACAATATAAACGACAGTAGATGACACTAAATAATAGAACAATATAAACGACAGTAGAAGACACTAAATAATAGAACAATATAAACGACAGTAGATGACACTAAATAATAGAACAATATAAACAACAGTAGAAGACACTAAATAATGGAACAATATAAACGACAGTAGATGACACTAAATAATGGAACAATATAAACGACAGTAGATGACACTAAATAATAGAACTATATAAACGACAGTAGAAGACACTAAATAATAGAACAATATAAATGACAGTAGAAGACACTAAATAATAGAACAATATAAACGACAGTAGATGACACTAAATAATAGAACAATATAAACGACAGTAGAAGACACTAAATAATAGAACAATATAAACGACAGTAGAAGACACTAAATAATGGAACAATATAAACGACAGTAGATGACACTAAATAATAGAACAATATAAACGACAGTAGAAGACACTAAATAATGAACAATATAAATAACAGTAGAAGACACTAAATAATGGAACAATATAAACGACAGTAGATGACACTAAATAATGGAACAATATAAACGACAGTAGATGACACTAAATAATAGAACTATATAAACGACAGTAGAAGACACTAAATAATAGAACAATATAAATGACAGTAGAAGACACTAAATAATAGAACAATATAAACGACAGTAGATGACACTAAATAATAGAACAATATAAACGACAGTAGAAGACACTAAAATATAGAACAATATAAACGACAGTAGAAGACACTAAATAATAGAACAATATAAACGACAGTAGATGACACTAAATAATAGAACAATATAAACGACAGTAGAAGACACTAAATAATAGAACAATATAAACAACAGTAGAAGACACTAAATAATGGAACAATATAAACGACAGTAGATGACACTAAATAATGGAACAATATAAACGACAGTAGATGACACTAAATAATAGAACTATATAAACGACAGTAGAAGACACTAAATAATAGAACAATATAAATGACAGTAGAAGACACTAAATAATAGAACAATATAAACGACAGTAGATGACACTAAATAATGGAACAATATAAACGACAGTAGAAGACACTAAATAATAGAACAATATAAACGACAGTAGAAGACACTAAATAATGGAACAATATAAACGACAGTGGATGACACTAAATAATAGAACTATATAAACGACAGTAGAAGACACTAAATAATAGAACAATATAAATGACAGTAGAAGACACTAAATAATAGAACAATATAAACGACAGTAGATGACACTAAATAATAGAACAATATAAACGACAGTAGAAGACACTAAATAATAGAACAATATAAACGACAGTAGATGACACTAAATAATAGAACAATATAAACGACAGTAGAAGACACTAAATAATAGAACAATATAAACAACAGTAGAAGACACTAAATAATAGAACAATATAAACGACAGTAGAAGACACTAAATAATAGAACAATATAAACGACAGTAGAAGACACTAAATAATAGAACAATATAAACGACAGTAGAAGACACTAAATAATGGAACAATATAAACGACAGTAGATGACACTAAATAATAGAACAATATAAACGACAGTAGAAGACACTAAATAATAGAACAATATAAACAACAGTAGAAGACACTAAATAATAGAACAATATAAACGACAGTAGATGACACTAAATAATAGAACAATATAAACGACAGTAGAAGACACTAAATAATAGAACAATATAAACAACAGTAGAAGACACTAAATAATGGAACAATATAAACGACAGTAGATGACACTAAATAATGGAACAATATAAACGACAGTAGATGACACTAAATAATAGAACTATATAAACGACAGTAGAAGACACTAAATAATAGAACAATATAAATGACAGTAGAAGACACTAAACAATAGAACAATATAAACGACAGTAGATGACACTAAATAATAGAACAATATAAACGACAGTAGAAGACACTAAATAATAGAACAATATAAACGACAGTAGAAGACACTAAATAATGGAACAATATAAACGACAGTAGATGACACTAAATAATAGAACAATATAAACGACAGTAGAAGACACTAAATAATAGAACAATATAAATAACAGTAGAAGACACTAAATAATGGAACAATATAAACGACAGTAGATGACACTAAATAATGGAACAATATAAACGACAGTAGATGACACTAAATAATAGAACTATATAAACGACAGTAGAAGACACTAAATAATAGAACAATATAAATGACAGTAGAAGACACTAAATAATAGAACAATATAAACGACAGTAGATGACACTAAATAATAGAACAATATAAACGACAGTAGAAGACACTAAATAATAGAACAATATAAACAACAGTAGAAGACACTAAATAATAGAACAATATAAACGACAGTAGATGACACTAAATAATAGAACAATATAAACGACAGTAGAAGACACTAAATAATAGAACAATATAAACAACAGTAGAAGACACTAAATAATGGAACAATATAAACGACAGTAGATGACACTAAATAATGGAACAATATAAACGACAGTAGATGACACTAAATAATAGAACTATATAAACGACAGTAGAAGACACTAAATAATAGAACAATATAAATGACAGTAGAAGACACTAAATAATAGAACAATATAAACGACAGTAGATGACACTAAATAATGGAACAATATAAACGACAGTAGAAGACACTAAATAATAGAACAATATAAACGACAGTAGAAGACACTAAATAATGGAACAATATAAACGACAGTGGATGACACTAAATAATAGAACTATATAAACGACAGTAGAAGACACTAAATAATAGAACAATATAAATGACAGTAGAAGACACTAAATAATAGAACAATATAAACGACAGTAGATGACACTAAATAATAGAACAATATAAACGACAGTAGAAGACACTAAATAATAGAACAATATAAACAACAGTAGAAGACACTAAATAATAGAACAATATAAACGACAGTAGAAGACACTAAATAATAGAACAATATAAACGACAGTAGAAGACACTAAATAATAGAACAATATAAACGACAGTAGAAGACACTAAATAATGGAACAATATAAACGACAGTAGATGACACTAAATAATAGAACTATATAAACGACAGTAGAAGACACTAAATAATAGAACAATATAAATGACAGTAGAAGACATTAAATAATAGAACA
This sequence comes from Oreohelix idahoensis, assembly GCA_024509875.1. Taxonomy (NCBI): domain Eukaryota; kingdom Metazoa; phylum Mollusca; class Gastropoda; order Stylommatophora; family Oreohelicidae; genus Oreohelix; species Oreohelix idahoensis. The sequence continues at coordinate 714,309 of JAMPIV010010825.1, read as the reverse complement.
ATATAAACGACAGTAGAAGACACTAAATAATAGAACAATATAAACGACAGTAGAAGACACTAAATAATAGAACAATATAAACAACAGTAGAAGACACTAAATAATAGAACAATATAAACGGACAGTAGAAGACACTAAATAATAGAACAATATAAACAAAAGTAGAAGACACTAAATAATAAAACTATATAAACAACAGTAGAAGACACTAAATAATAGAACAATATAAACAACAGTAGAAGACACTAAATAATGGAACAATATAAACGACAGTAGATGACACTAAATAATAGAACAATATAAACGACAGTAGAAGACACTAAATAATAGAACAATATAAACAACAGTAGAAGACATTAAATAATAGAACAATATAAACAACAGTAGAAGACACTAAATAATAGAACAATATAAACGACAGTAGAAGACACTAAATAATAGAACAATATAAACGACAGTAGAAGACACTAAATAATAGAACAATTTAACTGACAGTAGAAGACACGAAATAATAGAACAATATAAACGACAGTAGAAGACACTAAATAATAGAACAATATAAACGACAGTGGAAGACACTAAATAATAGAACTATATAAACGACATTAGAAGACACTAAATAATAGAACAATATAAACGACAGTAGAAGACACTAAATAATAGAACAATATAAACGACAGTAGAAGACACTAAATAATAGAACAATATAAATGACAGTAGAAGACACTAAATAATAGAACAATATAAACGACAGTAGAAGACACTAAATAATAGAACAATTTAAACGACAGTAGAAGACACTAAATAATAGAACAATATAAACGACAGTAGAAGACACTAAATAATAGAACAATATAAATGACAGTAGAAGACAGTAAATAATAGAACAATATAAACGACAGTAGAAGACACTAAATAATAGAACAATATAAACAACACTAGAAGACACTAAATAATAAAACTATATAAACAACAGTAGAAGACACTAAATAATAGAACAATATAAACAACAGTAGAAGACACTAAATCATTCACAAATTAACACTGGAGGGGGAGTACCATAATGGTCAGCATAAAGTTGCTCCCTCTTTTTCATAACTGACCTCCCACCGACGGTGCAACCCGTGCATTTGCACCGGGCGGCAAGCTTGGGGGGGGGGGGCAAAATTTTTTTTTTAAATGTTTACATTCCCGCCAAATATTCCGTCTTGAGATGCCTTTGTACATTCCTGGGAGAATGTTTTCTTGTGACCAGAGATCACGTGATATACACTGTCTCGGGATTCCCAGCCAGTTCAGTGAGCAGGTTCCCACACTTCTTAATATGATGCAGCTTATTTAACTCAACCAATGAAAACCTTGCGTGACCCAGATTAGCCAGTCATAGGCCCCTTAAGTATTGATTTTTTTAATCGACCGTTCTATGTTGGCGGCTCGAATGTTTCAGTTGTTTTTGAGTGTGTATTTAAGGAAGTTGATTTTGCTCATTGTTAGTGTGCTGTGTGTTACAGTGATAAATAAGTTTTTTAAACGTTTTATGGAAATTAGTACAGTGCTTCAATAACTAGAACCACCAGGCCTATACACCCCTCCACTTTAATATTATTCTTGTTCATAGTTTTTTCTTGATTTTGTTTGTTTGGTTGTTTGTTTTTTATTTTTCTATTTAACGTATAGGCCTAAGCACAATTGTGAGTATCCCTATTTTCAAATGTGATGCCACTTTCTCATGTCAGCAGTCGTTCATATTATTTGAAATTGAAAACAATATATATCCTAATTATAACCCATCAGAGGTTGAACGGGATTTCTGTTTATCTTCATTAATTAAAAAAAAAAACAGTGCTACAGTCTCCATTCATTACTAAATAATACATTTTATTGTAGGGTTTATTTAAAACAGTTTTAATGTTAAAATAGATATAATGTCCGATAAAAGAGAAAAACTATCAGGTGCCGAATATCGGAAACGGAAACTGGAAAAAGAACGCGAAATTAAAAAAAAAACATAGCGCGGCTTTACATAAATATCTAAAATCTGAACCAGCTGATGTAGGACAGAAGAAAATAAGCAAATGTACCGAAACAAATGATTCTGAGCTCATGGCAAGTACTTCTAACTCGGACCCCAATAACGTAGATATTACTAACAATGTCGAAAATGAGACTGATTTGACCGTTTCCAATTCCAGAGATTTAAGTGATGAACTTGAGAGGTACACTGATCCGACAAGATGGAATCCTTCTTTAAGCGATACTGAAAGACTGGAAATCGTAAAAAAAGGGCCTGCCACAGAGACCAAAAAATGATTTCGTTTTTCCGCGCAGCTCTAATGTTCGGAAATTTTCACTAAATTTTTTCACTAGGGAGCTAAGCAATGGAGAACATATTAATCGATCATGGTTAGTGTATTCAAAAGAAAAAGATTCTGTATTTTGTTTCTGCTGTAAGTTGTTTTCCTGTAATAAAATGTCACTCAACATTGATGGCTATAATGATTGGGGTCATTTGTATGTGTATCTTAGTGAAAACGAAAAATCTAAAAACCACTTGGAGTCCCATACAAAGTGGATTGAATTATCACCAAAGTTTAAATCAGTACAGACAATTGATTCAATGCAACAAAAGTTATTAAATTCAGAAGTTCGACACTAGAGGAGCATAATAGAACGCCTAATTGCTATTGTCCAGTTCTTGAGCCAACAATGCTTGCCATTTCATGGAACATCTGATAAATTATATGACCCTAACAATGGACATTGTTTAAAGCTTGTTGAACTGATTGCCAGATTTGATAGTGCTATGTGTGAACATTTAATGAGAGTAGCTCGTGGATCGACCCAACATTACCTTGGGAAAAACATTCACAATGAATTGAGTGCTCTTCTCTCTGGAATCATAAAAAAGAAATAATTTATATGGTGGAGGAAGCTAAATATTATAACCTAGTTGCAGACTGTACTCCCGATGTAAGTCACATTGAACAATTAACACTAATTGTAAGATTTGTTAATACGAATCCAGATGATATCAACATTCATGAGCATTTTCTTGGTTTCATTGCTGTAGAAGCCACCACAGGCTCAGCGTTAATCGAATGCATTCTAAGAAAATTGTCAGACATAGATATTCCAATCGCAAAAATGCGTAGCCAGGGGTATGACAATGGATCAAATATGAAAAGAAAACATTCAGGAGTTCAACAACGTATTGGGGACTTGAACCCGAGAGCTTTTTATATCCTTTGCTGTTCTCATTCTCTCAACTTGGTGGTCAATGATGCAGCGATGTCATTTAGAGAAGGGGTTTTATATTTTGAAATGGTTCAGAAATTGTATGTGTTTTTCTCAGCGTCAACACTGCATTGGGGAATCCTTAAGAAACATATTACAACTCTAACGCCCAAGCCACTAAGTACAATTCGCTGGAAATCTAGAATCGAGGCCATTCGCCCTTTACGATATTATATTGAGGAATTGTATGATTCTTCTTCTTCTTCTTCCGTCCTTAGCCACCGACCGTCAAAGCAGTCAGTGGCCATTACGCCTAGTGGCGTCTTAGGGCAACAGCATATAGGTTTTCTTTGCCATTGTTTCCCATCACGCCTATTGGCGTCTTTAGGGCAACGGCAAATCAATCCATTTGCTGTTGTTTCCGTAATCGAAGTGACTGGCAAACGGGTGATCAGCCCGTTGGTAAATTGTATGATGCATTGATAGAAATTGCTGATGACGAGTCAATAGACAAAATGACGAGACATGAAGCTGAAACCCTTGCCATAAAACTCAAAAGATATTACATTTTTATGTTGTCTGGTTATATGGCACTATGTTTTAAACGAAATTAATATTGCTAGTAAACTGTTGCAAAGCATAAAAATGGAATTGACTAGTGCCATAACAACTTTGAGAAATGTTCTCCAAAGCCTTAAGAATCTCAGAAATGATGAATCATTTCAAAATTTTCTTGTTGATGCTACAACATTAGCTGAGAAAGTTGAAGCTGATCCTGATTTGATACAAACGTTTGAATGTACTAGAGTGCGTCGGCAGAAAAAGCAACACAACTATGAAGCAAGAGATGAACCTATTGTGGATCCCAAAACTAAATTCACAATTGAATTTTTCATTTTTACTATTGATGTTGCAACCAATTCTATTGAAGAAAGATTCGAGCAATAGGAACATCACAGTTCACATTTTTCATTTTTATATAACATCCCTAAATTGAAATCTGGGACGACACATGAGCTCTTAAACGAATGTAAAAACCTAGAAGGCGTTTTAACACATCAAGAAAATAGAGACATTGATGCCATTGAGCTATGTGATGAACTGAAAGTAGTATCCAAATTAGAAACAGAAAATACACCGCCAATTGAAGTTCTTCGTTATATTATTGAAAATAACATTGCCACTAATGTCGCTATAGCCTTAAGAATATTACTAACTTTGCCTGTAACGGTGGCAAGTGGTGAGCGTAGTTTTTCAAAACTGAAGCTTATTAAAACTTATTTACGCTCAACAATGGCCGAAACTAGATTGGAAGGATTTGCTTAGCTATGATTTCAATTGAACGCAAAATCGGTCAAAAATTAGACAACGCAGACCTTATTTCTGATTGTGCAAATATGAAAGCGAGAAAAGTGTCTTTGTAAGCAGTAGATACTTCAGACAATATAAATTCAAATAATGTGAAAATTGTGTTAAAAATCTATAACATGTACGTACTATAGTTAAGTGTTTGTGACTCAACAGTTCATCGTTCCACATGAGAAGAGCATCCCCTATATGTCAGTAATGTAACTACATTTATTTCATATAATTGTCTCTAATAAAGTCAATGGTTTATTTTATGACTATACAGTATTTTCACCAATTTATCAATACATTATTATTAATGGTACTATTTAAAATTAGGCTAATGGTCATGAAATTAATGTTGAAGCGTGTTTAACATAATGGTTTTATAAATTTTAAACGTTAATTTGAGGTTGGGCTGGGGCGGCAAGGTATGGTATTGCACGGGGCAGCAAAATTCCTAGGGCTGGCCCTGACCACCTCCATAGACTTACTTAGTCGTTCCCCTTCTACCATGAGGTGTAGAGGTACCTCCACAGACACGAGAAATAATTGACATTGTATACTCTCACCTCCATCCCGGTAAAGAATTAAAACTACCTATAATAAAAACAACACTCATGGATAGCACAACAACAAGCGATACCAACAACAGCACTGAAGATAGCTACTATAGAGACTACAGAAACTGCTCAACAGTAGTTTGAGACATATGCATACACAGAAGACTCTGCCTTCAATGCCACCATAAACGCTTGGCATGAAGATTACGTGAAGTACCCAAATGGAAGAACACTAGAATATGTAAACTATGTGGAGAATTCAGTACTAATTGTTACGGTAGTTTTATTGATGGCGTCTGCTAGAAATTGGCAGTGCGCATGATTAGGGTCAATGGAATTAATATAAATTGATCTTTATACTTTACGGAGTTATGAACGCGAAATGCACGGTCAAGTCGTGACGTGTTAGCGTCGATATGGTCACGCTTGGTGACTAGGTTACCGTACCCTTTTTTTATTGACCGTCAAGCAGTGAAGACGGATTTTGGTACCCTTCCAAGGTTGTGCATGATGCTACTGCACATATATATATTTTAGTCAAGTACGGACACGGGTCAGTCCATTGTAATTGATGAAGAGATAAATGATTAAGTAGTTGATTCAGTCTCGTCAAGACACATGCGCTCACTACCGGTTGTCTGAAACCCAGCAGCGCGAGTATATAGCCATGATGTTCGTTTGACAGTTTTTAAAGTACGACATGGACCCATAATAGGATGTTTGCAAGTATTCAATTTGTCATATATGCTTACCATAAACTACATTAACTGATGTCGTCAAATATGTTTGTTTTACGTAATAAAACTGTTTTCCTCGTGGACTCAAATAAGATGGACTTATATAGCTGATCATTGAGATATTCACTTGTTGGTTATACTTACCACGCATTCGCATATCAAATAATTAAAGCACGATTATTACTAATGAATGAGAACCAGAACACTCAAGTCATGGACAGGGATTATGAACATTCTTTATTAACTCAATATTCAACGGCCTAAAGCAACTTCCATGATACTCTGATCACAGACCTGCTATGCTAACCGGATCTTCTGTATCAGAGAACTGGTAGGCCAGTTCGGGGATACGAAAATCGTCTCCTTCATCAGGTTAGATCTAGCGACAAATTTCTTCGCAACACGATTGTTTACGTTTACAATACGTTCACGTGACTTTATAATACACTGCGCATGCCTAGAGGTCAAATATACGTCATTACCCTTTTCGACCGAGTCAATGACAACCGTTGGCAGCTTTACGAAAGTCAAATCTAATGTCCTGCTACAAGCATCGATGCCAGGAGAATATCAAGAGGAAACCCCGTCAAAACGATGAAGTTCAGCTCACTGTACCTGGTTGGCCGTCGATGTATACTGGCATTAACTGAAGAAGATCACTAGGCGCAAAAAAGATAAGTGAACGTTGAAACCTTTGTCGGTTCATCAAAACTAGGTGTAGTCCACTTCATTTTATTCGGGCATGTTATCTGCAATTAATTGTTCTATGTTTCGTTTGTCATTGATTGTCTATTTGTTATTTATATAAGCGGGCGGTTGGATTTGGGAGTTTTTAGATCGACTAATACCTCTTTTCAGACGGTCAGTAGATCTAAAAACCGTTCTAATAGGGATTAGTTGAGTAATTGCATTTGCAAAGCATCTGCTGAGATTTGCCAGCAGCATACTGCGTTTGCTTCTGAAGTTATTCGATCTTAGATTTTTAAGTTGTAAAGTAATGTTATATTTGTAGTAATTTTGCTGTATTGAGTTTCATTTTATTCACTTCGTAACTTGTTCGTAAACTATCCCGTTCATTCTAATCTGCCTATCATTTATTTTATAATTGTAAAATATTTGTCAGTTAGGAGTCCTGTGACGTCATTATTTAATGTGTATGTGCTGTAACCTAGATTTAGTTTTTCTTCTTAGCATGTACTTCCGATTTTTGCTTGTTTCAATATAATCATTTTTTTCGTTTGCATTTGTCAATTGTGACGTGCTAATGTCTTGTAACATTTTAGTTGACTAATTGTCTTGTATTTATTAACTTATAAATTGAGTATGTAATAATAAGTGTAAATTAATTAGGTAAATAATACAATATAAATATTTTGATTAATTTTCAAAAGGAAAATGGACTTGATAAATTAATTGCAACAATTTGCAGTATTAGTCCAATTCACGATTGCTTATGCATTTTATGCATCATGACTAAGGCATGATAGCATTATATATGGTTAAATACTTATAAAGTGAGGGTTTGCCTTGAATATAATAGGCATAGTGGATAATACTTGGTACGTTAATCTATTCATAATACTACGTTGGCCACTGGGCACACATAGGTAATTGATGGTAATATATATTGTTGATTAATACAGATAATTGATTAAATAAATAGATTATTAAATTACAAAATGCTTACGTTAGACCGTTTTGTTAAAATTGGTAAAGATTTTGAAAAAAGAGAAGTTCTAGAAGCATACGCAGTGGCGGAATTTGCGAAATATAAGGCAGAGGAACTTTAACAAAAAGCTGAATTGAAGCGTCAAGAAGAAGAACATGAGGCCAGATTAGAAAAACAGAAAGCTATAGCTAAACAGGAGGAACTTGAGAGAAGAGCTGAATTGAAGCGTCAAGAAGAAGAACTTGAGGCAAAAGAAGCAAGAAGGATAGCTAAACAGGAAAGGGAAGAGATTGAAAAAGAGAACAGAATAAGAGAAATAGAGGAAAATAAAAGGAAGCAAGATGAAATTATAAGACAACAAGAAAAAGAGTTGGCACTTATCAGATTGGAAACAGCGAAATTACAGGCACAAAATGCTATTGTTAGCCATAGTGATAATTCCCAAAATATGTCTGCACCTAACCAAACTAGAAGCAATTATCACTTCAAATTACCGACATTCAGATTGAATGTTGATGATTTATCGGCCTGGCTTTTACGTTTTGAGAAGATTTGTGAGGTTAATAAATTAGATAAAACTGCATGGACACTAAAAATTAGTGAATTTTTAGATGGTGCACCTGCAAGCGCAGCTCAGAATGTTGATCCAACAATAGCTGGCGATTATGATGCCATTAAGGCTTTATTACTCCGTCGATTTCATTTGGACGAGGAGGGATGTAGGATTAAATTAAAAACTCTCCTGCCAGAATCAAATAAAGACTTTACAGGGTTCGTTGCGAATATACACAATACATTCAACAGATGGGTCGAACTTGCTGGTGTGGAAAAATCTTATGACAAGTTGGTTGATTTAATCCTTAGGGATAAGGTCCAATCTTCTGTAAGTTCACCATTCTTTTTGTTCTTACAGGAACGTAAACCTCCGACTTTAGAGGAACTAGAAAAAATGGCATTAAATTACTGCACTGCTCATCCCAATAGTAGCATATCCAATACACAAGTAAGGGAACCACTTCCAGTTGCCTCCAATATGGCATATCATGGTTTTGAAAGATCAAGAGCTCAGAGCCTTGACAGAAATTTTTCAAATAGAAGAAATAATTACAATGATTATCAAGGACTAAATAATTCTTACAATAATGGGAATTTTAACCGTGGTAGACAACAGTTTAGAAACAAGTCACCTCAGTTTAGATATAACAATAGTTATCAAAACAAATCAAATTGGAATAAATCATTTAATGGTAATGCCAATCATAGTAATAACAAGTTGCATAATAATGGTAATAACAATTACAGTATAAGAAATAAATGTTTTAATGGCAGAGGTAATAATCATAATAATGATCATTCAGGTAGTCATAACAGACAACGTCCTACCTCAAGAAATCAAAATAAATTTGATCATACTGCAGGGGCAGCATTGACTAACAATGCAACCCCAATTGTTCATAATAGTGATATTCCAACGCATTCATCTTCGTCATGTTGGGTTGTTGATAATAATGTGGCAAATGTTTGTCCACAATGCCATGCTATTTTTCAGAAGTCCAGCCAATTGCCTATGAGAATTACACAGACTATTCCTGCAATTAGTCTCACTGCAAATGATGGAACTGGGACACTGATTTTTAATAAAGGACTGTTCAATGGAAACATAATTTCAGTTTTAAGAGATTCCGGTTCAACCACGATCGGCATCCGGCAATCACTAGTACATCCTCCTATGCTACTAATGAGTTTGTACGGATCATAACTTTTGGTGGGACCATTGAATATTATCCCACAGCAATAATTGACATTAACACCCCATTTTTTTCAGGTCAAGTTAAAGTATGTTTACTTCAGAGTCCTATTGCTGATCTCACAATCGGACGTATCCACGGCAGCAAGGACTGCACACCTGAGGAAATCTCAGAATGGGAAAGAGTAAACTTGGCTACGGCCAATGCTGTAACAACACGAGCTCAGGCTCAGGAATTAATAAAAGAGAATACTCCAAGTATCAAAGTGGATGATTGTACTGACAATGAACCTAAATCGGTAATTGACAGAGACTCGTTTGCTCTCAAACAAAGGGAAGACGATTCTTTAAAAAAAATTTTACATTGGTAAACAAGTATGATGACATTGCTGTCAACAATAATATTAAGCATTGGTTGACTATTAAAAATGGTATCTTACTTAGAAATTGTATAATAATAATAATAAATTCTTTAAGCACTAAACACGGCGCATAAGGCAGAAACCAGTGCCCTTCAGGTTGTTCGTTGTGACGCCACTCCTCTTAGCTCTTGCACATTATTTAGGCCCAACGTTCTTCCTTCTCTTATTATTGTTCTTCTGAGTGTTTCTTTTCGTCTTCCTCTTTTTCGCTTAACCTCAGGAACCCAAGTGAGCGCCTGTAGTGGTATTCTGTTGTTTTGCATTCGTAGGACATGACCGATATATGACCATCGTCTTTTCCTTATATAGTCGGAGACATATTTCTGCCTAGAGTCTTCTCTTATTTGTCGATTAGTCTTGAAAATTGTATGGACCAGGATAAATTGAAACAACAAGTCATGGTACCATCTCCTTTACGAACATACATATTACGGCATGCACATGACTCCCAATGCGCGGGTCATATGGGCTACACTCGCACACGGTCTCGAATGTTGTCGTCTTTTTTCTGGCCAGGAATATCACGAGACGTATCATCGTATGTACGTTCCTGTGTCATTTGCCAGGAAGTCAAGTCTCGTGGAGCGTTCCATACTGCTCCCATTCAGGCATGTGATATATCGGTGCGGCCTTTTGATAAAATGGCAATGGAAATATTGGTCCACTTCTACCAACTGCAAGAGGTCACAGATATATATTAACGTGTATCGACTTATGTACACGATGGCCAGAGGCCATACCTCTTAAAAATATAACCACATCGGACATAGCTGATGCTTTGTTCCTAATATTTTCTAGAGTTGGGTTCCCAAGTAAATTAATTTCGGATCATGGGCCCCAATTTGTGTCTGACGCAATGAAAGAGGTTATGAGAACTCTTAATATAGAGAGAAACTTCAGTAGTGTGTACCATCCCATGAGTAATGGCGCAGTTGAGAGACTCAACCGCACCATTAAACAGTTATTGCATAAAGTTACAGTTGATAACCCTCAGGACTGGGACAGGGCTATCCCAGCAGTTTTGTTTGCGTACAGAGTTGTTCCGAATGAACAAACCGGTTTCTCTCCGTTCGAGTTAGTGTTTGGTGCTCCACCAAGAGGTCCCAAGGGACTGATCAAAGACTTACTACTCGACTCTAAGATGACTCAGGAAACCCAGTCATCTTATGAATACGTTATTAATTTACGTAGACAAATCATAGATGCTTGTCAAAGAGCAACAGCTTCCTCATAAGGCAATAAACACCACATTCCAGCTACCGTATACAGCAAAGTTAAATAACAAATCTATAAGACCTCAGATATCATAATCTTCAATGATTCAAAATCAAAAATTCAGGTTTCAAAAGAATACTTTCAAACTGAAAATAAAGAAATAATACAGCTAGCTGAAACAATTGACAGCATGCTAACAACATACAACATCAGAGTCACTCTCCAGTGGATACCAGGATATACAGACATACCAATCAAGGGAAAAAACTGACCACCTTGTAAAACTGGGAGAAGCTTCGTTCAGATACAAATTCCAGCCAGTATGCAGATAACTAAGTTAATACTCAACGTCAACGAGGAATGGCTCAACCGATGGTCAGAAGATCTACAAGACGTGCCTTGTATAAAGAACCTACTCATCCACCAAGAATGGGGGCATCAGTAACCTACGATGTGTTTAGCAGAGCACAATCTTCCAGCTTAGATCATAACCTACAAAAAAAAAAAAAAAACCAAAACAAATTAAACTTTTCACATAAGCCTAATTGCCACAACTGTACCCATCCATATACAGATGACCTGCTCCATACAAAACGGTTCAGCGTGTGCTCACTTGCCCAGGACTCTCCATTGAAAGTAGAAAGCTACTACCAAGCTCTCTACAAATTCTTCAACTTGGCGTTGGCTGTGAAAAAAGGACGAGCTCAACAGCCCTAGTTAAACAACAACAGAAACCACCAATCCACCGATCCAAAAACAAAAACAAAAAAAAACTAGGGTGCGTTGTCGCATGATTGCAGCGAATTAAAAAAATATTTACCGCATCCACCCACTTATATACTTGGTCACCGCTACTCATAAAGCTGGATCTCGTATAGTGAACTCTCTAACATTTTACTCCCCTGCGTTAGTATCTATAAGTAACTACCTATGCATTTACCTTGTTATGAACTTAAGTATTATAGTGTGCCGTGACATTCTGAAGGGCACTTAAGTGTGCCGTGAAGGAAAAAAGGTTGCTGAGCACTGGTCTAGATACCATTTAGTTTGAACGTAAGCAGTGAAATTTTCCAGAGGCATCTAGCACAAGCTTTGAAAGGTCTTCATGGTTGCATCAATGTTGCTGGTGATATAGTTAATAGTTGATATAATAGACAGAAAGGAAGTGAGTGCTTATTTATACGAACCTAGTATTTATGAGGGTAATTTTGTCTTCAGGTTAACATAATCTGGTATACAGCTTCTTCATTGTTAGAACCACCATGTATCCTCGGACAGAAAAAGACTGTACAGTCTGTGTACATAAGTTTAAAAAATTTTTTGCCACCCCCCAAAGCTTGCCGCCCCGTGCAAATGCATGTGTTGCACCGTAGGTTGAGCCGGCCCTGGAGGTGGTGTTGTTCTACTATAGTTGTTGCTACTGGCAGGATTGATTTTCGATTTAATCTGCTTCTAGTTTTTAACTAACTGTCTGGTTTTGTGTTCTTTTCTTAATCTTCCATAGCGTTCTGTTTCCATGACAGCACGTTTACGTCGTTGTTCATAAGTTCCATTTTTGTGTCAGTGTCACAGGCAGCTATTGTCGTGGTTCTGATACCCCCACATATGAACATAAGAGCTTGGTTTTGGTCTTTTTCTGCCTCGTGATTTTGTTCATTGACAAATGCAGTTGAGTAGGTTATTACTCATGACTGATTGGACATATCTCAGGCACAGCTGTCTCAGATTTATTTTTCCTGCTGCCCAGCTGGTGCTTACAAATTGTGTCACAATGTTCAGGCGCCAAATGACTTATCTTCATTTTGTGCATGACGGTTTTGAGGAGTAGCTTGTCTGTCAAGCTCCACTCCTAAGTAAGCCGGATTTTCTTCTCCAAAGTAGATGTCCGTTGAGTTTTAGTTGGTACACCTTCTTGCTTTCCTGGCTGCTCCAAGTGAAAAAAGCTGTATACTTGTTTTACATGTTTATTTTTAGCTTCCAGAGCTTGTAAGACATAGCTATTGTAGCTAGGACTCTTTTTATTTTAGCTGGTGCCAGTTTGTTGTATATTTCTGATGTCCAAATGAAAAGGTCTACTGTATACAGTGCTTTTGATACCTTCAAGGTGGGAGGTCAGTTATGAAAAAGAGGGAGCAACTTTATGCTGACCATTATGGTACTCCCCCTCCAGTGTTAATTTGTGAATAATTTAGTGCCTTCTACTGTTGTTTATATTGTTCTATTATTTAGTGTCTTCTACTGTCGTTTATATTGTTCTACTATTTAGCGTCTTCTACTGTCGTTTATATTGTTCTATTATTTAGTGTCTTCTACTGTCGTTTATATTGTTCTATTATTTAGTGTCTTCTACTGTCAGTTAAATTGTTCTATTATTTAGTGTCTTCTACTGTCGTTTATATTGTTCTATTATTTAGTGTCTTCTACTGTCGTTTATATTGTTCTATTATTTAGTGTCTTCTACTGTCATTTATATTGTTCTATTATTTAGTGTCTTCTACTGTCGTTAATATTGTTCTATTATTTAGTGTCGTCTACTGTCGTTTATATTGTTCTATTATTTAGTGTCTTTTACTGTCGTTTATATTGTTCTATTATTTAGTGTCTTCTACTGTCATTTATATTGTTCTATTATTTAGTGTCTTCTACTGTCGTTTATATTGTTCTATTATTTAGTGTCTTCTACTGTCAGTTAAATTGTTCTATTATTTAGTGTCTTCTACTGTCGTTTATATTGTTCTATTATTTAGTGTCTTCTACTGTCGTTTATATTGTTCTATTATTTAGTGTCTTTTACTGTCGTTTATATTGTTCTATTATTTAGTGTCTTCTACTGTCATTTATATTGTTCTATTATTTAGTGTCTTCTACTGTCGTTTATATTGTTCTATTATTTAGTGTCTTCTACTGTCGTTTATATTGTTCTATTATTTAGTGTCTTTTACTGTCGTTTATATAGTTCTATTATTTAGTGTCTTTTACTGTCGTTTATATAGTTCTATTATTTAGTGTCTTCTATTGTTGTTTATATTGTTCTATTATTTAGTGTCTTCTACTGTCGTTTATATTGTTCTATTATTTAGTGTCTTCTACTGTCGTTTATATTGTTCTATTATTTAGTGTCTTCTACTGTCAGTTAAACTGTTCTATTATTTAGTGTCTTCTACTGTCGTTTATATTGTTCTATTATTTAGTGTCTTCTACTGTCATTTATATTGTTCTATTATTTAATGTCTTCTACTGTCGTTTATATTGTTCTATTATTTAGTGTCTTCTACTGTCGTTTATATTGTTCTATTATTTAGTGTCTTCTACTGTCGTTTATATTGTTCTATTATTTAGTGTCTTCTACTGTCGTTTATATTGTTCTATTATTTAGTGTCTTTTACTGTCGTTTATATTGTTCTATTATTTAGTGTCTTCTACTGTCATTTATATTGTTCTATTATTTAGTGTCTTCTACTGTCGTTTATATTGTTCTATTATTTAGTGTCTTCTACTGTCGTTTATATTGTTCTATTATTTAGTGTCTTCTACTGTCAGTTAAACTGTTCTATTATTTAGTGTCTTCTACTGTCGTTTATATTGTTCTATTATTTAGTGTCTTCTACTGTCGTTTATATTGTTCTATTATTTAGTGTCTTCTACTGTCATTTATATTGTTCTATTATTTAGTGTCTTCTACTGTCGTTTATATTGTTCTATTATTTAGTGTCTTCTACTGTCATTTATATTGTTCTATTATTTAGTGTCTTCTACTGTCGTTTATATTGTTCTATTATTTAGTGTCTTCTACTGTCGTTTATATTGTTCTAATATTTATTGTCTTCTACTGTCGTTTATATTGTTCTATTATTTAGTGTCTTCTACTGTCAGTTAAATTGTTCTATTATTTAGTGTCTTCTACTGTCGTTTATATTGTTCTATTATTTAGTGTCTTCTACTGTCGTTTATATTGTTCTATTATTTAGTGTCTTTTACTGTCGTTTATATTGTTCTATTATTTAGTGTCTTCTACTGTCATTTATATTGTTCTATTATTTAGTGTCTTCTACTGTCGTTTATATTGTTCTATTATTTAGTGTCTTCTACTGTCAGTTAAATTGTTCTATTATTTAGTGTCTTCTACTGTCGTTTATATTGTTCTATTATTTAGTGTCTTCTACTGTCGTTTATATTGTACAAGCTTTGCCCGACTTCACACAAGTAAGAAAAACTTCAGAATCTTCCACTGATTATGTGTGATGTTTCTTGCATTTCACTTTGAAATGGTTACTACCCCCACAGTTTGAGCAAAACGTACCCCATGCAGGACACTAATGGCACACCTTCCTAGTTTGAAAGTACCCCCTGTCGGTGATACTTTGATAGGCTTTACCAGCAGCATGCCCAGCGTCTCTCTTGGGAGGTTTATGGTTGAGTTGTTTATTCTGTACCTTTTCAACTCTTGCTTCAGAGGGTTGTATTGTATTATTCATCTCTCTTACGTCTTTTCCTCTTTGCTCAAAGACTCTTTAGATCGAGGTCAGCTTCTCTCACTAGCTTCTCTTGTAACATTTTGTTGACAGTAAAAACAGCTTTGTCTCTTATCATGAGATTCTTGTTGTTAAAGTTGAACAAGTCTGCCTTAGTTCTCATTTCAGTCAAAACGAAATTAAAAGGCTCTTGAAGAGATGTGTTCCATAATCTGAACGTATGTAATACTTCATTGCCTCGGGAGCTGCAAAGGTTCTGGAGCAAGTTGAGAATTTTATTAGAATTAGAGCAGTCTCCTTCCTCTGCAAGTTGATCAACAATTTCCACTGCCTGAGGTCTGGCACAGTGAAGGATGATGGCCACCCAAATGGGATACGATTTTGAGCACACATCTGCTAAATACATAGTCAGTTCTAACTGTCATCTCCATTTACACTCCTCATGGACGATGTCATCAAGGCATGTAAGGAGAGAACAAGAAAGTATTCAGTGGGGTACTGGAAGATGAGACAGGTCTGTATTTCAGAGCTAGCATTTGCTGATGATGTTGTCCTGATTGCTAAATCAGAGACACATTTCCAATCCAATCTGCAAGTCTGGAAGGAAGAGCTGGAGAAGAGAGGGATGGTCATAAGTAGCTCTAAAACAAAATCCATGGTGATATCACGAGAAGAAAGGAAACATCAGATTAAGTTGGGAGAACAGGTCCTGGAGCAGGTCGACCACTTTAAATATCTCGGAGCTATTATAGACCGAAAGGGAGGCATCAAAGAAGAGTTGGTCACTCGAAAAGCAGCGGCTGGGAGACTTTTTCAGGCCATAAATCGAGGATTCCTCAGCAAGAAAGAGGTTGGTAAGTAAACGAAGATGGCTGTATACCACTCCACCTATGTCCCAGTCTTGACATATGGATGCGAGTCATGGGCAATGACTACAACCCACAAAAGCCAGATCCAAACCTCAGAAATGAGGTATCTGAGGAAGGTGTTGAAGTAACAAGAATAGACATGGTCCGCAACCAGACGATACGTCAAGGCCTAAAATGCCACCCGCTGCAGACCCAAGTAGAACAGTCCCAACTAAGATGGTTTGGCCATGTCTGCAGAATGGGAGAAGATCGGCTACCACGACAAGCATGGGAAACAAAGAGCCAGGAATCCAGACCCCCAGGACGACCCAGAGTCCGCTGGGAGGACAACATTAGACAATCTTTGAAGGACCGAGGACTAGAATGAAACCAGGCCAGGAAGAAGACAGCTGATAGAATATTCTGGCGCTCTCTCTTCCAAACCTCTACATCTCACGGTAGAAGGGGAACGACTAAGTAAGTAAGTAATCTCCATTTAAAAAACGTGTCTGGTTGCATTTATTTACGTCTAGGCAGGGTGGTAACTGAAACATGGGCCGTTCTGCCATTACGATATGTCTAATAATGGTATGCAAGCAATAACCTACTAACAGAAGAGTTAAACTTGATTTGACCAGTTTATCCTGTCACCTTGTCTATAAAGTCAGCACACGTTACATGATTTTCAGCAGAATAGTTTGAATTTTGTAAAAGCAAACACTGCTGCCACCAAGTTGATGTTTACTGTTGTATGTAGAGAATGTTGCTAAATGTAATGAGATGTGGCTGGTTGTCAAACATTCTCACGTAATGAAGCATAATCACAAGGCCTGAACACAGTTGATATGACTCGACATTTTAAATCAACCATGTTATTAAAAGCAGAAAACAGGCAGAGGAAGTTACCATAAAGGCAAGTAACTCTAGTTGTAACCATGGACACACACACTCACACATCAACAGTACCATTGGTTAGACAAACTATATCAGCAAGTTTATTAGCTTATATGTTGTACCAGTGTTTACTCAAAAAAATATCAGCTAGTTACATAGCATTATAAGTTGTACGTACTGTTGTTTAGACTAACTATATCAGTCAGTTAATTTACCTTAAATGTTGTATGTACCATTGTTTAGACTAACTATATCAGCCAGTTAATTAACCTTATATGTTGTACGTACTGTTGTTTAGACAAACTATATCAGTCAGTTAATTAACCTTATATGTTGTATGTACCAGTGTTTAGACAAACTATATCAGTCAGTTGTTGTTGTTGATTAACTAGAGCTGTAGAGCTTGTCGCTCTTTAACAGTCACTGCCATGTTGAAGAATTTGCGTGTGTTCTGCAGCTGCTGAGTTGTGCTCTATAGAGTGTTTGTCATTGTTAGGGAGCCCAGCAATAGCTGTTATCTTTTTGTGGAGAGTCTAGGGCAAATGAGCAGCACATGCTGAAATGTCTCATACGGATGTGCAGAGTTGTGGCAGTTAGACTTATGTGTGGGGTTTAATTTGTTTAAGTGCTTGTTGAGTATGGTGTGTTCTGTTCTAAAGTGGAAGTTTGTGCTCTGCTCCTTACATCGTAGGTTATTAATGTTGTCATTATTGTTGGGAACAGCCATTTTTTATATACAAGGCACGTCCAGTAGACCCTTTTGCCCATTGGTTCAGCCATTCCTCTTTGAAGATGTTTTGGAGTATTCGTTTAGCTGTCTGCATGTTTGCTGGAGTGTTTGTTTGGACCATGTTTGCTGAAGTGTTTGTTTGGACCATGCTTGCTCTTAGTTTTGCTAGTCTGTTTGCTTTATTGTTGCCTGGTGCGTCTGTGTGTCCTGGTATCCACTGGAGAGGGACTCTGATGTCGTATTTTGTTAGCAGGTGTGATGATGTCACCATGATACAACGTTAAAATATCTCCAAAATTAACGATGAAATGTAGGGTTAAAAATAATGCGTCAGATACTAGGAGACATGCTCGCCCATGCCAGCCTTTCCCACCGCCATTTAAAACTAACGAGTTAGAAGTGCAGACGAAACGTTTACCCTTTGTAGACGGGAGAGAACGGAGGGCACCAAAAGGAAAAATATGACTGAACACGTGTTTGAAGTTCGAACGGCAAAAAGACGCAATTGGGGGTGAAAGGAAAAAAATTCACGTCCCTAGTTGACATAAAGTAAGGAAATGGACAAGAAAAGGACCTTAGCTCTTGTTCGAGACAGTCATTTCTTGGACGTTTTTCGACACTTGGTCTTATTTGAATGCCGCGGCAAAACACATGAGAGAAGGTTCTCGAACAAATTTCAAAAATTAAACTTAAAAAAAATATGTTTTTTCTTAATAATAGAGTTATGAAAATAAAACCTAGCTAGTTTGATAGCCCATCTTGAGCAGAGAAATAATATGCTTTCATTTATACAGACGGATAGATAATAAGGAAGATATTGACAAAAGACTGTATTGTTCATATCAGACGAGCGACTGCACTGTTAACCAATGTCACTAAAAGTTTCCAAAATCTTGGCCTTGAGCGTGCAAACGTAAAAATCGAGCTGTAATTAAAGAGAGGGGATGTGATGGAGCATTGTAGCTAAAAATAACTTAGGGGCAGATTCGTGTAGGAAATGTATGTAGAACCAAGCGTGTTTTTATGAAAAAAAAACAAGTAGAGACAGACGGACTAACAGACCGTAATACATACTTGACTGAGATTTGACTGCAGTGACTTTTGGTTGTAAATTTGAAAGAAAGGGGGGAAGTCGGCGATTGGTCAACGCATTTTATAGTAGCGGGACAGAGAGGTGAAATTTTGCCATTTGACATAAGTCTGTTCAGAGACGCAGTTTAAAGTAATAGTGGTGTTGATTCCAGAAGAATACAAATATATAGTGGGACGCCATCATACAGCCGGCAGCTCAGCTGAGTTTTGCTAGCAACTTTAACTGTGTTCTCAATTCTGAATTCTGGTAAGAATGAACAATATTTATTTGGTATATTTTAATAATTCGAGTGATTGATACTGCCATATCATAAAAATGATTACGACAAGTAAGTGTTCGCTCTAGGTCCCCAGCCCAAGTTCAGGGTCTAGAGACATACATACAAAGAAAATATATAGGCACGCCTAAATAAAACTATGAAAAAGGATCTAGTGTTGAGATCAGTGGAACATATCACCTATCTTATTCAATAGCAGGAAGCTATTGAACATATCTCAGATGCAATGTAGTCTTGGGGAACTGACACTATGTGAAACCAACTGGGTAAGATGTGCTGTGTGGTCAGAGAGATCTGACCCAGTCTGTGTGGTGTTGTTGTGTAGTGTTGTGTGCAGAAGTGGCTCAGGAGGTAGAGTTCTGACACATGACCAATACTTTTGTTTCAGAATTGTGAGTTTCTGTTTGGCACCAAAGCGGTGTCAAATGCTGTAGTAATATACACAAGTGTGGACCAGTGCAGTCTATCATTGTGTCAGAGCAGCCGTATATTGCCCCCAGCACGGAGAGGTGGGGCCACAAGACTCTTGTACAGGATCGACGCAGGCGAGATAAGTGATATCTGGCCTGCTGGACATTCACCAACGAAATTTTCAACTAATTTATCTCTAATTCACCATCAAATAAAGACATAACATTGTGGGAAATTAAACTATGTATTCAGCCCTTAAGTCAATGGACAATGTTTGGCAGTCATAGACTGGGAGTGATGACACCACCCCAACAGCATATCTAGTAATAAGTTCTCCTGGGACTTTCTTAATATAATTACTATTAACCAGTCATTTGAAATAATTAAGTACACATTTTCCATTTTATTATGTCATATGATTTTGCATTCCATTTATGACTCCATAATATTTCTTATGTTCTGACCAACTAAACATTTGGTTCAGAACAAAATAAATTTATCAAAAGATTTAACTTTTAAAACTAAAACAGCCTGAGTTAGTTCAGTGTGTTATAAATTTTATTAATATTATTAGACTTCTTAAATATCTGTGTGTGTGTGTGTGTAATCTACCACAACACATTACATATCAGTACCCTAGACTTTTAACGTAGCCACATTCATTAGAAAAAAAGATATGTGTGAGGTCGTAAGTGGTAGTAAGAAGGGCCTTCTGTAATTCACATCTACATTTATCTCAGGAGCCTTCACAGCTGACCTCATACATCACACTAGGTAACATCAACCATACAATACCATCAAAATCCACTACATATATTGGGGGCTCGTCCGGGATAATTAGCTTATCAGTAATATTAGGATCTCCTGGTGGGAGAATTAAATCAGGGGAACAAATTGTAAAAATTAAAAGTGTCCCTTAAAATTGAAAGTGAAAATAAAAGTTGGTGAATCTTCACAGCCAGTGGTAATTAATTAATTAATTGGTTAATTAGAATTACCTTAGTTAATTAGAATTACTTTAGTTATTGATTGGTTGGAATTTTACCTTGATCATTGTTATTTTGTGTGATGGCTGAGCTAGCAAAGTTCAGATCAGCTGCTGTGCTAACGGCGAAGGAAATGGGAATGGATGGTCAGGTTTTAATTCAGTATGTAACTGCTGAATGTGACAAGTATATTGAAAGGGAAGATAGGAGGTTAGCTGAAGAGAAGAGGTTACAAATTGAGGCTGATAGAGAACTTAAGAGGCTGCAGATTGAGGCAGAAGATAAGAGAAGGGAAGCAGAAGATAAAAGATTGACTGCCGAAAGGGAGGCAGAAGAAAAACGACAGCAAAGGGAGTCAGAAGAAAAAAGATTGACTGCCGAAAGGGAAGCAGAAGATAAAAGATTGACTGCCGAAAGGGAGGCAGAAGATAGAAGGTTGCAAAGGGAGCACGAATTACGACTAAGGGAGCTGGAGTTACAAGGCCATGCTCCTGAAAATGGTGCCAGCCCTTTTGCCTCAGATGCTGCAGCTAGTCAGGGAGCCTCAACATCAGCTATGGGGTTTCATTTAGACCATTTTGTTGAAAAAGACGATGACATCGAGGGGTACCTCAGTCGTTTTGAATTATTAGCTACTACATATGGGTTAGAGAGAGAGAGAGGTGGAGTTTAAAGTTATCACAGGGACTGAGAGGTACTTCTTATGAAGTCTTCGCAAAAATGAACAGAGAAGACCAAGACAATTATGACATGTTAAAGCAGGCTTTGTTATTGAGGTACGAAAAAAATGGTGAATTTTATCGTAAGAAATTTAGAAATGCCAAACTGTTGTCTGGGGAGACATACCACCAATTCTCTGCCAGACTGGAAACCTATTTGGAGAAATGGACTGCTCTGGGGAAGACCCAAGATCTTAAAGAGATGATCATGATAGAGCAATTGAGAGAGTCCATGGCTCCAGACATGAGAAAATTTCTCATGGAACAAGGTGCAGAGAAGTTGGGGGAGGTTTTAAATGTCGCTGAGAGGTATCAGGCAGCCCAGGCAGAGGTAAGTGGCACTAAAAAGAAGCACATAGAAACTTTTAAAGCTCCACAGCCATTTAATAAATTTGAAAATAGAGAACAGGGTAATAAAGGCAGGACAAACTTTGAACGGCCAAGAAATGACTATCGAGACAGAAACTCACAGTTCAATGACCAAAAATACAATGAAAGAAAACCGTTTAACCAAGGAAAAAGATGGTGCAAATGGTGCAAGAAAGATAACCATAACACCGAATTTTGTAGAAGGAAACCTTCAAACATTGCTGCAATGAAGTCGGGGACTCAAAGATTAAAGGTTAATCCTAATGGACAGCAGGAACCTTATCACCCCCCAGTTTGTGAGGATGTTATTTGTAATGGGGTCACCATAAGGTGCCTTTATGATACAGGTTTGGATTATGATTCAGTTGTGAAGTCTAGCCTAGTGGACCCAAGTCAGTATACCACAGAAACAGTGGAAATACAAGGGGCGACTAAGGACATACCACTCATGACACTTCCCATCGCAAGGATAACGGTGAAAACTCGCTATGTGGAAGGAGAAATCAGAGCAGCAGTGATAGATGAACCAATCTACCCTCTGATATTGGGGTGTAGATACGTCTTCTTGGGGAATCCCGAGAGACCTGTGATCATGGCGACAGTGCAGACCAGGTCACAGAAAAAGGAGGAAGAAGGTGAACCTATAAATGCTCATCCAGAGGAGATGAGGAAGGCGCAGGCTGAGGATAGGACACTCAAGCCATGTTTTAAAAAATTGCCCAAATGCCACACACCTCCGAGCAAGGGGGAATATTTTATGAAGGACAGATTGCTATATAGGAAGACAGGAACTAGATCCACTGGTCACGGACAGTTGGTTCTTCCCAAGGTATATAGGGCAAATTTAATAAGGAGCTTACATGTTGGAAAAGATGGTGACCATGAGAAAGTCGGTACCATCTGCCAAAAAGTTGCTCGAAAATACTATTGGCCCGACGTAAATGTCGATATTGAAAACTTTGTAGAAGCATGTGGCGTATTTCATGAGGGAACACCCACAAAGGGAAAATATGTGCAGGACCTAGAAACGCCACGGGGCAAATTTAGGCCTGGAAGGAAAACTAATTATACTCAGGTAGACAAAGTGGAATGGGAGCCCCCTTTTCACACCCAGTCTTCACTTGAATGGATTAACATGGCCACTATGCGACGAGTACAAAGAAGAAAGTTACCCCAGAATAAACTGACAATCCCTCGGTCAGAGTTATATAAACTGGATGAAACTAAAAGAGAGCGAAGATCTCTCACAAGCAATCTAAAGTGGGGAGACAAACCCAAGAAAAAAATTGGTAGTGGTCGATTTGTGAGTGATGATTCTAGGAAGAAAAGTCCTCATTATAAAGCTTCTAATGGAAGGGACCCGACGGGTTTCATGAAAAATAAGGATAAAAATCTAAAGGTCCAGATGTAGCTTTATTAAGGACCTGGACAGATGAGATGGCAGAAGAGACTGTTACCTCATCTTATCAATACGTGAACGAACTGACCACTCGTCTGAAAGCTGGATGGAAACTGGCAAATGATAATTTGAGACAAGCCAGGAAGAAACATGCAGCATATTTTAATAGGAAGGCAAAGGACAGAGAACTAGCTGTGGGAGAGAAGGTGCTTCTTCTACTACCCGGCAGCCAGAATAAATTACAAATTGGATGGCAAGGTCCATATACGGTTCTAGAGAAGGTGTCTAGAACAAACTATAAAATTGACAAAAAGGGGAAGGAGAAAGTTTATCATGTAAACCTTTTAAAGAAGTATCTGGACAGACCACTCCAGGAAAGCACCCCCTTACTGACCTTGGCTATCGCAACTCAAATGCAAAAGGAACCACTCACCTCGCATGAATACCCATTACATCCTTGTGAAACAGCGGCACAAGTAAAAGTCAGTAAGCACCTGACTAAAAATCAGAGGGAGAGAGTTCAACAGGTTCTGGAGGAACATACAGATGTATTAACAGATAAACCAGGACATACAAATTTGCTACAGTATGACATGAAACTGGTAGACTCAAACCCAATCTGTATGAGAGCCTATTCTATTCCGTTCGCGAAGGAGAAGGCATTGAAGGAAGAAATAGATTATTTGTTGAAGGAGGGGATTATTTCACACAGTGAATCATCTTTTAGCTCCAGTGTAGTTTTGTTGAGGAAACCGTCTGGGGAACACAGACTGTGCATAGATTACAGGAAACTGAATGCTGTCACAGAAGGACAAGTGGATCCATTACCAGACACAAAACAGTTATTTGCCAGATTAAACAAGGCAAAATACTTTTCAAAGGTGGATCTTAGTAAAGGCTATTACCAGATTCCAGTGAAGCCTGAAGTGAGACCTTATTTAGCGTTTAGCACATCGGAAGGACATTATGAATTCAACATGCTACCATTCGGACTGAAAAATGCTCCGAGTGTATTTTCAAGGATGATGCGCAAATTGTTGGATCCCCTGAATAACCCATGTATCACGAATTTCATGGATGATATTCTCGTCGCCACAGAGACATTTGAAGAACACATTGACGCTCTAAAAATGTTATTTGATAGGCTTAGGGAGGCGAACTTAACTGCTAGGCCAACAAAATGTTGTATTGGATGCAAAGAGTTGGAATTCTTGGGACACACTGTATATCAGGGTAACATGACCCCTGATCCCAAGAACTTGGAAAAACTGCAGAGAGCACCTAGACCACAAACAAAAAAGGACGTGCGATCATTCGTGTCGTTATGCGGATTTTATCAAAAATATATCAAAAATTTTAACTCCATTTGTGCTCCTCTGACTGATCTGACTGGCAAGGGACTTCCAGATAAAATTAATTGGACTGCGCAGTGTGAATTAGCTTTCCAAGAATTAAAGGAAAAACTCACTAACAAGCCTATTCTCAAATTGCCTGATTTGACACAGGACTTTGTGGTGAGAACAGATGCAAGTAATGTAGGCCTCGGGGCGGCCTTGTTGCAGAGGTCATCTTCACCCGATGGGGAACTGAACCCAGTCGCTTATGCAAGCCGCAAATTGAATAAAGCGGAACAAGGATATTCTACAAGCGAAAAGGAATGTTTAGCGTTAATCTGGGCAATAAAGAAGTTCCAAATCTATCTGTATGGTAGGACTTTTGTGGTCCAGACGGATCATCAGCCCCTCGTATTCTTATCTCAGGCTAAGCATGAAAACGCAAGATTGTTGAGGTGGTCTTTATTACTGCAACCTTATCAGTTTATTATTGAATATATCCCGGGGTCATTGAATGTCGGTGCAGATTTCCTCAGTCGGCACCCCTGTGATCAAAATTAGAGTAGTGGTAAGCGTGAGGAGAGATTTTATCTATGTGTATCACTGGTTTTGGAACTTGCCGTAGTGCATGTTCTCAGGTGGGGACATGTGTGATGATGTCACCATGATACAACGTTAAAATATCTCCAAAATTAACGATGAAATGTAGGGTTAAAAATAATGCGTAAGATACTAGGAGACATGCTCGCCCATGCCAGCCTTTCCCACCGCCATTTAAAACTAACAAGTTAGAAGTGCAGACGAAACGTTTACCCTTTGTAGACGGGAGAGAACGGAGGACACAAAAAAAGGAAAAATATGACTGAACACGTGTTTGAAGTTCGAACGGCAAAAAGACGCAATTGGGGGTGAAAGGAAAACAATTCACGTCCCTAGTTGACATAAGTAAGGAAATGGACAAGAAAAGGACCTTAGCTCTTATTCGAGACAGTCATTTCTTGGACGTTTTTCGATACTTGGTCTTTATTTGAATGCCGCGGCAAAACACATGAGGGAAGGTTCTCGAACAAATTTCAAAAACTAAACTTGAGAAAAAATATGTTTTTTCTTAATAATAGAGTTATGAAAATAAAACCTAGCTAGTTTGATAGCCCATCTTGAGCAGAGAAATAATATGCTTTCAATTATACAGACGGATAGAGAATAAGGAAGATACTGACAAAAGACTGTATTGTTCATATCAGACGAGCGACTGCACTGTTAACCCATGTCACTAAAAGTTTCCAAAATCTTGGCCTTGGGCATGCAAACGTAAAAATCTAGCTGTAACTAAAGAGAGGGAATGTGGTGGAGCATTGTAGCTAAAAATAACTTAGGCAGCAGATTCGTGTAGGAAATGCATGTAAAACCAAGTGTGTTTTTATGAAAAAAAAAACAAGTAGAGACAGACGGACTAACAGACCGTAATACATACTTGACTGAGATTTGACTGAAGTGACTTTTGGTTGTAAATTTGAAAGCAAGGGGGGAAGTCGGCGATTGGTCAACGCATTTTATAGTAGCGGGATAGAGAGGTGAAAGTTTGCCATTTGACATAAGTCTGTTCAGAGACGCAGTTTAAATCCATAGTGGTGTTGATTCCAGAAGAATACAAATATATAGTGGGACGCCATCATACAGCCGGCAGCTCAGCTGAGTTTTGCTAGCAACTTTAACTGTGTTCTCAATTCTGAATTCTGGTAAGAATGAACAATGTTTATTTTGCATATTTTAATAATTCGAGTGATTGATACTGCCATATCATAAAAATGATTACGACAAGTAAGTGTTCGCTCTAGATCCCCAGCCCCAGTTCAGGGTCTAGAGACATACATACAAAGAAAATATATAGGAACGCCTAAATAAAACTATGAAAAAGGATCTAGTGTTGAGATCAGTGGAACATATCACCTATCTTATTCAATAGCAGGAAGCTATTGAACATATCTCAGATGTAATGTAGTCTTGGGGAACTGGTACTATGTGAAACCAACTTGGTAAGATGTGCTGTGGGGTCAGAGAGATCTGACCCAGTCTGTGTGGTGTTGTTGTGTAGTGTTGTGTGCAGAAGTGGTTCAGGAGATAGAGTTCTGACACATGACCAATAATTTTGTTTCAGAATTGTGAGTTTCTATTTGGCACCAAAGCGGTGTCAAATGCTGTAGTAATATACACAAGTGTGGACCAGTGCAGTCTATCATTGTGTCAGAGCAGCCGTATATTGCCCCCAGCACGGAGAGGTGGGGCCACAAGACTCTTGTACAGGATCGACGTAGGCGAGATAAGTTATATCTGGCCTGCTGGACTTTCACCAACGAAATTTTCAACTAAATTATCTCTAATTCACCATCAAATAAAGACATAACATTGGGGAAATTAAACTATGTATTTACCCCTTAAGTTAATGGACAATGTTTGGCAGTCATAGACTGGGAGTGATGACACCATCCCAACAGCATATATAGAAATAAGTTCTCCTGTGACTTTCTTAATATAATTACTATTAACCGGTCATTTGAAATAATTAAGTACACATTTTCCATTTTATTATGTCATATGATTTTGCATTCAATTTATAACTCCATAATATTTCTTATGTTCTGACCAACTAAACATTTGGTTCAGAACAAAATAAATTTATCAAAAGATTTAACTTTAAAAACTAAAACAGCCTGAGTTAGTTCAGTGTGTTATAAATTTTATTAATATTATTAGACTTCTTAAATATCTGTGTGTGTGTGTGTGTGTGTGTAATCTACCACAACACATTACATATCAGTACCCTAGACTTTTAACGTAGCCACATTCATTAGAAAAAAAGATATGTGTGAGGTCGTAAGTGGTAGTAAGAAGGGCCTTCTGTAATTCACATCTACATTTATCTCAGGAGCCTTCACAGCTGACCTCATACATCACACTAGGTAACATCAACCATACAATACCAACAAAATCCACTACAGCAGGTTGTCAATTGTTTCGGCCAGCTGTATTATTTTTTTAATTTTCAGTTTGAAGATATTCTTCTAAAGCCTGAGGGGTTGATTATGAATCAGTGATTATTATGATATCTGAGGGCATGTGGATTTCTTGTATGAATTGGCTATCTATTGCTGTGGGTGTGGTGTTTATTGCTGTAATCTCTGCCTGGTAGTTAGGGCAGAATTCTCCACAGGGTTCATACATTTCTAATGTGCTGCCATTTGGGTATTTCACATACGTTCCAAATCTAGCATTTGTGGTGGCCTTGAATGCTGAGCCATCTGTGTATGCGTGTATTGCAGTGGTAGGGTAGCTGTCTATATTCTCTAAAGTAGCTGTTTTAAGTATTGTTGGGTTCGTGTCTCGTGAACGCATTCAATATGAAAAGACGCATGTAATCTTGGGCTGTGTGCAAGATACCCTCATCGTGACAATGTGGTACATGACTGGATTACTGTCAATTAGATCCAGATATGCAATGGCTCAGGTAAAAGCCTGTATGTGCTTCTTCTTTGATCCTTAGCCGCCGACCGTCAAAGCAGTCAGTGGCCATCATGACTGGTGGCGTCTTGTAGGGCAACAACAAATTAATTCCACTTTGCTCGGTCGGTGGCCATCTTTCATACAGTGCCCCAACTCTGGCTCACTCCTTGCACCTCAGCCTCCACAGTCTTCCGCCAGGTTGTTTTTGGTCGGCCTCACTTTTGTTTTCCTTCAGGTATCCATACCATAACTGTTCTTGTGATACATCAGGGTTCTTCTGAGGACATGGCCAACTCAACTCCAGCATCTGCCAGCTATGATGGTGGGCATGTCCTCTTGCTTACTCTGAGTAAGCATATTTTGGTTGGTGATGGTATTCGGAGAATTTTTCTTAGGCATGTTGTGTGAAAAGAGAACAATTTCGACATTTCCTTCTCTGTTACTCTCCAGCATTCCACGCCATAGAGAAGAACAGAAAGCACACAGCTCTAATATAATGTTAATTTTGTGTTTGTGCTGTACTGAGAGGATTTCCAGATGTTGTTTAGACTATAAAAGGCTGTTCTTGCTTTGTTCTTTCTGTTCTTGATGTTTTGCTTGCTCTGCCATCTGTTGTTACTATGCATCCTAGGTATGTGAAGGTGTCTGTTTGTTCCAGTTGTTGATTCCTTACTGTTATGGGCTCGGGGTTGCTCACATTGAGTGTCATGACCTCTGTCTTCTTTAGATTGATGTTCAGGCCCACCTGCTGGCTATACTTATTAAGTCTATCCATTTTTTCCTGGATGTGTTGATGTGAATGTGCTAGTAGTGCCATGTTCGCCGCACGGAAGATGGTCGCATCCCACAAGATATCTTCTACGGACAATTAGCAGATGGCAAGAGAACAGTTGGATGACCCCAGCTGAGGTTCAAAGATGTGTGCAAGAGAGATATGAGGGCATTAGACATGGATCCAGCAACATGGGAGGATGAAGCTGCCGATCGCAATAAGTGGTGACGCTATTTACGGCGCCACGTCAGATTGGGCGAAGAGAGGCTCACACAACAAGCAGAGGAGGGGAGAAAACGTCGAAAGGAGCACCAGGAAAATAAGCAGCTGAGGGCTGCCACCTCAGGGGCGCATTCCCATAGTCAGTTATGCCTGAAGGGGCTATTATTATTATTAGTGCAATGTCATCTGCATATTCCAGATCTTCTAATGTAGAAAATGTAGTCCATCATATTCCTCTTGGACTGCCCTCTGTTGTCTGTCGCATCACCCAGTCTATGACTTAAAAATAGTGATAAGGGGCATCCCTGTCATACTTCTGTCTTCACTTCAAAGGTTAGGCTGCTCTGCCCTACGCTACATGTAAAGTTGGCATAAAGTTTTTTTTATGATTGACACTATGCAGCTTGGAATCCCATAAATCCTCAGTATTTTCCGTAAACTATCCCTATGTATACTGTCAAAAGCCTTTTGACATGTGAGTAACCACAGACAGAAGGCACCCCCTGAATGAGAACATAACTGACATTAAGGGAGTGAAAATAAAGAGGTTATAAATGGATGGCACAGGTAATGATTAGGCAGGTGACCATAGACAGTTAAAACATATTCAAAGGGGAAGAGTGGAGTAAGTCAGATGAGAACTTGTTGAACTACAAGCAAGTCATTATTAGCCTTGACAGAGACAGCAGAACTTGGGGCAATGGGACAGCAGAGCTGAAATTAGACAACGTATGACAATGCCGGAGATGATGATGCCATTGTGTACACTGATGGATCTGTAATCCATGATGAGAAATCATGATGGGGGGCTTCTCAGCTAGAGCAAATGGCAGAGTAGTCGCTGAACCTAAGAATTTCCATAAAAGCCTCAAATCTTCAGGAATCGGCATTGATCTACTGTCCTGGTCATATAGGAACATACGGCCATGGTAGAGCTGACAGAGATCTACTGTCCTGGTCATGTAGGGACATACGGCCATGGTAGAGCTGACAGAGATCTACTGTCCTGGTCATGTAGAGACATAAGGCCATGGTAGAGCTGACATAGATCTACTGTCCTGGTCATGTAGGGACATACGGCCATGGCAGAGCTGACAGATATCTACTGTCCTGGTCATGTAGAGACATACGGCCATGGCAGAGCTGACAGAGATCTACTGTCCTGGTCATGTAGGGACATACGGCCATGGCAGAGCTGACAGAGATCTACTGTCCTGGTCATGTAGGGACATACGGCAATGGTAGAGCTGACAGAGATCTACTGTCCTGGTCATAACTGTATCCTTTCATCCTCACATTTACTTTAAGCATTATTAAGGCATTTATCATTATAAAAGTAATATTACATTTGCAATAATCATCATAATTAAAGTATGTTTTTAAAATAAAAAAAAAATAAAAAATAAAGAATTACAACAACAAAATTAACGACTAATAATAATAATAAATTTAAAAAGAGCAAAGACTCCGATGCCTAGCTGAGCCACAATTGGATGAGGTCCAGTGCGGATTCTGAGCGAACCAAAGTACTCAAGACCTAATCTTCACACTCAGACAGCTGAGTGAAAAGGCCCTTGAGTATAAGAGTGAGATCCATCTTTGTTTCATAGATCTGGAAAAGGCGTTTGACAGGGTCCCCTGGAGCAAAATCTTTGGGACTGTTTGGCAAGGAAGAACATTCCAGCACCTCTGATTCATGCTATACAGAGTTTCTACAAGTCTTGCAGGAATTATGTGAGGACAGCAAACCATAAGTCAGAAGAGTTCAGGACCACCACTGGTGTAAGACAAGGCGATATCCTGTCACCTTACCTTTTCATACTCCTCATGGACGATGTTATCAAGGCATGTAAGGAAAGAATAAGAAAGTATTCAGTGGGATACTGGAAGATGAGACAGGTAAGTATTTCAGAGCTGGCATTTGCTGATGATGTTGCCCTGATTGCTAAATCAGAGGCACATCTCCAATCCAACCTGCAAGTCTGGAAGGAAGAGCTGGAGAAGAGAGGGATGGTCATAAGTAGCTCTAAAACAAAATCCATGGTGATATCACGAGAAGAAAGAAGACATCAGATTAAGCTGGGAGAACAGGTCCTGGAGCAGGTCGACCACTTTAAATATCTCGGAGCTATTATAGACCGAAAGGGAGGCATCAGAGAAGAGTTTGCCACTCGAAAAGCAGCAGCTGGGAGACTTTTTCAGGCCATAAATTGAGGATTCCTCAGCAAGAGAGAGGTTGGTAAGAAAACGAAGATGGCTGTATACCGCTCCACCTATGCCCCAGTCTTGACATATGGATGTGAGTCATGGGCAGTGACTAAAACCCACAAAAGCCAGATCCAAACCTCAGAAATGAGGTATCTGAGGAAGGTGGTTGAAGTAACAAGAAGAGACATGGTCCGCAACCAAACGATACGTCAAGGCCTAAAATCCCACCCCCTGCAGACCCAAGTAGAACAGTCCCAACTAAGATGGTTTGGCCATGTCTGCATAATGGGAGAAGATCGGCTACCACGACAAGCATGGGAAACAAAGAGCCAGGAATCCAGACCCCCAGGATGACCCAGAGTCCACTGGGAGGACAACATTAGACAATCTTTGAAGGACCGAGTACTAGAATGGAAACAGGCCAGGAGGAAGACAGCTGATAGGATAGTCTGGCGCTCTCTCTTACAAACCTCTACACCTCACGGTAGAAGAGGAACGACTAAGTAAGTAATAATAAATAATAATAAATTCTTTAAGCGCCAAACACGGCGCATAAGGCAGAAACCAGTGCTCTCCAGGTTGTTCGTTGTGACGCCACTCCTCTTAGCTCTTGCACATTATTTAGGCCCAACGTTCTTCCTTCTCTTATTATTGTTCTTCTGAGTGTTTCATTTGGTCTTCCTTTTTTCCTCTTACCCTCAGGAACCCAAGTGAGCGCCTGTAGTGGTATTCTGTTGTTTTGCATTCGTAGGACATGACCGATATATGACCATCGTCTTTTCCTTATATAGTCGGAGACATATTTCTGCCTAGAGTCTTCTCTTATTTGTCGATTAGTCTTGAATTCTTTCCAACTGATGTTCATGAGTTTTCTAAGACATTTGTTCTCGAATGTATTCAGCTTGTTCTCCAATGATTTTGTTATTTTCCAACTCTCACAGCCGTATGTTAACACTGAGATAACATTTGAATTAAACAGACGAAGCTTGGTATGTATATTCAATGATCGTAATTTCCAAATGTTAGATAACACTGACAAACAACATTTTTCTTTCTTATATAAGAATAAGTGTTCTTAGGTCAGTTTCTTGCGCTGATTTCAAATTTGAAATCCGTTTATCTCTATCACGTCAGGTTCTTAAGATATTTGTGAATAAATATATTTTTGGGAAACCGTTATTTGCTCCGTTTCATTTTTACTATATAACTTATTAAAAATTAATAAAATGCAAAATAATTCTACTTTTTATACTGCTAAAAGATGCATGACATATGTTACGCTATTTTTCAAATAGTTACTGTATTTTGAAATAATTCTGAGCGAAATATGGCTTCTAGAAGTTGTAGAAATTCGGCTGATCTGTTCTGTTACGTGTGCGGATATTTTACCGATCGTGTTCACCAGAAAAACTTTACACCATTACTAAAGAAAGCATATGAACTTTATTTCGATTCGAAAGTTGATGATGCAAATAAATCTTGGAAGCCAAATGCAGTTTTTCGACTTGTGCAAATACATTGGCAGGTTGGTTACGAAAATCGCCGAAGCATAAGTCGATGCCTTTTGGAGTGCCAGTAATATGGCGTGAACCGACAAATCACGGTACTGATTGTTACTTCTGCTTGACAAATATCCATGGTTTCACTTTTAAAACTAGAAAGTCTGTGGTTTATCCAAATATTGAATCGGTTTCGAAACCAGTGCCTCATGATCCAATCACGTGTCCAATCCCAGTTCCACCAGAACAATATCCGTTGGACGTGAATGAACCATCAGAAAGTGATAGTTTACCTGCTTTAGAAACTAATTCTGACTCGGATTATATACCGGTGAATGATGGTGTTCACTTAATTAACCTTTCAGATCTAATACGTGATCTCGCTCTTACCAAAGGACAAGCGGAATTACTCAGTTCGCGACTCAAAGAAAAGGAATCTTTTAGCGCCCAATACTCCGATATCTAAATTTCGTCATAGACACAGAGAACTTGTTCAATACTTTGAGATGGATGATGACATTTGCTATTGCAAAGATGTAAACGGTCTAATGGTGCACCTCGGTCATGAGCACATAGTCAACGAATGGCGACTTTTCATCGACTCTTCCAAGACTAGTCTAAAAGCCGTGTTATTGCATAACGGAAATTTATTTTCATCAATTCCAGTCGCCTACTCTGTTCATATGAAAGAAACTTATGACAATATGGCTATACTTTTGGCAAAAATAAAGTACAATGACTACCAATGGCGGATTTGTGGAGACCTAAAGGTCATTGCAATTCTCACGGGCATGCAGACTGGGTATACTAAATTTTGTTGCTTCCTATGTGAATGGGACAGCCGCAACAGACAGGAACATTATGCAAGAAAGGTGTGGCCTATCAGGGATCGTATGCAGCTCGGGCATAAAAATGTAATACACGAGCCATTAGTTAACAAAGACAGCATCATTTTACCACCGTTACATATAAAGTTGGGGCTCATGAAGAATTTCGTAAAAGCGTTAGATAAAACGAGCAAAGCTTTCACTTATCTTCGAGAAAAGTTTCCGCAAGTTAGCGATGCAAAGATAAAGGAAGGTATCTTTGTAGGACCTCAGATTAGGAAAGTTATTGCAGACAAACAATTCGAGAACTTGTTACATGGTAGTGAACTTCGCGCATGGATGGCATTCAAATCGATCGTCGATAACTTTCTGGGAAATCACAAATCTGTCGACTATGTGCATATTGTTAAGCAGTGCATAGATGCATACAGAATTATGGGCTGTAACATGTCCCTCAAAATCCATTTGCTCGATTCGCATCTTGACTTTTTCCCTGACAACCTTGGCGAAGTCAGCGATGAACATGGAGAACGATTCCATCAAGATATCGCCGTAATGGAGTCACGTTATCAAGGACGGTGGAGTGTGACCATGCTTGCCGATTATTGTTGGATGTTTCATCGCGATGTACCACATGCCATTCACCGACGAAAGTCGACTGCAAAGAAATTCAAGCCTACATAACTGTTATACTTCTTGTACGAATGATGTTATAATACTGTATGCGTTGTTAAAAAACTTCAATTGCGTATTTCTCGAGATCCCGACCTGATAGAGAAAAACGGTTTGCAGATTTAAAAACAGCGCATTAAAATTGACCAGAAAAACATAGAAATGTTAGAGAAAGAAAAAAAAAATTTTTTTTTGTTAGACAGTGTAATCTATTGAAGGCGCTAGCTGCCAAAGCAATTCTAGTATGGATTTCTCTTGTTGTGTCACCATCCTGAGTCATTTTACTGCCTAAATAATTGAAACTTTCAACTTTCTGTAGTTTTTCCCCGTTCAAGATGATATCAAAGGTCTCGTTAGAAAAGTTCATAGCTTTAGTTTTAGAGGCATTTATTTGGAGACCAATTTTAACCGCGAGATGACACAAATTATTTATTGCTTCTTGGGATTGTCTTGGTGTTGAACTTAAGAATGCTACATCATCTGCGAAATCCAGGTCCCCCAGGAATTTTCCATTTGTCCATTTTATACCCAAGTAAGTAACAACAAAATTTACGAAAAAGTAATAATAATAATAATAATAATAATAATAATAAATTTAAAAAAAAAACAAACAAACAAACAACAAGACATAAAAATTGAATTCTTCATACAATAAATTGGTAATTTGAGACATATTCAGAGATTTGTTATAAGAACTCCTGAAATATTCAAACGGTCTTCTATGGAATGCCTCAGGGACTCCGTGTTTTTTTCCAGTGCGCGCGAACAACTTTACGAGGGATGAGCAGCTTTAAGTCTCATAGCAGATACTGCTGCAATGAATGCAATGATATGTTCATCAAGATGAGGTGGGGTAAACAGTTACTTTCCTCGCTGTCTTTGCCTCCCAAACTCAAGACCAGAATCAGACTAGGTAGATAGTTAGATAGACATATACAAAAGCAATTAAGTTGCCAAGGGTTGAAAATCGGGCACAGTCCCCTCTTGCATTCTTCCTTCATCTTGCTCATCTTTTATTACTGTTACTCAAACATTCTCCAGCGTACTTAAAGTATTTATTAAGGGCAGTGCAAGATTACAAAGAAGTATAACAGCATACATTAACAGTACTTGATCATAAAATTAAGAATATAAGTTATTAAGAATATAATATTAAGAATAAGTATATTGTAATGAAAACTAGATCATCATAGCCTCCATACAATATATTAGATAAAAGTACAACACAATCAGTTAGGGTGGCATATAATCAGCACTCATAAAGTATTTGAACAGTATACGATTGTATGAGTAGGGACTGTGCATGTTTTTCAGGTCATTGGGAAGATTGTTCCAAAGATGAGCAGCTGAGTAAGCCAAACTAGTCTTAAATAGGTCTAGCCTGGGCTTGGGTACCTGTAATTTGTTTAAGCGCTGACTACGTCTTTCATTATATTTTAAAAGCGGCCAAAGATACTTTGGAGCATTCTGTGACAGGATTTTGTGAATAAATTTCCCTTTGTTAAATATGAAGCGCTTCCTGATGGGTAATATTTGAAGATAATTATATAAATCTATACAATGTGATTGGTGTTTATCGGTGTTATGGCCGCCTCACTCCGGTTCAGTGTTAAGTTAGGATCAAACAGGTGTAGTGTTATTTGGGTCAGGTCACCAAATATTGAGGCCAAGGTGCAATGTTGACACTAACTCAAACGCCATACATGACTGTCAAAGGTGTAGAACTTGTAGATGTATGTAAGTTGACATCATGTGTGAGTGTGTAGACTTCAGGTTGTAGAGTAGACGCGAATGTGTAAAGGATCTTGATAAGTGCACAGGACACTCACTCAGTCACATGTAGAAGTCAATTAAGTGTTGACTAACGACTGATGACATTTCAATCATTTATTACGAGACATACGCTGAACACAGGTACAGTCAATTGACAAGGTTGTGGAAACATCACATACATGGTAATGGTGACGACATCTTATATCCAATCATCTTGAGCATCTAATACAACAGAACGTTAATGGCCTGTCAATCTATGTTCTGCTTGTATTGTAACCTAGGTATGACTGACTGAACGTGTCAGTTACCACCAGTAGACCAGCCGCACAGCAACGGGCGGGCTCTCAAATATTCAACAATAATCTATGGTTCCTCTGACATCATCTGACATGAACTTCTTCTGACGAAAAATACAGGCCGCAAGTAGCGGGCTTTTATGGTGACCGCAAGTAGTGGGCCTCTGTGATAAGTTAACCTCTATGTTATCACCTGATAGCAAGGCATATCAGTCCCTGATCAACAAACCACCCGGAAAAGGCGGGATCCAAAATAGCCCTACCTTCTCTGAGCTTCTTTCATCAAATAAGATGTATTAGTCTTGGTTTCTATAAAGAGTACAAATAGTGGGCTCTGTACATCATTTAATCTATAACTCTGCTAGCAAAAATGTCGCCTCAGATTGTCAATCACTCTTATATGCAGATCACAGCAAATCTGCAGATCAAAGTATGAGAAGATTCAAAAATGTATAATTTTACCTTGATTGGATCCCAGAAAAACACTAGGAAATTAACACTCGCCATCCTTGGCGTATCGAATGAACTTAGGGAAGATCACTGACATCTTAGATACACAGAGGACATCTCTTCCCCAGAATTACAGCAGAGAGAAATCTCCGGACCTTCCGTCCACACAGAAAAACTCAAGTCGACTCCTAGATCGGAAGTCTCCCAGTCCGCGCCCAAAAACTTTGCGCATGTGCAATAAGCACAGTCCTGAGTAAAGCTAATACAGACCAGGGCGTATCCTTAAAACCAGAGGCAAAACTGCTCCTTATATGGTCATGTGAATAGTGACTTAAGACATAACACTTATTTAAGACATTTCCTCGAATCAGGTCAACATCGCTAATTATAAGGATAGGAGAATATGACAAGAGAAGATAAACACTAATCTAACCTGTTACTGAAAAGTTAATAGATAGTTATCTCTCTTCGACCAACAAAAATTATCAAACAAATTGATGTCTATAAAGTATAGGCAAAAATCACAGTAACAGTTTACCGCACCCCCCGGGAAAAAAAAACAAATACTTTTTTTTCTAATACATCCAAGAGCAAGATACAACCGGCTCATAACGCACGAATGATGCGCAGACGAGAAGTATCACAAATAAATATAACGCCTAATGTGAGGCTAACTCAACACATGGGGCGTCAGGTGCGAATATATCTCAGAATATTAGAGAAAGCATTTCTCTAAGTATACCCATATCCAGGGAGGTGCCACCAACGTACACTACAGTGCTGGCAATGTTATAATGCAAGCAAAAGTTACATACTTATAATTTTATCACATCAAATACCTTATCTCCATGTTTAACAGTGAAAAATCATCAAAAAGCAGCGGTGTCATTATCTTAATGCACCGCAATATAGTGATACAAACATTTTATCAACAAAAAGGTTACATCATTTTAAAATGTAATATCTGCTTTAATACAATGTTATATACAATATTAACTATGTAGATGATCAATGAAGTCCAAGATCATAGTCTAAGCGGGCACATCTATAGTGTCATCCGAAGGGTAAGTATGGACATCATAATAGGTCATGGTTGGCAAAATACAAAGATTCTCCCAGAACATCAATGATTTGCTGAGAAAATACAAATAATACAATTCTATATGATAACCGTTAGATTTTCTAATATACAGTAATCATACATTCTTAACCATTAACTGTGGCCATGAGAAATGTTTGGCCCTTATATTGTGACAACCAAGCCTTCCCTGTTATACCAGAGATGGTAACAGAGAAAGAAATCACTTAATTTACAACTCTAAGGTGAAATCAAACGTGCTAATATATATTGTTATAGTAAAGAACTGTTATAATTCTAGACGTGTATCAGGAAATCTAGGACACAAGAGTTAAGTGGAGTCATGTGGGCATCTAGACAGTATGTCCGCCATCACATTATCTGAACCATGGATAGCTCGAACCGTGAAATGAAAAGGTTGAAGAGCAATGGCATATCGAGTGGATCTCGAGCTCTTCAAGTTCTTACTCTGAATAGCTGTAAGAGCTTTTTGGTCGGTTTCCACCATGAAATGCGCGCCAAGAAGGAATCTTTGTAGAGTAAGAATTGACCAGACCATAGCTAACAATTCACGGTCTAGAACCGAGTAAATCCTTTCTGCCGCATTCAGTTTCCTAGAGATATACATTACAGGATGCAGTTTCTGAATACTCCTGCATTAGTGCCGCCCCTATCCCAGTGGATGAGGCATCACTACGAAGATTAAAAGTCTTATCCGTAGTAGGTAGCCTTAAGATAGGGGGAGATGAGAATAAAGTTTTAATCTTATCCAATGAAGACTGGCATTCTTGGGACCAGTGCACCATATTAGGAGACCCTCTTTTCAATAGGGTTGAAAGAGGTGCTATGATAGAGGACAAATTCAGAATGAATCTCCCATAGAATTGTATTAACCCTAAGAGACTACGTACTTGCTTTTTTGTCTTAGGAATAGAAATATTTAGTATCTTAGAAGTGTTATGGTCCTCTGTTTTCAAGAGACCATGACCAACACGGTGACGCAGGAAAGAAATTTCACTAAACCCAACATAGGCTTTAGTAGGTTTTGCTGTCAAATTATGCTTGCGTAGAGTAGACAGTAATTCATATAAACTCAAATAGTGATCTTCCCAAGAATCACTGAAAAGACAGATATCGTCCAAGTATGCAATGACATCTGAACGATATGAGAGAATTTGACGCATCATGCGTACGAAAGTAGCTGGGGTGTTCATAAGGCCGAAAGGCATGAAATTCCATTGAAACAAACCCCCTACGTGTTGAGAAAGCAGTGAGAGGTTTGGCATGTTCAGTTAAAGGAACTTGCCAATAACCTTTAGACAAGTCGAGTTTGGTAAAGAATCGAGAATCAGAAAGTCCAATAAGTAGATCTTCTAATAAAGGCATAGGTTCAGCATCGAACTTCGTAACTTGGTTTAATTTGCAATAATCGATGCAAAGGCGTATGTTATTGTCTTTCTTTTGAACAATAACCAAGGACGAAGAGTATGCTGAAGTGGATGGTTCAATTATTTTCAATTGTATCATTTCATCCAATTCTTTCTCGACCTGTGTTTGAAAATGAATAGGAATAGGGTAAGGTCTGACCCTGATAGGATTATGGTCAGTAAGTATTATGTCATGTTCAATGACATGTGTGTGTCCAGGAATGTCGGTAAGGACATCCTGAAATGTTTGCAACATAGAAGAGACTTGTCGCTGTTCCTCAGTAGATAAATTAGGAGAAACAGTAACGTTTTTCCATGATTTCGTAGAATGAAGTGGAATCACTGGAAGAGGAAGATTAACATCTGAGAAAATAGTTTCCTCATCCTGTATAACTGACAGGGATGAGTAATGACCATGTGGGTCTGGAGAATCGTCCGTTGCCTGGAAAATAGGCTGCAAATAGTTTGGTCGTTCATGAAATTCCGTGAGCATGTTTATATGAAAGGTTTTATGCCTTCCGTCAATATCGACAACATAGTCGACATCGGAAATTCTTGAGACTATTGTATATGGACCTTTCCATGCAACAAGAAGTCTGTTCTCCCTACAAGGGAGCAAAACAAGTGCTTTGTCGCCAGGACAAAGTTGTCGTTGGCATCTATTCTTATTTGCAAATTGCCTTGCCTTTTCTTTAGCAAATTCGGATGAGGAAGTTGCTAGTTTGCATGCTTCGATAATCTTCTGCCTGAGAGCAATGACATACTCATACGAAGATTGTGTGTCATCGTTAATATTATCAGCAGTTATAAGATCGTGAAGCAAAGGCATAGGACCGTGCGGTCATGCGCCAAAGACAAGTTCAAATGGGGAAAACCCTGTATGTTCGTTGGGGACCTCTCTATATGCAAAGAGAGCCGCGGATAAAACCCTGTCCCAATCCTGAAGATGATCTTCAGTTATCTTCTCAAGTAAGTTCTTGAGTGTTCTATTCAGACGTTCGACTAACCCATTAGACATCGGGTGATAGATGCTACTCAGAGACCTTTTAATATGCAGAGTAGACATTACCTGCGACATAGTGTCTGATATTAATTGGGTGCCATGGTCTTACAATATTTCTCTGGGGAATCCCAAATGAGAAAATATCAGCCAAAGAGCGTCTGCGATATCGGCAGTGGAGATGCTCTTAAGAGGTATAGCCTCTGGCCAACGTGTGCACATGTCAACACATGTTAGGATAAATTGATGTCCTCTGGCCGACTTGATCCTAAAAGGGCCAATAATATCTATTGCCCTTTTCTGAAACGGCCGAATAGGAATGTCAGCAGCCTGGATAGGTGCTGCATGTCGTGGACCTCTCGATTTGACCTCTTGACATATTTTGCAAGATCGGCAATAAATCCGTATATCTTTATTCACAAATGGCCAAAAGAAAGCCGCAAGAACTCTCGACTTAGTGCGGGAAAAACCCATATGTCCAGCACACTGAGAGTCGTGAGCATGTTGCAGAATTTGGACTCTCATACTCTTGGGCACGAGAATTTGTGAATGCATAGACGTAGTCGAGTCTTGTACCATACGCACAAGTACCCCATTCTTCATTGTAATCCAAGATTTGTGATTTGTGTTCTGATTTGGGTCACCTTTTTTTGCCAGAATGAAGAATTTTTTTAAAGAAGAATCATCTTCTTGCAGTTTTATAAAATGGTCATGCAAAATCACCAAGTGATCATCATGGCTATGCACTTCATTACTTTCTGTCGATGAAGTTTGAGGCATATTAAGAGCTTGTGCTCTTGTGACCACTGCATTGGCAGCTTGGATATTTCAAGCTTCCCAAGCAGCAATCTGCTGCTGGGTGCATTCCTTAACTCCGTGAATACGACCGATGATAAGATCCGCAATAGGATTCGGTAGAAGACACGCGTTGACATCTCCCGTAAAGAAGGGAGTAGCAATGTGAATGATAGCAGTAGGATATTTTTCCAGAGTGCCACTAAATGTCACACATTTGACTACCTTTCCCGTGGCACAGGAAGGATCTATAAGAGATTGCTTAACTCCGATAGTAGTGCATCCAGAATCAAAAAGGACTGAGACTGGATTATTATTCACTAGACCTTTATGTAAGATAAGAGATCCTCTCCCATCATGCACCACTGCGGCAGGAAGAGCGGGAAGAGGGTGACCACAACTCAAGGTAGTTACAGTAGTCGGTTCGAACAATGTTGTGCATTGGGGGCATTGAGATGCTCTCCCAAAATCGAAAGCAGAACAAGTGATAGCATTAGAATTCTTATTATCGTTCACTTGATTACAGGCTCCCTGAGACTCTTGCTGTGCAGAGTTTGCCTGGTGATATGATCTACTTTTGTTGTGTTGAGATCTACCGCGATTATTATTTCCTCTGAAATTGTCATTGTGTGGTCTATTGTAACCATTGTCCTGGTTTGAATCCCAGTTTCCATAGTCACTATTGTCATTTTCCCATTGATGAGAATATTTATTAGTTTGGTTTTGTTGTCTCCGTGAAGAATAGTTTGGATAGTTTCTATTGTGACTACCCCTGCAAACGTTTCTATAATTGTTAGACCCAAAATAACGATAACTGTCAGATCGCCTCCAGTTCTTTGAAGAACCATTATATGATGGATTGTTTTGATTTTGAGCATAATTACGATTACTTTTCCTATTAAAGTTGTGTTGAGCACCTTGAAATTTACGAAGAAAGTTAGGGCCATATGGTGTTGCAGAAGCAACTGGCAAACCTTCCTTAACTTTAGAGTTGCTAACAGTAACATGAGGGTGCACAGTGACATACTGGCAACAATATTCGTCCATATCTTTTATGTTCTTAGGTTTACGCTCATGCAGAAAAGCAAGAAAAGACTCATTGACAGATGACATAACTTTGTCTCGAAGTAATAAGTCCATAAGGGCTTCATATGTATGTTCTGTTTTAGACAGCTCAATCCATCGTGTGAATGTAAGACGTATTTTTGAGATGAATTCTGAGAATTCTACCCCAGGTTCTGGTAACATAGTCTTGAAGCGAAGACGATAACCGTCTTCGTTAAGTTGATATTTCTTCAATAAGGCTGCTCTGACAACATCATAATTATTCTTGTCAGGCTCTTCTACCATGCTTAACATATTCAGAGCTTCACCTTTAAGTATCTCCGACAACTGATTACCATATTGTGACTTATCTACTTTATGCATTTGACATGACCATTCAAATCTATCCAGATAGAACGTTATGTCGTCACTGGAAGAGATGAAAGCAGGTAGTTTGACCTTGTAAGTAGTAGCATTTGTCTTATTAGACGTTGACTGATTATTTGGATCATTAGCATTACCCATATTCATCAACTTCAATTTTTCAAACTCCAAAGCTAAGAGTTTTTCTTCATGTTCCATTTTCGTTTTTCTCTCCTCGACTTCTCTGTCTAAGATAGGAAACTCTTTACAGAGCGATACAACAGGAAGCAATCTGATCATCAGAAGAAGTCCCCTCATCCGACAAGTGTTTCGGCCCGATTACTCCTTTACACTCTAAGGGGGGAGGGCCCACTTGGGTCATGACTCCCAAGCGTCTCAGCTTCCTGTTGTCTTGTATCGAAAATGAACCCATTTCACTTACGGTAGCAACTTCTAATCCACAACGCCAGCCGTGGGGGCAATTATGAAAGTAACAAAGAGAAGACAAATTATTCCGTTCGTTCTGTCTCCCTTCACAACTAAGGACACACACTGAGACACGAGCGCAAGGCCGACGAGCCTTAGCCACTGCGCGCCGCAAGCCACTGAAATTCTGTACCTGACACACTCCCTATAGTATACATCACCTGTTGCCCCAGAGTCGCAGCCCTTTTACTAGTACACCAGAAAAACTCAGCGCTGTGGACTTAGAACAATTTTGGTATTTTGTACCGCAGCGTTTATTGTCACGATTTCCATTGCCCATTGCGGTTGTTCCACAGCCAGCCTGATGTCTTTTCGGCAGTTTCGCTAAGCCTCTTCAGTGCCCTTGTTCTAGACTGTCCCTTCAGCCCCAACAGTTTCAATAAATCATACACTGATGCAGCCACAAGCCCTCTTGCGCCCACTTCAACCGCCATGACCCTTGCACTGAATCCATCGTGTCTCAGATCCGTGGCCAGATCGCTATCTTGGCCGCTTTGAATGAATGTTGCTCATCTAATCTGGATTCAAATGGCACGGTCAGTTCAATCAGTATGACCTGAAGCGTTGCTAAAGAATGAAGCACTATATCGGGCCGTCTCCACGATTTTCTGATACTCTCTGGATATGCCCCCCGTCCAGGTAGGTCTACTGCCATCTCCCAGTCATTTGCACAGTCAAGAAGAGATGGTAAACTGCTACCAGGTTTACTCGGTTTGGGGTGTGCTGACTTTCCTGCCCTCAGAAAGTATGTATTTGTGGTGTCTGGCCGGACTTTGCTATTCGCTTTCATTCTTGCCTGATCTATTGTCGCAGCAAGCTCATTTAGCACTTTGTTATGGCGCCAAGTGTATCGTCCTTGCCCTAATGCCACCTTACACGCTGAGAGCACGTGTTCAAGTGTCTGCCTCCCCTGGCACAGGGGGCACTGCTCATCATCCGACTTTCCCCATTTCACAAGGTTGGTGGCCGACGGCAGCAGGTCATACGTTGATCTAACCATGAAGCTGAGCCTAAGAGGTGCCATATGCCATATATCATTCCATGTCAAGGATCTCTGCAG
Source organism: Oreohelix idahoensis (assembly GCA_024509875.1). NCBI lineage: Eukaryota > Metazoa > Mollusca > Gastropoda > Stylommatophora > Oreohelicidae > Oreohelix > Oreohelix idahoensis. The sequence continues at coordinate 670,370 of JAMPIV010010825.1, read as the reverse complement.
GGCTCCTTCCCATGTAGTCCATTGGCCTTGTTGGACCTGCTGCACTGCTTTTAGCAACCTCTTATCATTCTCAGCTCCTCGTATCTCCTGAACTACCATGTCTCTGCGTTCCCTGCTTGATGCCTTGGACCACCAGCGGATGTCACCATGCCCAAATCCCCATCTATTCGTTTGTGTGTATGCGATTACCTCTCTCAGTTTGAGTGACTCTTCAGCAGCATCAACAGCTTCTTCCACTCTCCACTTCCTTCCCGTTTTCAGTGTGGGCTGAATGGACTTAACCACGTCATCAGCTGACTCGCGTAGCATCATTGCAAGCCTTGCTTTTCCAACTTTGTACTCTTCAACAACTGACTTGAAGGGAAGCAGAAGTTTTGACTTTTTGCAGTACAGTGCTACATCTGACAGACCTGGTGGTACCCCTAGCCATTTTCTCATGAACTTGTTGACCTTCTGCTCTATAGCTTCCACTGTACTTGTGCTTATTTCATATATAAGCAGTGGCCACAGCAACTTCGGTATCAACATGAACTGGAGGCACCACAGTTTGAACTTTCCCAGGAGTCTGCTTTGGTCTATGATCTGTAGCCCTCTGTCTGCCATTTCTATTGTCTGTTGCACTGCCTTCGAGTCTTTTAAAGAGGCATCATACACCCTGCCAAGACTTTTAACAGGTTCCTCAATGACAGTAGCTCCATTTGTAACTGGATTTTTTTTTCTCCTCAGCTTCTCTTTTTTGTTTTTCCATTTCCATCTGGAATTTCCTTTCATCTGCCTGCATCTGCAATCTTAAATTCTCAGCTTCTATTTTCTTTTGTTCATTTTCCATCTTCTGTCTCTTTTCTTCCGACTTCAGCGCCTTGGCAAATTGAGCAGTTGCGAATTCCTCCAATTTCTCACCAGACTTACCAAGGGATTTCCCTTGCTCAATAAAGTACTCTAATGTAGACATTGTGTCTAATAATATGAGATCAATAACCTGAAATAATAAATTACTTTTCCCAACCTCAATGGGAACAAGTCTTTTAATAAAGAACTTGTATAATCACCTCACTTTATCCCAATCTCTGTGGGAGACAAGTCTTTGATAAAGAACTTGTATAATACCTTTATAATAATATGACCAAGTATATATATAGACTGTGTATGATAACAATATATAACATTAATCAACAAAGACAAGCATCTAGACAGACGAAAACATTCACAGAGGTCAAATCAACAATAAAGTTTAACTAAAGAGCATGTTGCAAAAATTTGCAATGATAACTGCGAAAACTCACAATAAGACAATGACAACACAGTGTATAAACAAATAGGTGTATAGAAATAAATGATAGAAAGAGGAGGCAGACAAATACAAACAAAACAAATCAATACTAAAGAACACAAAAAATATTACAAAAACGATGAAAGCACACCTTGGCACAACTAACAAAAATATCATGAAAGCAAAAAAAAATCGCTAGCTATTTCCACTGTGGGAAATTCGTGATAAGTTCCTATAGAACGCTTACAGTAGACCCTCGGTTAAGTGGGATGTTTCTACTGGAGTCACCTCCCAACCTAACCCACAACATAAACACACCAAGAAAAACATATAACATAAACACATAGCATGTAAATAAAGTGTGTTGTAAGGAAGGCTCAGCTAGACACAATATAAGGGTACAGTTTCCAAAACAAAAACGAACTGCCACTTATCTTAATGGTAAATGATGGCCTTAAGTATAGCAAAGTTCACACAAGACAGAGTAATGCAGGAAGATCCACTGTTGAAGGTTTCCGCTACACGACAACAGGTAGTGGACTCCACAGCACAGGTACAATGTAATTCTTGCTAACACGGTTAACTAGACGATCCAATGCTGATCCATAGCACGTAGCACGTAAACTTGAAGTTGGAACAGATTACAGCATCAGCTTGACAGGTAAACAAAGGACAGGCTCGCTCACAAGATGGATGTCATCAACTGTAGAACTTGTAATGGTGTTTATGAGCGTGTAAGATCCCAAATCAATTTCCGAAGATGAGGCGCCAGGTAACAAGCTTGCATCAGTAGTTGACTTCTTCAATCTGTTCACTGTGTATATTAGACCCCAGGAATCTGGCCTACCATAATGTTATGGCCGCCTCGCTCTGGTTCAGTGTTAAGTTAGGATCAAACAGGTGTAGTGTTATTTGTGTCAGGTCACCAAATATTGAGGCGCTGACAAGGTGCAATGTTGACACTAACTCAAACGCCATACATGACTGTCAAATGTGTAGAACTCGTAGATGTATGTAAGTTGACATCATGTGTGTGTAGACTTCAGGTTATAGAGTAGACGCGAATGTGTAAAGGATCTTGATAAGTACACAGGACACTCACTCAGTCACATGTCTTCTTCTTCGATCCTTAACCACCGACCGTCAAAGCAGTCAGTGGCCATCACGCCTAGTGGCGTCTTGTAGGGCAACAACAAATTGATTCCACTTTGCTCGGTCGGTGGCCATCCTTCGTACAGTGCCCCAACTCTGGTTCATTCTTTGCATCTCAGCCTCCACAGTCCTCCGCCAAGTTGTTTTTGGTCGGCCTCTCTTTCGCTTTCCTTCAGGGCTCCAAAGCATAGCTGTTCTTGTGATGGCATCGGGGTCTCTTCTGAGGACATGACCAACCCAGCTCCAGCGTCTGCCAGCTATGATGGTGTGCATGTCCTCTTGCTTGCTACGAGTAAGCAGATCTTGGTTGGTGATGGTATTCGGCCAAAAGATTTGGTGAATTTTTCTTAGGCATGTTGTGTGAAAAGAGGACAATTTTGACATTTCCTTCTCTGTGACTCTCCAGCATTCCGCACCATAGAGAAGCACAGAAAGCACGCAACTCTGGTATAATCTTAATTTTGTGCTTGTGCTGTATTGGGAGGACTTCCAGATGTTATTTAGGCTAAAGAAGGCTGTTCTTGCCTTATTCATTCTGATGTTGATGTCTTTGCCTGCCCCACAGTCTGGTGTTACTATGCTTCCTAGGTATGTGAAGGTATCTGTCTGTACCAGTTGCTGATTCCTTACTGATATGGGCTCAGGGTTGCTCACATTGAGCGTCATGACCTCAGACTTCTTTAAATTGATGTTCAAGCCCACCTGCTGGCTAAATTTATTAAGTCTATCCGTTTTTTCCTGGATGTGTTGATGTGAATGTGCCAGCAGTGCAATGTCATCTGCATATTCCAGATCTTCCAATGTAGAAAATGTAGTCCATCTTATTCCTCTTGGACTGCCCTCTGTTGTCTGGCGCATCACCCAGTCTATGACTGATAAAAATAGAGTGGTTGATAAGGGGCATCCCTGTCGTACTCCTGTCTTCACCTCGAAGGTTAGGTTGCTCTGCCCAACACTACACGTAAAGTTGGCATAGAGGCTTTTTATGATTGACACTATGCAGCTTGGAATTACATAAGCCCTCAGTATTTTCCATAAACTGTCCCTATGTATGCTGTCAAAAGCCTTTTCAAAATCAACAAAATTTATGTAAAGCTGTCTTTGCCATTCTGAGCACTGCTCTATAATGTTCCTGAGAGTGAATATATGGTCTACACATCTTCTGTTCTTTCTAAATCCTGCTTGTTCTTTCCTCAGTTTGTAGTCTACTGCCTTTGATATTCTCTGTATAATTATCCTGCCTAGTATTTTGCTGGGAACTGAGAGAAGAGTGATTCCTCTCCAATTATTGCAGTCTGAAAGATCTCCCTTCTTGGGCAATTTGACAATTATTCCTTTGTTCCACTCTGATGGTGTTGTCCCCGTTTTCCACACTTGTGCAAATAGTGGTTCTAATAGTTCTGCTGCTAGCTCATGGTCTGTCTTAAATAGCTCTGCATTTAAGTTATCATGGCCCGGAGCTTTACCGTTCTTTAACCCTTTGATTGCTGTGATGATTTCTTCTTTTCGTGGAATGTCTGTATTTACATCTAGATCGTTTTCAGCCTCAGGAACATTCAATTGTGTCTCTGGTATTTCCTTGTTCAGAGTTTCTCTGAAGTGCTCTGCCCATCTTGTTTCTTGTCCCTCTGCTGTCTTGATGAGATTTCCTTGCTTATCTCTTACTAATGTAATATTGTTTGCACCTTGTTTTCCACTGATGAATTTAGTTATTTTGTATACTGTGCTTTGTTCATTTCTCAGTGCTGCCTCTTCTGCCTGTTTTGCAAGATCGTCTAGGAAATTCCTTTTGTTGGCTCGGGTTTGGCGTTTAACAGTCACATGTAGAAGTCAATTAAGTGTTGACTAACGACTGATGACATTTCAATCATTTATTACGAGACATACGCTGAACACAGGTACAGTCAATTGACAAGGTTGCAGAAACATCAAAAACAGTACATGGTTAATGGTGACGACATCTGATATCCAATTATCTTGAGCATCTAATACAACAGAATGTTAATGGCCTGTCAATCTATGTTCTGCTTGTATTGTAACCTAGGTATGACTGACTGAACGTGTCAGTTACCACCAGTAGACCAGCTGCACAGCAAAGGGTGGGCTCTCAAATATTCAACAATAATCTATGGTTCCTCTGACATCATCTGACAGGAACTTCTTCTGACGAAAAATACAGGCCGCAAGTAGCGGGCTTTTATGGCAACAATATCAGGCCGCAAGTAGTGGGCCTCTATGATAAGTTAACCTCTATGTTATCACCTGATAGCAAGGCATATCAGTCCCTGATCAACAAACCACCCGGAAAAGGCGGGATCCAAAATAGCCCTATCTTCTCTGAGCTTCTTTCATCAAATAAGACGTATTAGTCTTGGTTTCTATAAAGAGTACAAATAGTGGGCTCTGTACATCATTTCATCTATAACTCTGCTAGCAAAAATGTTGCATCAAATTGTCAATCACTCTTATATGCAGATCACAGCAAATCTGCAGAACAAGGTATAACGAGAAGATTCAAAAATGTATATTTTTACCTTGACTGGATCCCAGAAAAACACTAGGAAATTAACACTCGCCATCCTTGGAGTATCGAATGAACTTAGGGAAGATCACTGACATCTTAGATACACAGAGGACATCTCTTCCCCAGAATTACAGCAGAGAGAAATCTCCAGACCTTCCGTCCGCACAGAAAAACTCAAGTCAACTCCTAGGTCTGCGCTCAAAAACTTTGCGCATGTGCAATAAGCACAGTCCTGAGTAAAGCTAATACAGACCAGGGCGTTTCCTTGAAACCAGAGGCAAAACCGCTCCTTATATGGTCATGTGAATAGCGACTTAAGACATAACACTTATTTAAGACATTTCCTCGAATCAGGTCAACATCGCTCCTTATAAGGATAGGAGAATATGACAAGAGAAGATAAACACTAATCTAACCTGTTACTGAAAAGTTAACAGATAGTTATCTCTCTTCGACCAACAAAAATTATCAAACAAATTGATGTCTATAAAGTATAGGCAAAAATCACAGCAACAATTGGCAACAAGGCGCATTGCGAATTTTTGAAGCGAATGGAGCCTTTTTGTGTTGGAGACAGAACCATCCCAGATTGTGGAACAATAGTCTAGATGCGTTTGTATATGAGATATGTAGAACATTTTCCTTGCCTCCTCATCCAGGAAATGTTTAATTTTGGCTAATTGGTAAACTTTTTGCTGTTTGCTTTGTGAGTGCATGTACATGTGAGTTCCAACTTAGGTGTTGGTCAACAGTGAGACCTAGAGTTCTGTGTTCATTTACGTTTTCAATTAGTGATGTTCCAATGTAGAGCTGAAGTGTTATATTCTGCAAGTTTTGTAATTTTTGTCAGGATGATATTAACATACATTTTGTTTTACTAATATTTATTTGCATGTGATTCTTTGCTCCACTTAATAAGATTATGTGTATCGTTTTGTAAAGATTGTTCTAGTGTAATGCAACTTTTATCACTTGTATAGACAGTACAGTCATAGGCAAACAGGTCACATGATGAGTGTTTGAAGTATAGAGGAAGATCATTAATGTATACGGTAAAGAGAAGAGGGCCGAGAATAGAGGCCTGAGGAACACCTGTATTGACAATGGTTGGGTTCGACAAGGAAATATTGTAAGAGACTATTTGTTGTCTGTCTGACAGGAACGATTTAATTAACTTTACCAGCTTAATATTTACTTTCATTGTTTCTAATTTTCTGATTAAAATAAAGTGATCTATCACATCAAATGCTTTTTTTGAAGTCTACAAATATTGCTCCACATATATTATCGTTATTGATGTTAAGTTGCCAATTGTCTATCATCTTTGTTAAGGCTGTGTGGCATGAATGCTTTGGTCTAAACCCCGACTGACTGCCGATTAGCAGATCATTATTGACTAGGTGTTGTAGTGTTGTTTTGTGGATGTGTTTTTCCAGTGGTTTGGACAGCGACGATATAAGAGAAATGGGCCTATAGTTACTAAGATTACTACTATCAGATGAATCTGGTTTGAGAAGTGGGTATACTTTAGCGCTTTTAAAAACTGATGGAAAGTAACTCCTTGTGATACATTGATTATATATGTATGTCAGTGAATCATTAATGGCTGGTGCGGCAAAACGCAGTATTCGATTACTGATTCCATCAAGTCCCGATGAGTTATTATCTTTAAGGTCAGTAATATAGTTATAAACTTCGTTAACTGCTATAAAAGGGATGTCGGGTGGAATTGTGTTAGCACATTTGTTCTTGCAGAACGTTGATAATTTGCTTAAGTCACAAGGGGGAGACAGAATGGTGGATTTTATATTGTTGATGTCTGCCTGAAAATGATTGCTGAAGTCAGTACAAGTAAGTGGCGTATTGAGAGTATGTGGGTCTGGAAAATTTTGTTTGTTCACTAAAGTGTTGATTACCTTCCATATCTCTTTACTGTTTGTTTTGCTCTGAACTAAATTTCTAAAGTAGTTTTTCTTTTCTCTGTGAATTAAGTATTGTACTTTATTTCTTACTGTCCAATATGTAGTGATATCCTTATTTTTATGCGCTCGATCTCTTTGCCTCATAGCGTCAAGAACTTCTTGTGTGATCCATGGAGATTTAATTTGCCTTTTCACGTGAATTTCTTTAGTAGGCGCATGCTTATTAAAAATGCTATAAAATATCATTGTCCAATATGCGATGGCGTCATCAGGATCAGGAATTTGAAAAACGTTGGCGAGAGGTGCAGTTCGCAAATCATTCAAAAATAATTCACGGTTGAAACTTTTAAGACTTCTATATTGAAAACTAATGTGTTTATTTTTGGGAGATTTGTACCCATTTTTTGCCCAAGCAACATATGGGATAATGGTCACTCAAAGCAATAGTAGGGATGGAACATTCTATAATGTTTTCTGGACAGGTTACATAGATGTGATCGATCAGTGTGGATGACGTTTTTGTTACTCTGGTAGGTTTGTTGACTATTTGTTTCATGTTATATGATGCTATGATGTTGGTCTATATTTGGTTTGGCTTATGCATATCGATATTAAAATCACCAAGAAGAATAACTTCATTAACAGAAGTAATAACTTTATCCATCATGTTCGTGAAATCTTCAAACCATGTTGTTCCTACACTGGGATTACGATAAAGATATCTGATTACAATAGGTCTTTGCTTTTGTGGCTTTACCTCTAACCATATGCATTCTATATCTATAGTCTCAAGATCGTTTCTGTGGTGATGACTGAGAGAAGTAGAAATATAAACTGCTAGACCCGTTTCTAATTGTCTACTTGAATCTCGCTGAATTGTTTTAAAACCTCTGAGCGCAATGTCATCGTCAGTTATTTTCTCATTTAGACGACTTTCGGAAAAACCAAAAACCTGGAAATTTTGGCTAAGAATTTGTGTGAGTTCTGGAATTTTACCTAAAATATGGTTTACATTCAAGTGGCCAAGCCGTAAACCAATTGTACTTAGTAATTGTTCATAATTATCTGGCATTTTTATGTGAAAGAAGTTTTACGTTCAAATAGAAAATAAATAACTAATTAAACATCACGAAGTTGCTATATATGTGAGATTAATAGTAATAGTACATAAATGCACACCTTAATACAAATAATTACAAACAATTCAGATAACTGTATTATGTAAAAATTGTAAGAAAACTGTCACACAACAAGCACACCCATCCATACTGTGAAGGTTAACAAAAAAGTCAAGCTGCACCAAGAGAATAGACGGGCAGACAAATAGATACTGAGAATAAATAAATAAAGCATTATCCGACAGTTACTGGTGTTACAGAGACATCAACTTATGAAGTGAACAGTCACTGATAATGTTGAGGAGAGGGTTGTGGACAATAAAAGTGAGATGGATTTGGCCATAAAAGATGATTCATTTGGTAGTAGGTGTGAGCTGGATGTTGAGGTACTGTTGTTGGGTGAATGGGATATTCCGGCCAGTAGGACCTCCAAGTGTAAGGTGCGTAGTTCAAGAGGCTTTGCTGATGTAGAAAGTTATGAAAGGATGGGTGCACTGGTTGATATGGGAAAACCTGTCATGACAACGATGATGGGTGATCTCTCATTGGTGTCTGGTGCAACAGCGGACGTGGTGAGATTTCAGTAGGTGGAACCTGAGTTGGTTGAATTGAATCACTTACAGATCTTTGAGGATGGAGTGTCTCAGGTCGTTGTTGTTGAGGTGGGTCGTCGGTCGTAGTATGTTGCTGAAGGCCGATATTATTGGCTGTTTCCTGCAATCTTTAGTTCTAATAAGGGATCTGTCTTGATACTCCTGATTGTGTGACATTGTTGTCTGGCTGGTGCTTGAAGTTGTGGGTATTAATGGAAACTCAAGGTTGTAAATTGCATTAGAGGAGTAGCTGGATACATTCGTGTGTCGTTTTGAAGGATACTTGGGTGCTGATGTGCTGGCTGTGCCTCTGAGGGTGTTTTCTGGAAATTTGATGTTTCTCGCCAACATACTGGTTCCTTGATCGGATAAGGTAATGTCGCCGCTATAAAGATGCTTCCTAGGAGCTCTGGATGTGGCAAGGAACGAGGAGTGTTCTATAAATGTGTGGCGGTGTCTGACGCAATGCTTTTTTCAATTTTGTTGTTGTTCATCTCAACAGATTTCCTATAATGTGAGCGAACTGGAGGTATAATAGCTGAAAAACATACCTTTGCATTTGGGAAATGGAACTGGAAGTTAGATGTGATTTGATTTAGCTCTGTTTGTGCAATTTTGTTATGTTTTAGCGCGTCCAACAGACCAATATGCACAGTGACCCTGGCTACATTAAGATCAGTTTCATATCTTTTAAGGAGAGTCAATGGGTCCTGCACAGATGCCCAATTTTTGAAGCGAACAGTGACTGTGTCTGTATCTGCTGTTACTAATTTAAATTGTTGAAGGTCCTTCACATTTTGGTCACCAAAGATGAAGTGTTTCCTTCTATTTGAAAGACGTGTGTGTGTGCCGGTGGCAGTGCGTGCTGTTTCTTGTCTTTGAACTATGCTGGGATTGTGTGTAGGTTTCTTGCTGTGATGTGAACTGGCTGTCGGCAGTGGGGGCTGCCGATTAGAAACCTGGACAAGGATTCTGCTCACTTCTGCAGGGAATTCCAGAATGCACAGGTCATGGTCTTCTTTATGGCTCGGTTCAGCTTGTGTCGTATGTTGTACTTCACTACCGTCGGAATTTCCCTCTGAGCTTGTGTTTGTGTTACACTGTCTGTGTTTATTCTTCTGCTGTGTGCTTTCTTTCTGTTGTTCAGACTCGTTTCTCTCACAGCTATTTTTGAGGGACATATGGTCAGCATGGAGCTGCTCGTAAGCTTTTTTGAGGCTGCTCAGCTCTGCTTTTAGTATCTCCATCTCAGACAATATTATTGAAAATTGATCTTGTGATGAGTGCATAGGTAATGTAAGAGGGGATGTTGGACTACTGTCAAAAGTGCTTGATAGGTGTTCTGTCTTCATGATGTCACTTGTATCAGCTAATGCTGGTGACTTTGGTTTTGTCTGTGACACCTTTTTGCACGCTTTATTGGGAGTTGTGTTTGTTGTGATATCAGTGGGAACAGTGGAATGAGTGATTGCTAATTTCTTAGATCTGGAAGCTTTTGCTTGAATGCTTTGAACCGGCACATTTGAAATGATGGCCTCTTGACTGGCTCCAGCAGTACTTGCTAATTTCCATAAATTATTCAAGTCCGTATTAATCCAGTCTTTAATAGTGCACTCTGTACCTAGTACCATTACTTTATTTGTTTTGTTATAGAAATGTAGGACAACCTCTCCTGTGGAAATAACATCTTCTACATATGAACCATTAGCGTCAGTCCTTGCTTCAAAAGTTGCACTAGATTCATAGTATGCCTTAGACAGGCTACGTAATGCTTCATATTCGATTAAGGTAGAAAACGTAAGAACCACACACTGATTGTTCTTGTAAGATAATGTTACACAGGGCGTGTATAGCGTGTTGGTCTTCAAACTTCGAGTTTTCTTTTTAACCGCTTTAGTTATATTCAAAATGTAGTCCTTCTGTTTGGTACCTTTTGTTTTCAGTCGGGTCGTGGCGACCGAATTTACGTGTAGCACTGTGAATGAGAACGTTAATGACCTGGCATATTTAATGGGCGTGGAAAGAGGTCAATTATAACCATTCACTCTGCTCTCATTGACAGCTTGACTCGTTGACACACATATTTACCGGTGACCAGTTTCTAAAGCCACGGTTCTCTGACATTCCGTAAGGTGTAATAAAACATCCATTTCTGTCAGCTACCCCAATTATCAGTGCCGAACATTGGAACGTTTTGTAATTCCAACTCAAAAGCGACTTACTACACTTATAATAGAAGATATGCTAATCTTCATTTTTCCTAAAAATCACATTTCCTTTTCACATGAACACAATAATATGTATTTCACGATAAAGCAACTAACATTGTGTACACAGTGATATAAAAATCCTTCAGAAATATTGCTAGAAACGCTGTTTAAAAATCCAAATGTAGGACTCCACAAAAACATGCCCACACGCATGGACAGGCAAAAGCACGTTCACAAATTTGAGAGAGAGAAGATTGTGTGGTTAGTGAGAAAACCTGAGAGAGAGGATTCTGAAGTTAGTGATAATATTGGAGATAGATAGACTGTGGACTGTGAGATTAATAAGAATGTTTTCTGTAGGCTACCTGTATGAATAAATACACAACCATAACACCACACTTGTGGGGCAAATATCCTGCATGTGTTCTTTCTTGTTCTTTGTGCACATGCTGCACCACAAACATCACACTTGTAATGATTCTCTCCTGTATGTAATCTTTTATGTACTTCTAGATCACTTTTTTGAGTAAATGCTGCACCACAAACATCACAATTGTAAGGCTTCTCCCCTGTATGTAATCTTTTATGTATATGTAAGCTATATTTCATTTTAAATGCTGCACCACAAACATCACACTTGTAAGGTGTTTCGCCTTTATGCACAACAAACATCACACTTCTAAGGCTTCTCTCCTGTATGTTTTACTTTATGTTGTTGTAGGCTACCTTTCTGAGTAAATGCTGTACTACAAACATCACACTTGTAAGGCTTCTCTCCTGTATGTATTCTTTTATGTCCTTGTAAGCTACTTCTCATAGTAAATGCCATACCACAAACATGACACTTGTAAGGTTTCTCTCCTGTATGTATTCTTATATGTTGTTGTAGGTGACCTTTCTGAGTAAATGCTGCACTACAAACATCACACTTGTAAGGCTTCTCTCCTGTATGTATTCTTTTATGTTGTTGTAGGTGACCTTTCTGAGTAAATGCTGCACTACAAACATCACACGTGTAAGGCTTCTCTCCTGTATGTATTCTTTTATGTCCTTGTAAGTTACTTTTCATAGTAAATGCCATACCACAAACATCACACGTGTAAGGCTTCTCTCCTGTATGTATTCTTTTATGTCCTTGTAAGTTACTTTTCATAGTAAATGCCATACCACAAACATCACACGTGTAAGGCTTCTCTCCTGTATGTATTCTTTTATGTCCTTGTAAGTTACTTTTCATAGTAAATGCCATACCACAAACATCACACGTGTAAGGCTTCTCTCCTGTATGTATTCTTTTATGTCCTTGTAAGTTACTTTTCATAGTAAATGCCATACCACAAACATCACACTTGTAAGGCTTCTCTCCTGTATGTTTACTTTTATGATATTGTAAGCTACCATTCAGAGTAAATGCTGCACCACAAACATCACACTTGTAAGGCTTCTCTCCTGTATGTATTCTTTTATGGCTGTGTAAGTTACCATTCTCAGTAAATGCTGCACCACAAACATCACACTTGTAAAGCTTCTCTCCTGTATGTATTCTTTTATGGCCTTGTAAGCTACCATTCAGAGTAAATGCTGCACCACAAACATCACACTTGTAAGGCTTCTCTCCTGTATGTATTCTTTTATGTCGTTGCAGGTGACCTTTCATAGTAAATGCTGCACCACAAACATCACACTTGTAAAGCTTCTCTCCTGTATGTATTCTTTTATGGCCTTGTAAGCTACCATTCAGAGTAAATGCTGCACCACAAACATCACACTTGTAAGGCTTTTCTCCTGTATGTATTCTTTTATGTCCTTGTAAGTTACTTTTCATAGTAAATGCCATACAACAAACATCACACTTGTAAGGCTTCTCTCCTGTATGTATTCTTTTATGTCGTTGTAGGTGACTTTTCCAAATAAATGCACCACCACAAACATCACACTTGTAAGGGTTCTCTCCTGTATGTATTCTTTTATGTCCTTGTAGGTGACTTTTATGAGTAAATGCAGCACCACAAACATCACACTTGTAAGGCTTCTCTCCTGTATGTTTTATTTTATGTTGTTGTAGGTGACATTTCTGAGTAAATGCAGCACCACAAACATCACACTTGTAAGGCTTCTCTCCTGTATGTATTCTTTTATGTCCTTGTAGGTGACTTTTTTGAGTAAATGCAGCACCACAAACATCACACTTGTAAGGCTTCTCTCCTGTATGTTTTATTTTATGTTGTTGTAGGCTACTTTTCTGAGTAAATGCAGCACCACAAACATCACACTTGTAAGGTTTCTCTCCTGTGTGTAGTATTTTATGTTGTTGTAGGTGACTTTTCCGAGTAAATGCAGCACCACAAACATCACACTTGTAAGGCTTCTCTCCTGTATGTATTCTTTTATGTTCTTGTAGGTGACATTTCTGAGTAAATGCAGCACCACAAACATCGCATTTATAAGGCTTCTCTCCTGTGTGTAGTATTTTATGTCGTTGTAGGCTACTTTTCTGACTAAAATTTATGTGACAGACGTTAGTTTTTAAAGCTGATGTATTTAGGTTGTCACAAATTTTAGTTGGCTTTTCCTGACTATAGATCAAGTTCAGTAATGGTTCATTATCTTTGAGTCTCACTTTGAGGTTATCTTCTCTTACTGCATCAGCAGAGGTATCATCTTCTATTTTACTTAATGTTTCATTCATTTTATTTCCACTGCCCTGTGGTAACACATCCTGAAGATCATCATGTTTATTATCAAACTCCCAGAGTCCAGTGTTGTGTACTGTTTTCATATGCTCATCCAAGATATCAAATTGGTGGAAACCAGTGTTGTGTACTGTTTTCATATGCTCATCCAAGATATCAAATTGGTGGAAACCAGTGTTACACAGAGTACAGGAATATATGTCTGAAATGTTGAAAACAATGAGCACAGATAAATTATGAAATGTATGTTCTATATCTAAGCAAAATGTAATAACATTAATTCAACCACAATGCCATGGTAATTATATAATATGTATATATCACACATATTTATTGAGAATTTTCAAACAATTTGAAGTCTCTGTGAAAGGCCTAATGACTGCTGGGTATTACATGTTATATAGTGCAAATAGTTAAATCCCTTAAACTTATAGAATTTAAAACAATAATAATAAACATAAATTAAAATACATAATTACACTGTTATTATCCATACCTTCCACATCTCCAAATGAGCCTGTATGTTGTTTACTTTCTGTCACTTCCAAGAAGTCTGTATAATGACTCTCAAGTTTAACACCACTGTTGTCCCAATCAGCCTGACATAAATTTTCATCAATCAGACATTTATGACACATGCTGCATGAAAATGTCAAGGAATTGTGTTTTTTCTGTAATCTTGTTCTCACTACTACCATCATTTATGTATGCATACAAGCACAAACACATGCATGGGTACACATATATGCACATAAACACACAAACGTACATAGCACTCAGGTTTTTCATACAGTGTTACTATGTAAGGATCCATTCTATCAAAGTTTTTAACAAATATGGTCATGTTATATATATGTGGAAAGGAAATTGAATAAGGATTCTATACTCAAGACCAAAAGAAATGCACATATTAATTGTTCTGATTTTCAGACAAATAAAATAAAAAAATCAAGTTTAAATCGTCTTTAAACACAACTTTAGCAATGCAAGACGACACTGCACGTGGAAAATTTTTGCTGCAGTGAGTTGTTTAGGGCATAGATGAGCAAACGCTCAGAATAAAAATTCATTACAGTTCGTGCATTTCATGATTTTTCATGCACGACTTTTGGTTGTCTGTTGTTCACCCAATTCTCTATAAAATGCGCGCAGAACCCATAACAATTTCACACAGCAAAACAATGCCTAGACTGAATACTGACGAGCGTAATCAAGCAGTAGGAATGCTCAAAGGTGGAGCATCAGTTAGAGAGGTGTCCCAGACATTTCAAGTTCACCATACCTTGATTTATCGTCTATTGCATCAAAACCAAACAACAGGGACCATCGCCGACCGACCCCGGTCAGGCACTCCACGCGTTACGACATACAGGCAAGACAGGGCCATTCGGCACAATCATGAGCAAGACCACTTCATGCCCGCTGTAGCCACATCCAGATTATCCATTGGAACTCGTGGCAACGCCATCAGTGGTCAAACCGTGCGCAGGAGGTTAAGGGAAGCTCAGCTCATATGCCATAGACCCTACACCGGACAGATCCTCACAGCTCAACACCGGCAGGCACGACTGGACTGGGCTCTCAACCGTGGCTATCTAGGGCGTCAAAGTTGGCGAGACGTGGTCTTTCCAACAAAAGTCGGTTCTGCATTCACCATAACGAAGGCAGAATTAGATTTTAAAGATGACCAGGAGAACGATTCGAAGACAATTGTGTCATTGAACGAGATCGCTATGGTGGTCCATCTGTGATGGTATGGGCTGCCATCAATTACAGATTCAGGTCCAGACTCATCTTTATCGACGGCACCTTAACTGCCCAGCAGTATGTGGATGAAGTACTCAGACCCCACCTGCTTCCGCTGTTGGCAGCAAATGGAGGCACCGCCAGAATGGTGTTTCAACAGGACAATGCAAGGCTACACTCCGCTCATGTTACTCAGGGATTTTTGCAGCAGAATGGAGATTGAGTTACGCAGTGGCCTGCCATTTCACCTGACCTAAACTGTATCGAACATCTTTGGGACGTGTTGGGATGACATGTGCAACAACAGGCTCCTCACAATCAACGGCAGCTGAGAGACGCTCTACAGAGAACTTGGAATGCCATCCCAATGGAAACCATTCAACACTTGGTGAGGTCGATGCCTAATCGTCTTCAAGAATGTGCCAGAGCTATGGGGGGACACACCCGATATTAAGACATTCACGCTGTGGTATGAACAAACTTTAGTGCAGTTGGATATTTTGTTGGTACTTCCGAATATGCAGAAGTGCGATCTCATGGGGGGCGATAATTGTGAGTATTGGTTTGAAAACGTTAATAAATATTCAGACACTTCATGTGCGCAAGTTTCATTATTTTAAGTTTGTTGCTTATATTTGAAAATAACATTTTATGCCATGTGCATTTCTTTTGGTCTTGAGTATATATATGTTCAGTTTTTAAATTTCCAATTTTTGTATGAGTATAAAATAGTTGGAGACTAGGAAGAAAACAATTTGACCCAAAAAAAAAAAAAATATCAGAATTACCAATTGAAAACATCTAATCCATCATTTGTGTTATCCTAGATACAAATTTTTGTAAACTTCATCCATTTTGGAAATATAAAAAAAATATGGTTCAAGTTTATACTCTAACTACTTTTCATTTGGCATCAAGAAAATGAAAGACATTCGATTGTCACAAATTTTATGTAACTCTGGATTTTCATTGTGTTATCATGTAAGTATCAATTCTTTCAAAGTTTTTAACAAGTATAGTCATGTTATATATATTTGAAAAGGAAATTGAATGAGGATGTTTAAGTTTATAAATTACCTTTTTTTATGAGTATAAAGTAGTTAGAGACAAGGTAGAAAGAATTTTACTAAACAAAACAAAACAAACACATATCAGACTTACAAACTGAAGAAATCAGTTGTAGTATCCAAGATACAAATCATTGTAAACTAACATCCATTTTGGAAATAAATCACACATCAAATTTATACTCCAATTACAGCAACACTACTACCAACTTTAACCATGTGTGCCCCGTATGTGGCAGGACCAGTAGGGCCAAAATAGGACTAATTAGCCACATGAGATCACAGCACAGATGTGTGTCACAACTCAAGTCTGAAGCTGTCGCCATCTTCACTTGTGATGGGCAACTATTATTGTTATTATGATGCTGAACTGCTCTCACAAAGAACACTACTTACACACAAAATTAAGAGATATTTACAACTTAACTTTAGTGTGCCATTTTAGGAAACATTCATCTCTGTGCAGATGGGGGTGGCCAGTGCATCTTGCACAATACAAATTTGTCCTTTTCCTGTCATCAGGTTTACTGCAAACTTTACACCTCCTAAAATTAGTGCTTCTTTGCATTATGTATTTTGTGCCCTCCAGTATTTTCAATTGGTTATCTGATAATTTACTTGGCCTCTGGGATTTAGATTGCTGATTTCAGGCATTGAGGATGCCACTAAAGCAGATAACACTGACAAACAACATTTTTCTTTCTTATATAAGAATAAGTGTTCTTAGGTCAGTTTCTTGCGCTGATTTCAAATTTGAAATCCGTTTATCTCTATCGCATCGGGTTCTTAAGATATTTGTGAATAAATATATTTTTGGGAAACCGTTATTTGCTTCGTTTCATTTTTACTACATAACTTATTAGAAATTAATAAAATGCAAAAAAAAAACACTATTTTTCAAATAGTTACTGCAGACAAACAATTCGAAAACTTGTTACATGGTAGTGAACTTCGCGCATGGATGGCATTCAAATCGATCGTCGATAACTTTCTGGGAAATCACAAATCTGTCGACTATGTGCATGTTGTTAAGCAGTGCATAGATGCATACAGAATTATGGGCTGTAACATGTCCCTCAAAATCCATTTGCTCGATTCGCATCTTGACTTTTTCCCTGACAACCTTGGCGAAGTCAGCGATGAACATGGAGAACGATTCCATCAAGATATCGCCGTAATGGAGTCACGTTATCAAGGACGGTGGAGTGTGACCATGCTTGCCGATTATTATTGGATACTTCATCGTGATGTACCACATGCCATTCACCGACGAAAGTCGACTGCAAAGAAATTCAAGCCTACATAACTATTATACTTCTTGTACGAATGATGTTGTAATACTGCATGTTTTGTTAAAAAACTTCAATTGTGTATTTCTAGAGATCTCGACCTGATAGAGAAAAACGGTTTCCAGATTTAAAAACAGCGCATTAAAATTGACCAGAAAAACATAGAAATGTTAGAGAAAGAAAAAAAAATTTTTTTTTTGTTAGCCAGTGTAATTCTCTGATCAGCGTTTGTTTGACGTAAGATGCAATATTCCAACTCCAACTGGTCTTGTCAATTTGTAAAAAATATAAGCATTACAGGCAGCTATTTCTAACATCCAAAATAAAGTCTTCTTCTACCACTTCAAGAATTTTCTGATGAAAAAGTCATAATACCCTATCTTCTGATCTGCCTTGTCACAACCATTCATTTTATGGTTATTTTCATGAATGATAAAAGATTTCTCCTTTCTATTCACCATGACAGGCACAGCAGACCCATTTATGGTAATAATTGTGACAGGTTTTTTAGCTTTTTGTCCTTCCAAGCAGCAACTAGCATCCTTTGCCCCCGAATTGATATAATACTTAGTCTCCATATGCTTTAGGTTTAAAGACTTCAGCTGCTGTGGGAATCTGACTCTGTTCACTTGAAGTGTTCCAGTGTAATACTGCTTCCATTTAAGCATGTCATTTACTAACAGTTTTGTAGTGTACCACCTGTCAGCGTAACAGTAATAGCCAGTTCCAAGACAAAACAAGTGTTCCAAAAGCTTTTACGGAATTGGCACCAGAAGAGTCCCTTTCAGCTGTGTCTGATCCAAAATATGTAAGCAAGTTTAGCACACAGCCTGTTTCACTGTCAACAAGACTCAAACTTTTAATGTGGTATTTGTGTGGCTCTTTTTGCATTATTTTGCTTATATTTCCAACAACCTTCCAACAAATTTAGAGCATAACATTTGAACGAAGGGTTCTATATTGTTTTTCCTTTATGCAAGAGGTTCACAAATATGCAACATAGTTTGTAGTATAGTAACAAATCTGTCTCTCTCAATCATTTGGAAATTAAATGGAGTGTGAAACATAGACTCTCATGAGGAGAAAAGATCTTTTATATTTGGCCTTTTGTTGATACCCATTGCTTGAAGCAGAGCAAACAATTTTAGCTCATAATCACTTACTGGGTGGAGCCGCGCTAGCGTAGTGGTTACAACACCGCTCTGGCGACCGGGTGATTCAGGATCAAACCCGGGCGACGGCATTTGAGGATTTTTCGTCGACCGGGAATTGGACTGGATTAACTCGAGACCTGGCGAGGACATTTGAAGGAGTGTCATCGACCAGGGATTAGCGGCTCCTGAGCCGACCCAGCTCTAATGAGTACCTCCGAAATCGGCGAGTATCTGCCTGAATGGCGAGGGACACCTGTCTCTGCACAAGAAAAGGGATACTCACGTAAAATCAATGTCAGGTTAGACATTAACAATAACCTGAGATTTCGCCTCGAGTATTAGCGGGCGTACGAAAAAAAAAAAAAAAAACTTACTGGGTTCTCCCTATTATTTCTTGATTGTTTCAATGAAGGTGTATGTTAAGTCGCTGGTACTATGACTGTTAACTCGAGATTATGGGTGGTAATGTGACTTGAACGACTTGGTCTTAAGGTTGACCAACAATATAAATCAGGCTGGACCCATTCATAAAGTACATAGACGTTTTTATTACATAGAACGATAATGACGATCATCAATAAGGCATGTCAGATAATGTACATCAATTGCAATAGTCAATGTCTAATTTGACAGACCTCCATGACTGACTACCAAATTCCAAAGGATGTCGGGAGTATTATAATAAATATTTCTTGAATGTTTCTTATTCGAATCTGCTCAATATTCAATGATGCCAGATATCTTAATAATTCAATAGATATTCCAGTAGCAGACCTGGTCTCACTAGCGGCAAGCCATGAAGAGGCATGCCAAAGCCCTACCACGGACTTGCTGGAGATTCACAACTGGTATCCTATCAATATAATGGATACAAACGAAACGAGCCAGAATTGGCAATGGCTAACACTTCATATAGGAAGGTAGCATCATAAAAACAATATGAAGTCTTCCCACAACATGGGAGTCAAGACTTTCAATCAACTTTGCTGGAAGACAACCGTCTTTGATCACCAGCTATTTTCATCTCTCAGCATCAGCGCTGTTAGGCTACAATAAATACCAAGTTGTGCTCTTTAGTGCAACAATTGATATGTAATTAATTAAACATATATTTACTCAGATGCACACACATAGTGCATCTAACCCAGTTAGACTGGCATCTAGCTATGTTAAGTCTCGCACACTTAACACCTATGTCTAAAACGACTTAACAGTGTATGCTTCTGCCAATTCCTGCAAAGCAGTTTATGCTTTTTTAAAATTTCCTACCTTACAGCTGATGCTACAAGGCTTTCAAAACACTGGATCAGGGCAGATGATTCATTAAAATTTGCCGTCACACCCACTGCTCTTCCATCTTTGGGTTGGAATCTAAAGCTGTTCCTTGTTAGTGCACCCACATTTGCCTCCTGCCATTCTATATTTCTGACACAATTCTGCTGTCACTTTTCCCCTTCTTGTAAAACTAAATTAGGTCTTACTGGGTCTGATGTTGAAGAATCAATGCTATTCGATGGAACCACACCCACTCTTCCTGACATAGCACCTTCATTCTCTGAATCCACATCGCTGGAAGATGAACTAGACCAAGAATTATTAACAATAAAATCACTACTGCTGTACCCGTCCTCATCTTCACTGAAATTTTATATCAAACTAAGAGCCTGCTGAGCACTAAGACAAGTAGGTCACTTGCGAGAAGATGAACTAGAAGCCATCGAAAATAGGTAACACAAATTTTGTAAAACTTACACAAGATGGCTGATGTAAACGCGTTGAAAGAACTCGAAAGAGTGAAGCTAGAACTTTCCCACGTTAGAAATAATAATAAAAAAGGCTATACTTCCGCTTCCCAGTCATCTGAAACTTCTAACTGGGATGAGATGAAACAAAAACTTATTTCAAAGAGCACGACCCTGAAAACTGGCCTCCCATCTTCTGAGCCTAGATTTACTGACCATAAAAACTTGCCGCTTGTCCATTAAGAGTTAATCCAGTATAACAAACAGCAGTATGCAAGAGTAAATTAGTAACAATTACTTCATTTTAACTACAGTGATATGGATGGGCCTGGTGTAGTGATATCAGCTTCTCAACATCAGGCTGAAAGTTACTCAGAAAGAGTCTCAGATTCCCACGTTCAGTAATTTGCAGTCTATTTCTCTGCTTCAAAAAAAAGTTGGACAACCATGCTGAAATCACGCTCTACTAAATACGAAGTTTGAAAGTCAATACAGAACATCTTAACCTTTCCCAACACTGCAGAATAGCGATCAGAGATTTCTTTCTGCAACCAAAAGTCTTGATATGATTTTTTGAGCATTGGCTTAAGCTCAATGTCATTTTGTAGTGAAATCAGTTCCTCTTCTACCCTTCCTAGTTCCTCACTGCACGTGTCCAGGAATGGATTTATTATCCAGTCTGGTATAGTAATCAAAAGAAGATTCTGAAACCTCTGAGACATGTCTTTATGCAGCATATCTAGGTGTGCACAATATACTTGAAGATTATCCTCTGGTATTTTGTCTTTCTCTTCCAACTCTAAGAGGCTGGGAAATTGGATTAACTCGCAACGGCCAATATTGCGTTTCAATAGCGTTAATTTGGCTAGAAACGTGGAGACGGCAGATTTGACTTTTATAAGATTAATATCATGTCCTTGCAGTCATAGATTTATTTAATTAAACTTTGCGAATAAATCTGCCAAATATGCAATGTCATGCATGATATTTGTTAGTTCTGTACTGAGCGAAGCATGCGAGTCTTTGAAGACTTTTACCACAATTTCAAAAAAAGCATAAAAGTAAGTACCACATACTGCTTGGATATTTCACAGGAAAAATGTCCTTCGCGGGGCAGAAAGGGGAAACTAGGTCTTCTTTATTGTTTTGCTGTTCTTGCATCTTGTATGTATTGTAATACAATTTATATAAGATAATTCTGTGTTCTTTTCCATCTCAAAATATGTAAACTTGAAAACAGAAAGTATTTTGTAAATGATAGAAAAATTGCAATGAAAAACATCAGTATATCGGGGTTTTCGATGTGCCAGCGAACTTCGGAGTTACCCATTTGTCATTCAAACACACGTTGCTAAATCAAAACAAGAGCTCTCCTCTCCAAATTTATGACCAATGGAAAGAAGAGTTATTGAGCCTCAGTTTCGTATAACACAAGCCCCAAGTGGTGGGCTTCCAAATTAATGTAAACAAAACAGTAGGTATGATTTTCAGCAAAGAAAATTTAAAAAAAAATAACAAAATCAATATAACCATTAAAAAAGTTAGTTGCTTATCCTTTACAGGACGTGGCAATCAACCCCAGCTTTTATTGGCTGTTTGTGATTTTTCTGGGCAATTTTTACGTTCAGTAGTTTGCCATTGCTTTCTGAATGGTACGGCGCTTATACCATTGTTAAAAATCCGCACAAAGCGATCTGCTACCAAATCGCCTGCAGCAAATTTCGAACCTGGTATATCTGGATTATGAAACCGCGTTCATATCCATTAGGCCACAGACGCCGATATAACCATTAAAGGGCAGAAAATATGTACCTCCTCAACAAGATTTCTGGGCATAACTTTAGATAAACAACTAAATTATAATAAACATATAGACAATTTAGTAGAAAGCTGTAGGGGACCCCTAAAGATACTAAGGATTGTAAAAGGTAATGGATGGGGGCCAGCAATAAAATAATGCTTATGTTCTACAAGTCTTTCATCAGGGGGGAACTGGATTATGCCAGCATAGTCTATGACTCAGCTGCAGCTTCTAACAAAGCAAAACTGGACAGGATTCAAAATGCAGCCATGAGAACCATTACAGGTGCATTTATATCGACACCAGTAGAAGCTCTAGAAGTAGCTCTCGGCATACCTCCCCTTGGTCTAAGACAGAAAGAACTAAGATTAAATTATTGGAGTAAAGTAGCACAAGAAGTGACCCACCCAGCACATAAAGCATTTGTCAAAAACCAACCAAGTGTATGGGACGTCCCCTTAAATAAAGATAGATATCCAACAGGGTGGAGAAATATAGAAGATCTAACGCAGCTCAAAGAACTATCAAACACAATTAAAAATAGTAATAAATATAGAAGCAAAATACCAACCTGGGAACTAAAAACACCAATTATAGACTACTCACTTACTGAAAAGATCAAACAAAACATAGAAGATAAGGAAGCCAAAATGATAAGTAGAAAGTTCATAGATCAACTAACTAAACAAAGTCTGGCCGTCTACACTGATGGATCTAAGGGTGATAGTGGGCAACTAGGTGCCGGAGTTGTAATACCACAGTGGGGAATAAAAAAGAGCTACAGTGTAACTGAAGGGGCTTCGATTTTTACTGCAGAGATGGTAGCAATTCTTAAAAGTTTAGAAATAATTGAAGATAACCCACCAGAAGCTGTTACGATATTTACAGACTCATTATCATCACTTCAAGCACTAGAACAACCAGGTAAATGTAGCCGGCCAGACATAAAGGAATAAATTCTAGCAATTAATACATCACTAGGGAACAGAGGATGTAGTGTGAGGCTAGTGTGGGTTCCAGCACATATAGATATTGCTGGCAACGAGATGGCAGATCAGAACGCCAAGAATGGAAGAACAAGTAAAAACAATATAAGAGCAGGACTGGGAAGGTTGGAGATCAAGAGCCAAGTGAAGATAACTATAAACGAGGAATGGAAGAAAAGTAGAAAAGGCAGACACGCGTTCATACTGCTGAAAGAACCAACTAGGACGTGCCAGGTCAGAGAAGAATTAAAGATACCATCGAACATAAAAAACTGTGGCATCTCCATCTCGGTGCAGCATACTTTATGATAGGAGAACCACACTACCAAGAATGTCAGGAAGAGAATAACATAGACCACTACCTGATCCACTGTAAAAAGTATGAACAACAAAGGCTTGAATTAAAAACTTACTATAGAAATCACAATATAGACTTAACAGGTGATAAGGTTTTAAGTATAGATGCCCCAAGAGATGCCTAATCAATACTTAAAAGATATATACATAAAACAAAGGAAAACATATAAGGTTAGCACGTCAGGAAAAACATCCAACTAAATAGAAATTAAGCAGCAAGAACTAACAAAGCATTAACAAAAAACTAACTACTCATCGGACAAGGAAAGACAACGAGGTATTAAAAAAAGGGCAACAACTCAAAAAGAACTAATTCAAATTAAAACCAAGAGTAAAGAACAATAGTTATCCATAAACAATACAAAAGAGAAAATAAAATGGACAAATACTGATATAAATAAAAATCAGCAACTGCAAAAGACAATAGTCATTTAAATTGAATACAAAATTAGTAAATAAAATGACACTAAATACTCCAATTATAACCAACTTTCAGGTTGAACAGGGTAGACCAAGATGGAACGAGAAGAGGCAATAATGGTCAATTCATCAAAACAACAACAGTGTTGAATTAGTTGCACAAATTTCAAAGTAATGACAAAGTTGTCTTTTTAAGTGTGCTTCCAAGAGACAGATCCCTGCTTGTGTTACATCCATAGATTTGCTATCTATTCGCCTATCAGTGTGTAAATTCTTATCATTTTCTGAGATTTGTTGAAAGAGCAAGCTTTCAGGAATGACGAGCAACCCAACAAGTTTTTTGTGCTTGTTGTCTGGTCATGGAGGCTGTTCCACCCGGGAAAGATCAACATCCCCTGAGCGTGATGCGAATGAGAGAAACTATCATTCTGATTCTACTGAGCACACAAATGAGAGAAACTATCATTCTGATTCTACTGAGCACACAAATGAGAGAAACTACCTGCGTAAGTTAATATATATTTTTGAAAATTGATAACATTTAATTTATACTGAAGTAAGTACGACTGTGATAACTAAAATAAAACCAAGGGAATTAGCAAGGGGAGTGTAGGTAGAAGATTCAAGGTTGGAACAGCAAAAATGTCCTTCACTCGATTTAGCTTTTGTTTTGGCAATTGATTTATTGATGGTGATTTTAATATCATTGGCAGCATTTGAAAAGCATCGTGCACATTGAATGTGGTATTTAGGTACTTTTTAATCATGATTAATGCCCCACTCGCTCAAAAACTCAGTCAGTTTGGTGACTACAAGCAATGTATTATTGGCAGTTGCACATGATTGGTTGTCTGCGAGACCGGACTGTAGGATTCTTTCTTAATGAGATTGGGAATAATAAGACATTTCTAAAAGGTGCCACATAAGTCACCAGAACAAATAATTAAAGCAATTCTGCTCAGCAATACCTCCGTTCAAAGAAGAATAGATGAAATGGCAGAGAATGTTGAAAAATAATTGTGAGCATACATAGGACATTGCAGAATATGTCATATAAACATGGTTTATTTGAACTCCATTGCAAAGAGCTGTAAAAATGCGTTAACGTGATGCATGATTTATAAATGTACCTTAAATGGTTAATTGATTTTTCAGTTTTGTGGGTGACAAGAAATATGAAAAATTGTGCATTGTCTTCAAACAAGGCATCTTTGGGCCTAAACTTTGTTTAACAAGTCAAAGTAAATGTGCTTATTTTCTGTACTCTTGGAAAGTGCTTGAAAAAAGCTTTAACATGATGCATAGATAATTCTGTTCTGTGTACACATGTAGAAATCTTGACGAATTGCACGGTTTCTGTGGAAATCGGTTTTTTTGGCTTTCTTATCATTTTCAACTCATAATATCCTTGTTCAACATAATGTGACATGTTAAGAAAAAATTGGGCTTGCTTAGTATGACTATGACATTGAATATCATAGATGTTGAGTGTCTACAGTGCATAGATTTTGAGCATTGACACTTTAAAAATGTATGTCGAGCTGATTTTGTAAGCAAACACACACGACTAACCAGATTGTCTTTAAATTTGAAAAGAGCATATCGACCTATTTATGTCGTCCATGTCTTACATTTTAAAATGTCTTACGATTACAAGTAGTTTTTAAAACAAACATGACCTTATACGTACTTATACATGTTATTTGTGATCCTTTGGTGATGTCAAAGATGGCCCATTTTCACTTTCAGACGGAGCGATAACATTTATAAGTCAAAAAATAAAATAAAAATTCATAACTATTTTATTTATAGACCGGTTTTGCTTATGTTTTTTTTGGTTAATTTTTTTTAAAATGTACTTTCTAAATATCTTATTGAATTGTCAATTTAACAAATATGAAAAATCAGTTTGTGGTACCTAATAAAAGCATCTAAGACAATTTCCTTCTGAGAGCCACATGACTTCTGTGTGCATCAGCAAACATTCATACTGTTCATCATTCTCAGTACAAAGCTCTCGAATTAGTAGAGAATTGAGAGCATGAGACTTAATTTGGTTAATTGCTGTATTAACAGGATTTAATGATTTATGAAGCCAATCACTTAGATTTTTTGCAAAAAGGTGTTGTCTGTGAATTACACAGTGTATTGAAAATATACCAGGTACAGCTTCTTTTAAGAAAACAATAAACACTCTATCATTGATGGTGCCCCATCTGTTGCACAAGCAAGAATGTTAGTAAGTGGAATGTCCTTCTCTTTGAAAAATTTCTCTACTACACGAAATATTGACTCCCTTTTTGTATCAGTTACTAGTTGCTTAGCAAATAACAACTCTTGAACCAAGCTTTCAACTTTTATAAAGCGAACATAGGCAAGAAGCAAAGCTTCGTTGACCAGCAAAGTTGACTCATCCAACTGCAATGTTCTATGTATGCTCACAATGTGTTTTCAACATTCTCAGCCATTACATCTATTCTTCTTTGAACAGAGGTATTGCTGAGCAGAAGTGCTTTAATTATTTCTTCCGGTGACTTATGCTTAACTATACTCACAAACTCCCTTATAACTGCCAAAATCACATTTTCTTCAATTGTGTGAGGCTTTCATTTAGCTATCAGCAATGAAATGTTGTATGAAGCTCGCAAACCATCACAGCTTTGTTGTGAAGTGTTGTCAAACATGTCAGGTTGCCTGCTGCTCCCATGTATTTAAGCATTTCTGGTGTTATACCATAATGCCCTGTTGCTTTGCCCATCTTGATTTTCTCCAGTGCTGCCTTCAGTTCTTCCACTTTGATATCATTTTCACCACCATTGGTTTTCTCTACTGTGCTAGTGGTTATCATTTCTGATGCTTGACCTTGCTCACCATCAAGGAGTTCTGAGAAATATTCGTTCCATCTTTCCATTACTTCCTTCAGAGCAGTAAGCAATTTGCCTTGCTTGTCCTTCATAAATTTGAGAGGGCATTGTTTTTCCTTCCTCATGTTCTTTAGGGTCTTATAGAACAATTTCTGGTTTTCTTGCGCATCGCTTTCTAGCTTTTCTCCAAATTTTTCCTAGGACTTCTGTTTTGCTGCTAACACCTTGTTCTTTGCTTCTGTTCTGAGTATCACATATTGTCTATATTTCTCCATCTGTCCTGTTGTGTTTTTAGCTCCTAAGTATTGTTTCCATGCCATTTTCTTTTCTCTAATTTTTTCTTTGACTTCCTCTGTCATCAAGGTGTCCTCTTTCTCTTGTTCACAAGTCGGACTTCACCACATGCTTCTGCAGCAGCTGTCTTTATGATGTCCTTGAATTTAAGCCAGAGGGTTTCCAAGTCATCAGGTTGTTCTTCTATATTTCTCACTGCTGCAGCAATAAGCCCCTGATATCTGGTATAATTTCTGACTCTCTCATCTTGTAGGTCTTAATGCTCATTTCTCCCATTCGTTAACTTAGTTTCTTGAGTGATGTTGGGCAGTTCCTAGGCTGAGCAACTCTTTCAGTTGTTCTTTTGATTGTTAGCCGATAGTGACCACTTTCAATCTCTTGCCCCCTCCAGACTCTAGCATCCCGGACATACTTGAAGGAGCTCCTCCTAACTATGGCATAGTCGATCACTGAGTTTTCATTACTTAATGGTTTACATCTAGTGTATGCATGTATGCACTTATGGGGGAACTTTAAGTTGGTAATGATCAGATTCTGCTCACTGCAGAATCTAAGGAGTCGCTTTCCATTGTCATTGAGAGTATCTTCTCGATAACTTCCAATAACTCCACCCCATCTAGCATGGTCATTTCCAACTCTGGCATTGAAATCTCTGAGCATGATAATTTCATCTAGGCAGTCATCCACTGTCCTTTGAAGCAGCTCAAAGAATTCCTCCTTGACCTCTGCTCTCTCATCCTCATTTGGCCCAAACACTATATGGTTGACTACGGTTTCTCCTTCTTTTACTCTTACAACCATAATGTCGCCCACGGCGACCATTGCCTCAATTGGCTGTGTGTGGTGTACCCGGAAACGGGGCCTCCCAGTACTGAGGCACAGTTAAGTCCCCGATGTCACTTATCGGTGCAGAGTTGAGAGAGATGGCTGAGCATCACAATCCCCCCTGTGTTGCAGCATGATGAGAACCAAGCATTGCACACTGAGCTTGGGGGATCACTTGGGCACCAGACTTAATACTGGCTCTTGACTGGATGGCCGCATGCAGGAGATTTCTACAATGGAGGGTTGGCAGGTGGTGGGTATCTGGAAGTGGCTCTGTGCAGGACGTGAGGATTCCTTGGGAGAGCCCAGAACCAGAGCACAGCATTGTGCAAGCTCTGCATAGTTGGAGAGCCCCCTGGATGACGGGGAATGCACAGTGTGCTACCCCACCTATCCCCAACTGCTAACTTAGAACCAGAAGTGGGGTCCTCTGTATGCGTGCCAGGCCAGGATACAATGCCTGGGAAAGATACTGGAGCTCAGAACTCCCTAACTCAAAGTTGCAGGATGGCAGAAAAGCCACGGGAAAGACAGGGCTATTTTGAAGATAACGCAACCATATTTTTACCATACGAGCTCGGACGCCGCCTCGGTAAACAAGGTCCGCGCAGAGCAGTGACATCCCCAGGCTGTTTGCGAATAGTCTACTACTGGGAACTTAAACAGATTAGGGATGAGCCCACTCTCCCGTTGAACAGGTGCTAAAGTCGTAGATACTGGGCCAGAAGGCGCACCGGAAACCACAGTATCACGCAACTCGCCTTTTTTTCTATGGAGAGTACACAACCATAATGTGCTTTGAGACAAAGTTCCATCCCTTGATACTATCTTTTGGTTTTTGGCCACAATGCAACCCACGCCCCCTTTAGCTCTTTCAGATGTGGTTACACCACTGTAGAGCAGCGTGCTACCATCAAGATCCATGACTCTTTGTCCCTTTTTCATTTCCATTACAGCCTGGATTTCTAGTATTGCTTTCCTCATCTCTTCCACCAGCTCCTCTTCTTTTCTATTTATACTTCTTGTGTTCCAAGTTCCATAAGTTGTAGTCCGTAGTCCGCTCCAGTTCGTCACCTTTAGAATGTCCAGTTTTGTCTCTTGTATTACTTGTAATCAAGATTTAAAGCAAACAGGTGATTGGCCTGTTGTGCCTTTGCATGATGAAGGGGCTGCCTCCTTAAGGCCTCTATGCAGACCACCCTCCTTCTTTTTCAGCCAGGCTTGGGACCAGCCTAGGCAGAGTTCCTCGTAAATACTGAGACAAAAAAATCTGCAACAAAGCAAAGTTGTTACTTTATGAAACAGCAGCAGGTATCTAATTTCATCCATGCCATCAGAAAGTAACACTTGGACACACCTGGCCACAGCCACATCTCATATTAAACACTATTTAGGAATGGTTTACACCTTCTGTTTAAATCTTAGTGAACCAACCACAGATCATTTCTCTTTCTTCAGGAGTCAATGAATGGACAATATGTGTTTAAATCTTAGTGAACCAACTACAGATCGTTTCTCTTTCTTCAGGAGTCAATGAATGGACAATATGTGCTTAAATCTTAGTGAACCAACCACAGATCATTTCTCTTTCTTTAGGAGTCAATGAATGGACAATATGTGTTTAAATCTTAGTGAACCAACCACAGATCGTTTCTCTTTCTTCAGGAGTCAATGAATGGACAATATGTGTTTAAATCTTAGTGAACAAACCTGTGGTAAAGTGGGATGTTATAAATATTTATAGGGGACTTAGTGTACTGACTGAGATCAGCTGTGAAGGTATCTATATCTAATCAGAGTAGTGTATTATAGATAACCTTACTTACTGCCACATATGTATACCTCAGTCAGAATTATTCTGGAATAGTGTGATGACTACGTTATATGTCTAGGGTATGTGTATGATGAAGGGTAAGTCATAACAACAACAGATAGATAAACAATTTAATTTATTCCACCACACTTGACAACACTGTGACACTCACATACATAAAACACTCTAAGAGGATATCTTAAAGGAGTCACTGATAACTTTTCAAATAACAATATGTATTCAGTGCTGTCATGAATGTATATGTGTCCTGATTCAAATACAAAGGAAACCAGGAATCACAATCAATTTTAATTACAAGTTATATGTACAGAATTTATTAATATCATTCTTGTAGTGACATATATTATTAATGGTATCCTATGTGTGTCAGTTGTGTAGTGGTAATATGAGGTAATACTGGTTTTGTTTTGTTCAAGCTCTGTTGGTATTTGTCATCATGACTTCAATAGTTTGTTTCTATTGGAACTAGTATTGGAGATGTTCTCAGTTCCTGGTATTAAAACAATTAAATTCCCCTCTTAATTTTAGTTTATAATGTCATTTTAAGATGGGGGTACATAATGTTGAGCTCCATGGCCACACTCTCTTATCTTGCGTGATGACTGCAGTAAAAGACTCCTCTGCTCGATTACTTTAATGAGTTCTGGAGCCACCCCACTGGTTGCTATATGGACCAAGGAGTATGCTGTCCACCTCTGGCTTCAGCAAAGCTCTGACCAGGTGCTGCTCAATAACTTTAAGACCACGGTCCCTGAAACAAGAAGGTTGTACCTTCTACGTCAGAACTAATTTATACTCCATTTCTACACTGAGCACAATACATCACAAACATTGAGTTCAGAGCGTTAGGCCAACTGTCAGCTTCATCTGAAATACTTTATACCAGTATTTCCCTCCCTAATGGTTACTACGCCTCTGCAATTCCAGCATTATTTCTTTCTAGTTAATAATCTAGGTGTCAGTGTACTGTTTGGCCATTCCATGCAGTTTTACTTTCCTCCGACACCTTCTGTTCAGGCTGGAGCACTATAGGCTTTACATCATGTTCGCTACTGAACCACACATATATACAGACATAATTTATCAATTTACATTCAATTTTCATTTAAAATATTGAATATTTCAAGCTTACCACAATTCATGGAAATAATAATAAACAGTTTCGTTGACTGGCAATGAATATAGCACAACTCCGATCTGCCGATGTCCCAGGCTTTATTTTATAAAAAATATACACTGGTGCTCAACGCACTGCTTCTTAGTAGGTTTATTACAAGATGTGGCAATGAACAGACGCTCTGAATTGAGTATATTCGCAGCTCTACCCAATCAAACCATGTCTACACATCTTTTCAAAAAAGTACCCCTTTCTCACGTTTCCCCTGACAACACAAGATAGTATTTATAGTCCGACCAATCGTGTTTAGTCTTTCATTTGTTGCGCTCCAATCAAATAGGAGTTAACATGGTAGGCTATTTCCGTAACGTAATGTTTCTTCAAACACGTTATAAAAAAATTTTATGAGCAGAAATGATTTCATGCTGTCAGGCACCCCCACTATTTTATTTTGGCCATAACTTGGTAATTCCTAGACTATTTGCGTAACGTTTTACATATTCTTTGTCAGCAAACCCTAAGGAACCCAAATATACGAATTTAATGGAGCCAATATGCATTTTCTTCTAGGATAGTCGTGCTGTTACTACCTTCTCACTTCCAAACTTGAGGGTGTCTGGGTACTGTCATGTTTTCAAACGTAAACCGGTACAATGTCATAATTCCCAATAAGCGTTTTTCAGGATTTTAAAACCTAACTCTGGTATGGGGAGTGAATTTTATCACTGTCGATTTGAAATAAAGTTAGTGCATGTGGCCTTACATGCGTGATGGCAGCAATTGTGTATCGCGCGACGCGTGTTTAGTGTTGCAGGTGTCCCTGCTTTCTGCCTCTCTCTTCTCTCTATCCTTTAGTCCATCTGTCTTTTAGTTACGCCGTGTATAAAATGGAATGAATGAAATATTAAATTTAGGTCATTGATCAGCTTGCGTATCTCAAGGTTTTTCCAAGAAATACAGTACACGTTTCATTAAAGAAAGCGGGTAATAATACAGTAGGCTTTTACTATCAACGTGAAAGCGTTACAATTTGCAGACGAAGTAGAAAACAAGGGGGATTTCGAGTACAGTCATTGTGACAGCACTGTTCTTTACCATTCTTCTTTCCTTTTATTAAATTTATTTGTTAGGCTTTGCATTTACGTTTTAATTTATATATGGGGATTAGAATAATTCACGACAAAACCACAGATCGTTTCTTTTTCTTCAGGAGTCAATGAATGGACAATATGTGTTTAGTTAACCCCCTTTTCCAGCAGTTCCCAATTACAATTTATGGTCAGCGATAGTCACCTGAGTTCAGAATGGCACGTATAGATGAAACTATGCCTTGCTTAATGATCCTAGTTATTCAAAAATCCACATTGTCCCTGCCTCCCTGATGTTGTCTCTCAAATCCACAATTTCTTTCTCCCCCACATTTAGCCTGTCAATTCCTGAATCACCCCATGTTTACTACTGAACGCCCCTCTCTGGCCCTTTTTTTTTCCATATCACCTCCTTGGATCCTTCGAACACCCCCAGGAGGGGGTGGTATCACCCACTTTGGGAACCACTGGTCTAAACAACTGAATACACAACATCCTACCTCAATTTTAGCATCAGGGGTGACAAGTTCAGGTTTATAGTTGGTTTGTTTGTCTCAACAACTGGATATACAATATCTTACCTCAATAATAGCATCAGGGGTGACAAGTTCAGGTTCATGATTTGTATAGTTTGTCTCAACAACTGGATATACAACATCTTACCTCAATATTAGCATCAGGGGTGACAAGTTCAGGTTCAAGATTGGTATAGTTTGTCTCAACAACTGGATATACAACATCTTACTTCAATATTAGCATTAAGGGTGACAAGTTCAGGTTTATGATTGGTATAGTTTGTTTCAACAACTGGATATACAACATCCTACCTCAATATTAGCATTAGGGGTGACAAGTTCAGGTTTATGGCAATCTCCAGTATACTCGGGTTTACATTCCTCACAACCTGGGTGATGATTACAGTACATAATACATTTTAAAGATGACATACATAATGGCCTATTCTCTAATGTATTTCTACAATCAGTTAGGACTATTATGATTGGCAAGATTACTGGAATAAAAAATAGCTGCCACTATATACGAGGGGCGTTCAGAAAGTAATGCACCACATCGTTTTTCTCAGCTAATAATGAAGATGGAATCATGAAATTTTGCACACTTTAAATATGGCATGTGCCAGTTGTGTGCACCGAATTGCACTGCAACCGGCCAAATAATACGGCTGCCCTAAACCGTTGAAATAGAGCGTGTTAGAACTTGCATTTTAAGAAGCAAATTGTGATAGAATTTCTCGTTGCAGAGAAGAAAATTGTTGTGAACATTCACAAGCATCTATGTGATGTGTATGGAAGTTTTGCAGTTGAAAGGAGTACAGTCAGTCACTGGGTTCAGAGAATCAAAGAATCAGGAAGTGGAGATATGGAGCTGCTCGACTGACTGCGCTGTGGACATCCTGCCACAGCCACCAACGCAGAAATGTTGAAATGCGCTGAGGGCATTATTCTTACTGATAGGCGAATCACTACTCAACAATTGGCCTTACAGCTGTCAGTCAGCATTGGTAGTGCAAATGCAGTTATAAAAACTCTTGGATTTTCTATGGTTTGCGCAAGATGGGTTCTTCGAAGTCTCACAAATGACCACCGATTGCAAAGGAAAGCAATTTCTTCTGAATTGTTGGAGCGTTTCAATGCTGATGGAGAGAACTTTTTGGCTAAGATCGTTACAGATGATGAAACCTGGGCACATCATTTTGAACCTGAGACAAAAAGACAGTCAATGGAGTGGCATCATCCGCAATCACCACGAAGAAAGAAATTCAAGACAATTCCTTCAGCTGGAAAGGTCATGATCACTGTCTTTTGGGACATTGAAGGTGTGATTCTTGTGGACGTTATGCCAAGAGGAGAGACAATCAATTCTCAAGCTTGCATTGAGACATTGAAAAACTCAATCAACGTTTTCGCAGAGTTCGGCCACACAAGAATCCAGCAGACCTGCTTCTCCTTCACGACAATGCGCGCCCTCACACAAGTCTGGCAACACGGGAAGCAATCACCAAATTGGGTTGGACTGTACTAACCCATCCACCCTATAGTCCCAATTTGGAACCCTCTGATTTTCATCTATTTGGCCCACTTAAAGTTGCACTCCGTGGGACAAGGTTTGAAGATGATGAAGGAGTGATTCATGCAGTGAAGAAATGGCTACATGATCAAGACAAAATCTGGTACGGGCTAGGAATACATGCACTTGTTTTGCACTGGCATAAAGCCGTACAAGTTGATAAGGATTATGTTGAATAATACTGATGTTTACATGACATATCCATGTATATTGTGTATAAATTTCATGCTTTTTGAATAAACAGCTCCTGAGAAAAACGATGTGGTGCATTACTTTCTGAACGCCCCTCGTACATTCAGTACTTGATTATTTACATCATCATGTTGCCCTAATGACAACATTAAAAGACTCTATTCACTACAAAAACTTGCAGTGCTCCTAGTTTCAGACAAAAACCTCACACAGTATGTAGACCCATATACATATCTTAACATATAACAAATAAGAAAGCGCTTTCTCTTCAACAAAGCCAAATTTATTCACAAAATGCTCCAACATATCTGTGGCCTATTTTCAAATACAGCAGAAGATGCAGTCAGCACTTAAATAAATTACACATGCCCAAGCTCGACATTCAAGAAAAGTTTCGCTTTATCTGCTGCTCATCTGTGGACTAATCTTCCACATGACTTAAAAAAACACGCTTAGTTCATATTCATTCAATCACAGATTTTTCAAATACTTCATGAGTGCAGATTATATGCCACCCAAATTTAGTTAAGTTCTTACAAAATTATATAACATCATATGTAGGAAAGATAACTTTGTCCTGTTTAGTATTAATTAAGATAAGGTACTGTAAATCTGTGAAACTGTTATTGTACTGTTACAATGTAGGATTTTATTTTGTTGTATTTTATTTTGTTATTTTATTATTTAAGTAATATTTAAGATACATGTGAGAATAAATTGATTCAGTATGGAATACGAGAGAAAGGAAGGGCAGAATGTTAGACGGGCCTGCGTGCCCAATTCTAAACCCTTTGAAAATTAAGTTTGTTCATTCATTCCTTCGTTTGCATCATGTTTTACTTCAAGGCATACTAAGTGCCTTCCAAAATTACATTGCACTTATTAAGTCTATCCATTTTTTCCTGGATGTGTTGATGTGAATGTGGGTTTTGCTCTTAGCCAGCGCAAAAATAAAATAGATGGGAAACACACCACGACAGTCGATTTATGAAAGTCTGAATGTAAGGTAGGAAAGCCGGTTCAGAGACTGATTTCTACAGCCAAGTACCGTTAAAAACTTGCTCCATTGAACGTTTTCTCTTATTTATTACCAAACTGTGAATATCTAGGAGCCGCAATAGCATAGTGGTTAGTGCACTGGCTTCCTAGCTCAGTGGTCTATGGTTCGATCTTAAAATATTACCCTTTAGAAAGCGCTTCCTATTTAACAAAGCTAAATTCGCTCACAAAATCTTGTCACAGAATGCTCCAATGTATCTGTGGCCACTTTTTAAATTCAATGAAAAACGTAGTCAGCGCTTAAGGACCAGTTACAGGTACCCAAGCCCAGGCTAGATTTGTTCAAGAAGAGCTTGGTTTACTCAGCTGCTCATCTTTGGAACAATCTTCCACATGATCTGAAAAACATGCACAGTCCCTCCTCATATAATCATAGACTGTTCAAATACAATATGAGTGCCAATTATAAGCCGCCCTAAGGGATTATATTTCGAATTATTATCTAATATACTGTATGGAGGGTCTGATGATCTAGTTTTTCATTTAAATATCCCTTACTTCTTAATTGTAATCAGATACTGTAAATGTATGCTTTTATACTACTTATAATGTTGCATCACCATTAAACTAATACCTTAAGTATGTTGGAGAATGTCTGGATAACTAGCAATAAAAGATGAGTAAGAGGAAGGGCAAGATGTAAGATGGGCCTATATGTACGATTCTCATCTATTAGTCAATACCCTTTACCTCCCTAAGGAGCATAGGTCATAAAACTGGATCTCGTATAGTGGAGGCATCAACAATTCACTCCCTGTGGCAGAATCTGCTTGGGACTAAAAGTTGCTCACCTGTGGGAACATTTTCCGCATGTGCTGACAACACACGAAGTCCCAGGTCATTCAGCAGCAGATTTCCAAAATGGCATGAGTTCTTATTATATACCACCATTATCTGATTACGTTTCAAATTAAGTCTAATTTATTGTATGAATGGTTTAAATTTTGGGTAATTGTATGTTTTTTTTTTAAATTTAAATTTTTAAATTTATTTTTTTTTTTCTTTTTCTCCCTCTTTTTATTATTTTTATTTTCTTTTTTACATACTTAAATTTGATTATGACTGGATGTTACAAATGTATGTTATTATTTTACCTTGCTAATGTTGTATGCTTAAATAATGCTCAAAATACATGTGCGATTGAAAGGATATGGTATGTAAGATGACAGAGAGAAGAAGGGCAGAATGTAAGACGGGCCTGCATGCCCAGTTCTTAACCCTTTGAAAATAAAGTTTGTTCGTTCGTTCGTTCCCCAGATGAGGTGGGAATTTTTTAGGCTGCAAACAGCTCCTGGGTCGACCCAGCCCCCAACTGTGTACCAGAGCAACTCTGGGAAAGTTAAGGCACCTGGCGTGATGCTGACCACATCACCCCTAGTGTGCCGATGGTCAAGAAAATATGGACCTAACACCATATTCCCAATATGTCTCAATGGGCGTGTAATGGGATCCTTTACCTTTTTTTTTTTTTTACTAGCCCCTGCAAATACTAAGACAATAAATTTTGCAACAAAGCAAAATTGGTACTTTCTGAATCACCAGCAGGTATCTAATTTTGTCCAAGCCATTGGCACGAATCATTTTTCTTTCCTCAGGAGTGAACAAATGGACAATAGGTGTTTGGTTAACCCCCTTTCCGAGCAGTTCCCGATTACCGTTTGTGGTCAGCGATAGTTACCTGAGCTCAGAATGACACACATAGACAAAACTATGCCTTGCTTAATGATCCTAGTAATACAACCATCCACATCGTCCCCGCTTCACTGATGTTGTCTCTCAAATCCACAATTCCTTTCTCCCCCGCACGTATTGAATTTAGCTTGTCAAATCCTGAACCCCCCTTACTACTAAACGCCCACTGTTTACTACTGAACACCCCCCTCTGGCCCATTTTTTTCTGTATCGCCCCCTTGGATCTTTCCAAAGCCCCCAGGGGGGAGGAACTGACCACTTTGGGAACCACTGGTTTAGACAGATAAAGGCCTTGACATCTTTGATACATAAATACATTGACAGTTTAGACACACGAAGACTTTGACAGTTTAAATACATAACACTTTGACAGTTTAGACACATAAACCCTTTGGCAGTTTAGACAGATAAACATTGATAATTTAGACACATAATCACTTTGACAGTTTAAAAGCATGAATACTTTGACAGTTTAGACACATGAACACTTTGACAGTTTAGACACATGAACACTTTGACAGTTTAGACACATGAACACTTTGACAGTTTAGACACATGAACACTTTGACAGTTTAGACACATGAACACTTTGAGAGTTTAGACACATGACCATTTTGACAGTTTAGACACTTAAACACTTTGACAGTTTAGAAACATAAACACTTTGACAGTTAAGACACATGAACACTGTGACAGTTTAGACACATGAACACTTTAGACACATGAATACTTTGACAGTTTAGACACATGGACACTTTAGACACATGAACACTTTGACAGTTTAGACAGATGAACACTTTGACAGTTTAGACACATGAACACTTTGACAGTTTAGACACATAAACACTTTGTCAGTTTAGACATATGAACACTTTGACAGATTAGACACATGAACACTTTGATAGTGAAACATTTATAGTTTAGACAGATAAACACTTTGACAGTTTAGACAGATAAACACTTTGACAGTTTAGACAGATAAACACTTTGACAGTTTAGACAGATAAACACTTTGACAGTTTAGACAGATAAACACTTTGACAGTTTAGACAGATAAACACTTTGACAGTTTAGACAGATAAACACTTTGACAGTTTAGACAGATAAACTTTGAGCTCACATTAATTCTAAAGAAAACAAATGTGATGAGTCAGGATGTGGATGTTCCACCAGCTATCACTATTGATAACTATGAATTAGCAGTGGGGCACAACTTCACATACCTGGGGTCTACCATCTACAACAACCTCTAGTGGGACACAGAAACTGAAAGCTGAATAGGCAAAATTGCAGCCACTTTTGCCTGCCTCACAACACATAATTGGGGAAACTCCAAACTGACAACGCAGATTTTTTTTTTTTTTCGTACGCCCACTAATACTCGAGGCGAAATCTCAGGTTATTATTAATGTCTAACCTGACATTGATTTTACGTGAGTATCCCTTTTTTTCTTGTACAGAGACAGGTGTCCCTCGCCATTCAGGCAGATACTCGCCGATTTCGGAGGTACCCATTAGAGCTGGGTCGGCTCAGGAGCCGCCAATCCCTGGTCGACGACACTCCTTCAAATGTTCTCGCCAGGTCTCGAGTTAATCCAGTCCAAATCCCGGTCGACGAAAAATCCTCAAATGCCGTCGCCCGGGTTTGATCCTGAATCACCCGGTCGCCAGAGCGGTGTGGTAACCACTACGCTAGCGCGGCTCCCACAATGCAGATAAAAGCTGCAGGAGACAACACCTGCATCACCAGCACACTTCTATATGGCAACAAGACATGGACAACCTATGCTAAGCAAGACAGAAGGCTCAATACCTTCCATCTTGGGTGTTGTTGTTGATTAACTTAGGGCTGCTGAGCTTGTCACTCTTTAGCTGTCAATACCAAGATGAAGAATTTGTATGTGTTCTGTAGCTACTTAGTGGTGCTGTACACAATGTTTGTGATTGTTGGGGAGCCAGGCAATAGCTTTTGTCTTTCTGTGAAGAGTCCTGGGCAAGTGAGCAGCACATGCTGAACTGTTTCATATGGATGGGTTCAGCGGTAGCAATTAGGCTCATGTGTGGGGTTTAATTTGTTTATGTGCTTGTTAAGTCTGGTGTGTTCTGTTCTTGTTTGTGAAGATTGTGCTCTGCTCAACATGCTGTAAGTTATTAATGTTGTCATTTTTGTTGGGTTAAGCCATTTCTTTATGCAAGGCATGTCCTGTAGACCTTTTTTCCCATTCTTCTTTGAAGTTATTTAGGAGTATTCGATTAGCTGTCTGCATGTTTGCTGGAGTGTTTGTTTGAACCATGCATGCTCCTAGTTTTTCTAGTCTGTCTGCTTTATCATTGTCTGGTATGTCTGTGTGTCCTGGTATACACTGGAGAGTGACTAATGTATTTTGTCAGTAGGTTGTCAACTGTTTTGGCCAGATATATTATTTCTTTATTCTCAGTTTGGAGGTATTCTTCTAAAGCCTGAAGTACTGATTTTGAATCAGTGAAGATCATGATACCTGAGAGCATATACATTTCTTGTCTGAATTGGCTGTCTATTCCTGTGAGGGTGTCATTTATTGCTATAATCTCTGCTTGGTATTTAGTACAGAATTCTCCACATGGATCATATATTTCTAGTATGCTGCCATTTGGATATATCACAAATGCTCCAAATCCAACATTTATGGTGGCCTTGAATGCTGAGCCATCTGTGTATGCATATATTGTGGTGCTAGAGTAGCTGTGTATAGTCTCTAAAGTAGCTGTTTTAAGTATTGTTGGGTTTGTGTCTCTTGTTGGTGTACTTTTCATAAGTGGAGTTTTTATTATTGGAAGTTTTAACTCCTTTCCAGCATAAATGTCTGGTTACTATTCAATTATTTCTCATGTCTGTGGGAGGTGATGCTGTTCTACTATAGTTGTTGCTACTTGTAGTGGTGATTTTTGTTTTAGTTTGCTAATGAGCTTCCAGTTTTCAACAAGCTGTCTGTTTGGGTGGTCTTTTCTCATTCTTCGATCGTATTCGTTTATTTCTATAACAGCATGTTTACGTTGAAGGTCCATAGGTTCTCTGTTTGCATCAATTTAACAAGCAGCTGGTGTGGTTCTCGTTCCCCCACATGTCAACCTTAGATCTTGGTTTTGGGCTTTGTCCAACTCTGCTTGAGAGGTTTTCCTAATTGCCAATAGCAACAATAGGTGGTTATCCATGACTGACCATGACTGATATCCCAAGTACAGCTGTCTGAGATTTTCTTTTTCTGCTCCCTTAGCAGGTGCTTGCAAGATGTTTAACTAGGTTCAGGTGTTTACTGGCTTTGTCTTTCATTTTGTGCATGAAAACTTTAAGGAGTAGCTTTCTGTCAAGTTCCACTCCTAAGTAAACTGGATTATCTTCCCTGGACAGTAGTCGTCCATCCAGTTTTAGTCGGTACACTTTCTTGCTTTCATTGATGCTCCTGGTAAAAATTATGTCCTCCTTCCACACAATCTGTCTAAGGAAAATTCTCCGAATCTTTTGGCCAAACACCATCAGCAACCAAGAACTACTTATTCGGAGTAACCAGGAGGACATGCACACCATCATAGCTTGCAGACGCTGGAGTTGGGTTGGCCACATCCTCAGAAGGGACCCTGATACCATCACAAGAACAGCTATGCTATGGACCCCCGAGGGAAAGCGAAAGAGAGGCCGACCTAAAACAACTTGGCGGAGAACTGTGGAAGCTGAAATGCAAAGAATGAACCACAGTTGGGGTACTGTACGAAGGATGGCCGCCGACCTTGCAAAGTGGAATCAATTTGTTGCTGCCCTACAAGACGCCACCAGGCGTGATAGCCGCTGACTGCTTTGACGTTTGGTGGTTATGGATCAAAGAAGAAGAAGTAAAAATTGTGTATACAGTTTTCTGGGTGACTATTTTTAGTTTTCAGAGCCTGCAATACACAGCTATTGTGAGTAGGGCTCTGTTTAGTTTTGCTTGTGCAATTTTTTATATTTTTCTGCTGTCCAAATGAGCAGGCCACCTGCATACAGTGTTTCTGATA
This sequence comes from Oreohelix idahoensis, assembly GCA_024509875.1. NCBI lineage: Eukaryota > Metazoa > Mollusca > Gastropoda > Stylommatophora > Oreohelicidae > Oreohelix > Oreohelix idahoensis. Next base: position 629,244 of record JAMPIV010010825.1, on the reverse strand, counting down.
CCTTCAAGAAGGGAGGAAGGTCATTTATGAAGATAAGGAAGAGAGTGCGACTTAGTGCTGACCCTTGCAGCAATCCCTCCTCTAGTGTTTTCTGGTATGATTTAGTGCCTTCTACCATTGTCTGTATTGTTCTGTTACTTAGGAATGCTTTAATCCAGACATACATTTTTCAATGTATGCCAGTTTGTGTCATTTTAGCGAAAAGCCGCAGTCTCCATACTGTGTCGTACGCTTGCTGCAGATCACTTAATAAAGTTGTTGTGTGTTTACCCTCTTGTAATGTATCTAAGGATTTTTGCACAAAATGAAAGAGTTGGTCATCTGTTTTGTAACCTTTTCTGAAGCCTGCCTGTCTAACATTAATGACTTTATTACTTTCCAGCCACCAGTAGAGCCTGTGAATAACCATTTTCTCTGCAAGTTTTCCAATTGCTGAGGTCAGTGAGACTGGTCTGTAGCTTCCAGGTTCTTTAGCTGGCTTGGTTTTCTTTAGAATTGGTTTGATATTTGCAGTCAGCCAAGCTTTCTTTCCGTGTTCTGTTAATGAAGTTTAAGAGTACTAACTTTGCAACTGGGCCTAGGTTTAGCATCATTTCATTGGTAATCTTGTCTAGTCCTGGAGCTTTCTTGGTCTTTAATTTTTGTTGTGCGCTATTCATTTTGTGGATGGTGTACTCAGTTTCAAATAGTGGAATGCTTACTTTAGCTGCTCTCTGTTCTTTTTTTTTTTGTTGTGTTCTTAATTGTTTTGTCTAGCTATTTTCTGTGATTTGTTTTGCTGACATTTACATATTATTATTTAAACGTTTCTGTCTTTTTCTTGTTGTTTGTTAAGATGTTTCCTCCAGTTCTTAGTGGTTGTGGGTTGCTCTTCTTTCCTTTTCCATCAAGACAGTGCAGGAGCTTCCATGCTTTGCGTCCACATATGGTTTTTAAGTTAGCAGTTGGGAGCCGCGCTGGTGTAATGGCTTTGGCGTTGTACTGGCGACCAGGTGTTCATGGTTCAAACCCGGGCGTCGGCGTTTGAAGAAATGTTTACGGCCGGAAATTTGACTGAATAGCCTGAACGGCTCCTGTGATAAACCCTCTGTGGATGGGAAGGAGCGAAGCTCCTGACCGGGTTGGAAGGAAAGTCCTCAGGTTCCCTAGCCTGGCAATGACATGTCATTGGGCCGAAGGGCTGAAAGCCCAAGTGCCGCTGGTTAAGGAAAAAAAAAAAAAAAAAAAAAAAAAAAAGTTAGCAGTTGGGGGATATGGGGATGGGGGGGGGGGAGAGTATCCTCCAAGTATGCATAGCTTACACCAGGCTGTGCCCTGTTTCTGGGCTCTCCCTAGGAATGCTCGTCCTGCACACAGCCACTTCCCATCACCTGCCATCTTTCTATTGTAGGATCCTCTTGCATGCAGCCATCCAGGAAAGAGCCAGTTTTAAGTCTGGTGTTCATGTGATTTCCCCAAGCTTAGTGTGCAATGCTGGGTTCTCAACACGATGCTTGACAGGGGGGGAATTCTGATGCTGCTTTAGGGTCCCGGGTAGACTACTAGACTAGTAGACTGACCCTGGAATTTGCAAGAAACCATGGTGAAATCCTTTGCATCTCCTTGGTTGTAATGCTGGTGTGCCTGTGGGTTTCCTTCACACCCCAGAAAGAGGCCAGATATGCACTGTTTTGGCACTTGGGATGATAAGAGGAGTTTTTCTGTACCTCTCTGAGATATGAAGCCAAGGTAGAGTCCACACTGCTAAATCCTGGCCACCAAGTTGCTGGTTATGCAGAGTTCTCTTGGACTCTTGGCATGTGACCAACAGTTCAAGGCAATAGGATCATCACGTCTTGAGAATTTGTGCCTTTACAATGGGTTCCATTCATCAGAGAGCAGTGCAAGCTAGTTCCCAATACCATAAGTCTGTTCAGTATAGCTCTGGCTCTCTGCCAACTATAGGCAGGTGTGTATGGTGTTAGTACATCAGGTTCATAATCAAGGTTTGCTCTTCTAAATCTGCTGTGTTCAGCCTGGGGATTCACATCCCTGTGACCTGGGCCACCTCCAGGAAGGTGTGGTTCTTCACCGTGCACATTGATCTGTGAGTTTGAGAGATTATGCCAGGTCAAGAGACTGATACCTCAGTGGTGCTCCTTTCATGATAACATATTTCACTAGGTATAGGGTGGAGCAAGGGGAGGGATCTATATGGAGGAAACCTCACAACCCACAACCCCGACACATAATTCCCCCAGTCTATGTTAAAGACTTGACCCCCGTCTACGGTGTCTATGCCATATCCTCTGGGACAAAGTGACAAATTTCTAGGTGTTGTCACACGCTGGCCTTCAAAGCAAGTATATACTGTGTAGACACTGCAGACAATGCTGGCCTGCCTATGTCCACTGCATGGAAGATGATGTCATCCCAAAATTGATCTTCTATGGACAACTAGCAGATGGCAAAAGAACAGTTGTTCCAGAGTTGAAGAGTTACTATATCTTCTTGTTATATAAGCAGTTCTATAGGTCTGACTATAATAATAATAATAAATTCTTTAAGCACCAAACACGGCACATAAGGCAGAAACCAGTGCTCTCCAGGTTGTTCGTTGTGACGCCACTCCTCTTAGCTCTTGCACATTATTTAGGCCCAACGTTCTTCCTTCTCTTATTATTGTTCTTCTGAGTGTTTCTTTTGGTCTTCCTTTTTTTCCTCTTACCCTCAGGAACCCAAGTGAGTGCCTGTAGTGGTATTCTGTTGTTTTGCATTCGTAGGACATGACCGATATATGACCATCGTCTTTTCCTTATATAGTCGGAGACATATTTCTGCCTAGAGTCTTCTCTTATTTGTCGATTAGTCTTGAATTCTTTCCAACTGATGTTCATGAGTTTTCTAAGACATTTTTTCTCGAATGTATTCAGCTTGTTCTCCAATGATTTTGTTATTTTCCAACTCTCACAGCCGTATGTTAACACTGAGATAACATTTGAATTAAACAGACGAAGCTTGGTATGTATATTCAATGATCGTAATTCCAAATGTTAGATAATCTATTGAAGGCGCTAGCTGCCAAAGCAATTCTAGTATGGATTCCTCTTGTTGTGTCACCATCCTGAGTCATTTTACTGCCTAAATAATTGAAACTTTCAACTTTCTGTAGTTTTTCCCCGTTCAAGATGATATCAAAGGTCTCGTTAGAAAAGTTCATAGCTTTAGTTTTAGAGGCATTTATTTGGAGACCTATTTTAACCGAGAGATGACACAAATTATTTATTGCTTCTTGGGATTGTCTTGGTGTTGAACTTAAGAATGCTACATCATCTGCGAAATCCAGGTCCCCCAGGAATTTTCCATTTGTCCATTTTATACCCAATTGTTCATTGTGGGTATAGTTTCTCATAACCCAATCAATAGCTATTCCAAAAAGTAGTGGTGACATAATACAGCCTTGTTTCACCCCTGTCTATGCTCAACACTTATTCTCAATTACAGGTGCCTTGCATTTCTGTAAATACACTTAACTCTGAGATTATCTGTTAATCCTTGTAGTGTTTCATATATTGTGTGTGTGATCTTCATCTTTAGTATAGTTCATACTTATTAATCTAGATGGTTTGCTTCAGTGAGGTCCTCTTATTGAAGACATATATTAACAAAGCATGTACCAATGCCGATGATAGTTTTACATGTAGCCTTCTTTCATAAAATTTACTCTTCAAAACTGAAGAAGATGCATGGCCAGATTGGACACTCGGACGACATCAGTTTATTGATACACAATGCTCCAATAATAATGTCCATAGATATAAAGCGATAAGACAATGGCATAACCTAGCCTGTCTTGAATGTCTTAATGCAGTCTTCTACTGACACAATGTCCGTCGACATATTTCTGCAAAGTTTATTGAATAAGTTCTCACTTACGTCCACAAGAATACAGTATATACTTCTCTTACTGTAAAACATTAGTATCGACCCAACATAACATGTGAGCGATCTAAAAGTAGAAGATAAAACACATTTCTGGAGCTGAACACAGATGCATCCTTCCACATTGAGGACTACACATAAAAGGCCAGAATGATTCTTGGGGTCTGCCAAGCTAAGACCGTTTTTTTTACTTCTGCTCAAATGTACCAAAAGTCAATGACATACTTCAGGGTAACCACTAGATACCGTACGTCAAACTTGGTGGAGAACTCGGGAGACTCAGATGTAAAGGATGAGCTTGAGTTGGGACACCACACAAAAGTTAGAAGCCAACCAAGCAAAGTGGAGAGTTTGTTGCTGCCCTACAGAATGCTACAAAGTGTGATGGCCATTGACTGCTTTGGCAACTATTGGCTAAGGATCCAAAAAGAAAGAAGATACAGAAGGAAACCTGATAAGAGAATTGGCACTGAGAGATTTTCTATCATTGATGAGTTACAGATACATTAAACAAATATTAAACACAAACTCACATAAACAGAACAGAAACCACAAAACTGTGGTGACAGCAGAAAGTTTCCTTTACCCTTTACAGTCATAGGTGACTGCTAATATTTCAACCCTGAATGACCAAGCAAAGGGACATAACTCTTTTTTTCAAACTACTACTTTTTTTTTTAAAATTATTTACAAAATCAAAATAAATAACAAGAAATATATTTGTATAGTAAAATGGATATACTTCAACCCCTGTATATTTAAGTGTCACATCATAACGTTTTTTGCAATTAAAAAAAAAACGTCAAAAGTTAAAAAAAAAAAGTTTTGATAAATTTGTTTACATAAGTTCATGTTTGTTTCATGTTGGATTTGATTGGGCCACAACAAAAACTTACTTACTTAGTCGTTCCCCTTCTACTGTGAAGTGTAGAGGTTTGGAAGAGAGAGCGCCAGACTATCCTATCGGCTGTCTTCCTCCTGGCCTGGTTCCATTCTAGTCCTCGGTCCTTCAAAGATTGTCTAATGTTGTCCTCCCAGCAGTCTCTGGGTTGTCCTGCGGGTCTGGATCCCTGGCTCTTAGTTTCCCATGCTTGTCTTGGTAGCCGATCTTCTCCCATTCTGCAGACATGGCCAAACCATCTTAATTGGGACTGCAGGGGGTGGGATTTTAGGCCTTGATGTATCGTCTGGATGCGGACCATGTCTCTTCTTCTTACTTCAACCACCTTCCTCAGATACCTCATTTCTGAGGTTTGGATCTGGATTTTGTGGGTTGTAGTCATTGCCCATGACTCGCATACATACGTCAAGACTGGGACATAGGTGGAGCGGTATACAGCCATCTTTGTTTTCTTACCAACCTCTCTCATGCTGAGGAATCCTCGATTTATGACCTGAAAAAGTCTCCCAGCTGCTGCTTTTTGAGTGGCCAACTCTTCTTTGATGCCTCTCTTCCAGTCTATAACTGCTCTGAGGTATTTAAAGTGGTCGAACTGCTCCAGGACATGTTCTCCCAGCTTAATCTGATGTCTTCTTTCTTCTCATATCACCATGGATTTTGTTTTAGAGCTGCTTATGACCATCCCTCTCTTCTCCAGCTCTTCCTTCCAGATTTGCAGGTTAGATTGGAGATGTGCCTCTGATTTAGCAATCAGGGCAACATCATTAGCAAATGCCAGATCTGAAATACATACTTGTCTCATCTTCCAGTAGCCCACTGAATACTTTCTTGTTCTCTCCTTACATGCCTTGATGACATCGTCCATGAGGAGTATGAAAAGATAAGGTGACAGGATATCACCTTGTCTTATACCAGAGGTGGTTCTGAACTCTTCTGACTTAAAGTTTGATGTATCATATAATTTCAGCAAGATTTGTAGAAGCTCTTTGTAGTATAGCATGAATCAGAGGTGATGGAATGTTCTTCCTTGCCAAACAGTTCCAAAGTTTGCTCCAGGGACCTTGTCAAATGCCTTTTCCAGATCCATGAAACAAAGATGGATCCTTCTCTTATACTCAAGGGCCTTTTCACTCAGCTGTCTGAGTGTGAAGATTAGGTCTTGAGTACTTTGGTTTGCTCAGAATCCACACTGGACCTCATTCAATCATTGCTCAGATAGGCATCTGAGTCTCTGCTCTAGGATTCTAGAGTAGATTTTACCAGGGACACTGGCAAGGGATATGCCTCTATGGTTTCCACATTGTCAATTGTCACCCTTTTTGAAAATTGATGTTATAATGGCAATCTTCCAATCCTTTGGTATGGTCAGTTGCACCATGCTGCCTGTAGGACCCATCTTGATTTTCTCCAGTGCTGCCTTCAGTTCTTCCACTTTGATGTCATCTCCACCACCATTGGTTTGTTTCTACTGTGCTAGTGGTTATCATTTCTGATGCTTGACCTTGCTCACCATCAAAGAGTTTTGAGAAATATTCTTTTCATCTGTCGATTACTTCCTTTGGGGCAGTAAGCAAATTGCCTTGCTTGTCCTTTATAAATTTAAGAGGGCATTGTTTTTCCTTCCTCATGTTCTTTAGGGTCATATAGAATATTTTCTGGTTATCTTGTGCATCTTAATCTAGATATTCTCCAAACTCTTCCCAGGACTTATGTTTTGCTGCTGGCACCTTGTTCTTTGCTTCTGTTCTGAGTGTCACACATTCTTTATATTTCTTCATTTGTCCTGTTGTGTTGTTAGCTCCTAAGTATTGTTTTCCATGCCATTTTCTTCTCACTTATTTTTTCTTTGACTTCCTCTGTCCTTCAAGTGCAAAAGAAACAACATCAGTGAAAAACATCAAAAAGCAGTGAAACATTACCAAGTAAACTTTCCACAGTAGGACAAGCAAATGTGGAACTGATCTTACAAAGTAAACTGTCCCCAGTAGCACAAGCAAATGTCAAACTGATCTTACCAAGTAAACTGTCCCCAGTAAGACAAGCAAATGCCAAACTGATCTCACCAAGTAAACTGTCCTCAGTAGGACAATCAAATGTGAAACTGATCTTACCAAGTAAACTGTCCCCAATAGAACAAGCAAATGTGAAACTGATCTTACCAAGTAAACTGTGCCCAGTAGGACAAGCAAATGTCAAACTGATCTTACCAAGTAGACTGTCGTCAGTAGGACCAACAAATGTCAAACTGATCTTACCAAGTAAATTGTCCCCAGTAAGACAAGTAAATGTCAAACTGATCTTACCAAGAAAACTGTCCCCAGTAAGACAAGCAAATGTCAAACTGATCTTACCAAGTAGACTGTCATCAGTAGGACCAACAAATGTCAAACTGATCTTACCAAGTAAATTGTCCCCAGTAAGACAAGTAAATGTCAAACTGATCTTACCAAGAAAACTGTCCCCAGTAAGACAAGCAAATGTCAAACTGATCTTACCAAGAAAACTGTCCCCAGTAGGACAAACAAATGTGAAACTGATCTTACCAAGTAAACTGTCCTCAGTAGGACAAGCAAATGTCAAACTGATCTTACCAAGAAAACTGTCCCCAGTAAGACAAGCAAATGTCAAACTGATCTTACCAAGAAAACTGTCCCCAATAGGACAAGCAAATGTGAAACTGATCTTACCAAGTAAACTGTCCCCAACAGGACAAGGAAATGTGAAACTGATCTTACCAAGTAAACTGTTCCCAGTAGGACAAGCAAATGTGAAACTGATCTTACCAAGAAGACTGTCCTCAGTAAGACAAACAAATGTCAAACTGATCTTACCAAGTAAACTGTCCCCAGTAGGACAAGCAAATGTCAAACTGATCTTACCAAGTAGACTGTCCTCAGTAGGACAAACAAATGTCAAACTGATCTTACCAAGAAAACTGTCCCCAGTAAGACAAGCAAATGTCAAACTGATCTTACCCAGTAAACTGTTCCCAGTAGGACAAGCAAATGTCAAACTGATCTTACCAAGTAAACTGTCCCCAGTAGGACAAGCAAATGTGAATCTGATTTTCCCAAGTAAACTGTCCCCAGTAGGACAAGCACATGTCAAACTGATCTTACCAAGTAAAATGTCCCCAGTAGGACAAACAAATGTGAAACTGATCTTACCCAGTAAACTGTCCCCAATAGGACAAGCAAATGTCAAACTGATCTTATCAAGTAAACTGTCCCCAATAGGACAAGCAAATGTCAAACTGATCTTACAAAGTAAACTGTCCCCAATAGGACAAGCAAATGTCAAACTGATCTTACCAAGTAAACTGTCCCCAGTAGGACAAGCAAATGTGACACTGGTCTTACCAAGTAAACTGGCCCCAGTAGGAGAAGCAAATGTGACACTGGTCTTACCAAGTAAACTGTCCCCAGTAGGACAAGCAAATGTGAAACTGATTTTACCAAGTGAACTGTCCCCAGTAGGACAAGCAAATGTCAAACTGGTCTTGCCAAGTAACTTGTCCCCAGTAGGACAAGCAAATGTAAAACTGATTTTACCAAGCAAACTGTCCCCAATAGGACAAGCAAATGTGAAACTGATCTTACCAAGTAAACTGTCCCCAATAGAACAAGCAAATGTCAAACTGATCTTACCAAGTAAACTGTCCCCAGTAGGACAAGCAAATGTGAAACTGATTTTACCAAGTAAACTGTCCCCAATAGGACAAGCTAAATGTGAAACTGATCTTACCCAGTAAACTGTCCTCAATAGGACAAGCAAATGTCAAACTGATCTTACCAAGTAAACTGTCCCCAGTAGGACAAGCAAATGTAAAACTGATTTTACCAAGCACACTGTCCCCAATAGGACAAGCAAATGTGAAACTGATCTTACCCAGTAAACTGTCCCCAATAGGACAAGCAAATGTCAAACTAATCATACCAAGTAAACTATCCCCAGTAGCACAAGCAAATGTGACACTGGTCTTACCAAGTAAACTATCTCCAGTAGGACAAAGTAAACTGTCCCCAGGCCCAAATAGGTCAGAGCAAATGTCAAAATCTTACCAAATGTAGGACAAGCAAATGTCAAACTGATCATCTTACCCTCCCTCCCTGGAGAAAAATCTTCTTCCTTCTCATCTTGTCTCTCTTTCTTCACTGTGTTTACCTGGAAACAAAACATTGTACACTCAGGTTTAAGATAAAACATTCCAGTTTTAAACATGGCCACAATTTGATAACCATTATGTAAATTTATCAAGTAACAATAACTTACTCCTCATCTTAGTTAAGATAGCTTATATCCACATGGTAAGTATATGATTTTTTATAACAAGGAACATCTGAAGGAAAAAAAACTCATGAAAGTAATGCTTGTCAAATATGTTTACATTCTCCTACTGAGTTTAGTTTTTAGGCATGCTAAATCTGAAGGCCTGTCACTAGGATGAATCCCAGTCTTTTACAGTCCTGTACAGCAGCCCCATAACTTTTGCCTGAGATCCGCACCCTCATACCAGGTCTGGCATCATAGTCATCATGGACTGGACAGTTGTGGAGAATGTGTTCAGGGAACTTGATTTCAGTTCTACATTGACATCATGGACTGGACAGTTGTGGAGAATGTGTTTAGGGAACTTGATTTCAGTTCTACATTGATATTCATTAGTATGAGACATTATGGTGTGACACAAGTGGACTAGTAATCTGTAGTGACCAGTTGGGAGACAGAAAAGGACTGTCTGCTGGTGTGTATGAAGCTGCAATATTGGGTTAGATCTATCATCTATATCCCCTTCATTCTTCTATTGGTAGTTGTACTGGTTGTAGATGATGGTTTTGGAATCTTGATAGGGCAGTGGATGACCAACTTGCTTCACTAGATAAAGCATCAGCTCTCACAGTACCCATGATTTCAGACCAGAAGGGTTACTACAGGAGAGCAACGGTGATGATCTTTGGATGATGTTAATCTTAGATCTGATCTCATGCAGCATGTTCTATTTCTGGTGTTCTGTACTGAGGCCAGTAGTGATCTGTAGTCGCTAAAGATCACCATCTCAGCTAGTGGTTGCTATTTTGATCTGACGAGTATTCTCAGAACATGCAGTGGTATGATAGATTCTGCCTTGAAGTTGGTTGGTACAGATGATGCTCACATTGTTTAACCTTTAGCACGCTTCCGGCGAGACATCTCGCCGAAGGTAACCTATGTTCTGCCAGCTGGAGGCGAGATGTTTCGCCTTGCGGCTGTCACCGTTTCTAGCATGAGGACTTGTGTACACGTGATTTTCAGCCCCGGATGTTAAGTTGTAATTTTATTTGCAAGAGAGTTAGCTTCCGTTTCCGATCTTAAAAAAGTGATGGGTGTATCCGCGTTTATTTTTTGTAAATTTTTTTAATCGAAATGAATCGGCATCAGACGCGCGGCCATTTCGCTCTAATTTTATTGCATTCTGACGCCATGCGGTGGGGATGAAATTTTTGTCTTTATAAGCGCTGAAATCGGTTCTCAGAATATGTTTGATGGCTGCGATGGAAACGAAAGTAAAATGGCCTTTCAAGTATGTATAATTTTCGGGGTTAGGATTAGGAATATCGGAAAAAAATAGGATTACGGCCGAATGTCACGGCTGGCTAGGGAGTTTGTTGCTTTGCTACTGATGATGGGTGTAACGAAAAGATCGTCATTTGATTTGTATTGCTCTATTGGTCAAATGACTTTCATTGAGATGCAAGGGATATGGACGCTTCGTTCGTTGGTCATTTTTTAAATTTTTTATTTTTATTTTAAAATTTAAAAAAAAAATATGTTTTTTTTTTTTTAAATTTTTTTGGCTTTTTTCATCTTTCCTTTCCTCTCTTCCTATCACATCTAACATGTACACAAACAAATTTTATATCATCAGATTCATCATTCATTTATTTACATAAATTCCAAAAATGATAGCAATTGACCAAGAAACACAAAAACTATAGACATTACAAGTCGCCCACTATAAAAACGAGGGGTTGTGAAAAAGAATGCAGCTGTAAGGCAAGTTTTCTGAAATTTTATGCAGCGTGCTAAAGGTTAATCAAATAAAGAGGCCAACTCCTCTATTCTTTAATACCCATCTACAGAACCATCTGTTATAAATGTGTGTACATTCCATGGGGTTCTATTTGTCATCAGTCATCTCCTGGGCCAACGTTTTTTAGTTGGGGTGAGGTCTGGTAGTCTTTCTTTTTTATCCTAGAGACTTCTATGATGACAGTGATAATCTTATGGCAGTATTTTGGCTTCTCAACATCAATGAACATTTCCATCTCTGTAAGTTGGTGTCATACAGTTATATTGGGCGTGGTACCAATTGCTGTACCACTACAGTATGATGAGGATGGCTTATGGAATGTTGTCAAGAAGGTCTCTAGAAATTGGCTCACTAAGAAAGGAAGAGATCTAGTCGAGATAAAGACAAGAAGAGAAGGTGAATGCTCTCCAGTAGACAGATGTTTCTAATAAACAACTAAGAGTTTTCTGTTTCCCTATGACATTAACTTCTGCCCTAAGATCTTGATAAAGTCAGTGACTTCAAGCGAATGCACTTTTAGTATGCTGAAAGAAATAAAAACCTACTACCATTCAACAATGGGACAAAATCATTTGAATGGCCTTGCTACCACCAACCACGATATTTCAAAGAAACTAAATTTTTCAATGATAATTGATTCATTTGTGCATAAAAAAGCTAGAAAGGCTTTTTTTCAAAATAAAAAGGAACATTTGTAAATATTGGAGCAGTATCTAACTACATAGCCATATTTGTTGATATTCAATTTTATATATACATATATAAAAACAAAACAAAAAACCTAATTATAAATGATTGTTACATATGAAATGCTTTACTACATATCTTTCAATAGTTTTTGCTGTATACAATTAGTATTCTGATCAAGAATTAATAAGAAAACTCACTTCAAAATCTGTTTTTATTTCCTGTTTTATTTTCTGATCCAGGAATCTGAACTTCTTGTCCATCTCCAGCAGTCTGCAAAGAAAAATTAGTGATATATGCAAAAGCTGAACACAATCAGTAACATCTTGGTGTAATAAGATACTGCTACAAAGAGATACATCATTCAGCGTTCTTTGTTATATGAAATAAATATGAAAGTCTTAAAGTAGGAGGCCAGTTTGGCTTAGCTGTAGTGTTGTGGTTAGTATGAGCAGTAGCTGAGTTAAGTTTCTTATCAGTGTGAAGTCATTTTGCTTGGCTGTAGTCTTTTTGATTAGTGTTATCAGTAGCTAAGTTAAGTTTAGTTATCAATGGCCTTTATCTCCCCAAGGAGTAAAAGCCTTCAACAAACACAAGCCAAGTCTTCCTGTCATGTGCCATCAGCACCTGTTCTGTCCACATCTTCCTCATTATTTTTACTTCAGACTCCAGTTCTCTTCTCTATGTGTTTGTTGGACTACCTCTGCCTCTCTTTACCTGGAGATTCCAGAATAAGGGCTGCCTTATAATGCTATCAACAGGTTTGCTCAATGTTTGTCTTATCCATTGTCAGCTAGTTACTCTAATATCTTGTTCCACTAGCACTTGTCTGGCTCTTGTTATCAGTTCCATGTTAGTGACATTGTTAGCTTGTTACTCTAATATCTTGTTCCACTAACACTTGTCTGGTTCTTGTTATCAGTTCCATGTTAGTGACATTGTTAGGTAGTTACTCTGATATCTTGTTCCACTAACACTTGTCTGGTTCTTGTTATCAGTTCCATGTTAGTGACATTGTTAGCTTCTTACTCTAATATCTTGTTCCACTAGCACTTGTCTGGTTCTTGTTATCAGTTCCATGTTAGTGACATTGTTAGCTTCTTACTCTAATATCTTGTTCCACTGGCACTTGTCTGGTTCTTGTTATCAGTTCCATGTTAGTGACATTGTCAGTTAGTTACTCTAATATCTTGTTCCACTAACACTTGTCTGGTTCTTGTTATCAGTTCCATGTTAGTGACATTGTCAGCTAGTTACTCTAATATCTTGTTCCACTAACACTTGTCTGGTTCTTGTTATCAGTTCCATGTTAGTGACATTGTTAGCTAGTTACTCTAATATCTTGTTCCACTAACACTTGTCTGGTTCTTGTTATCAGTTCCATGTTAATGACATTGTCAGCTAGTTACTCTAATATCTTGTTCCACTAGCACTTGTCTGGTTATTGTTATCAGTTCCATGTTAGTGACATTGTCAGCTTGTTACTCTAATATCTTGTTCCACTAGCACTTGTCTGGTTCTTGTTATCAGTTCCATGTTAGTGACATTGTCAGCTTGTTACTCTAATATCTTGTTTCACTAGCACTTGTCTGGTTATTGTTATCAGTTCCATGTTAGTGACATTGTCAGCTTGTTACTCTAATATCTTGTTGCACTAGCACTTGTCTGGTTCTTGTTATCAGTTCCATGTTAGTGACTTGTCTTACTATTTCAATCCTTCTATTCTACACAAGTTCCCATTTATGAATGTCTGTAATTTTTCTTTTTCTAGTTGTTCTCCATGCATCAGAGCCATACTATAGGACTGACTTGACATTTCAGTTGAAGGTATTTTATTATTTGTGTTGGACTTATCTCCAAATGTTTTCCAATGCAATTAAATCTCCTCTTGCTTTTTCATTTTCTTATTGTGATGTCATTGTTTGTCCCTCTGCTTATATTCCTGCCATGATGTGTGTATGATTCTACAATTTTCCTACTGTTTAATGAGATCCCACCATTTAATGAGATTCTACCATTTTCCTGTTTAATGAGATCCCACATGTTGTGAGATGTCATTGTCTGTCTCTCTGCCTATATTCCTGCCATGATGTGTGTATGATTCTACAATTTTCCTACTGTTTAATGAGATCCCCCAGATGTTGTGAGATGTCAATGTAACAAACCCAAACTACTGCTAGTAAAAGAAGAAAATGGAGACAAAGAGGTGTCATTGAGGTCTTCAGCTTTTATCCTAAACTGTTTTGTAAGTTGTCCTTAATGATGACCTCTGTATTTCATGTCTTCATAAGCTTTCTTGATTAAGTTAATGATCTTCTGGGGACTCCATAATGTGTCATCCATTTCCAAAGTTATTATGCGTCTATACTGGCTTACGCCTTTTCATAACCCACAAACTGGATGTACAAAAGTGAGTTAAATTCTAGACTATATTCTCAATGTGCAGTGTCTGTTATGTTGAAAACCTGCTTGTTCATTTATTAGTTGTATATCTATGGTCTCTTTAAAACTCTCAAGAGCTCAAGAATGATCCTGTTTAATATTTGTCTTGGCACTGATAGAACATTATTCCTCTCTCTCCCAGACTTTCCCCACTTGGCCAGATAACCTTCCTTCCATTCTGATGGTTTTTCTTCTCTCTCCCAGACTTTCCCAAGTTTGTATGTCTCTGTAGGTGTCAATATCTGTGAAGTGATAATGATACAAATATGTAGATATGTTTCAAACTAGATGTGTATTGATATTCTGAATATTTTATGGCCATAGATTAAATTGGAGCTGAAATATTTAAGTAAATTATTTATTTTTTATTATATCAGCAAACAACACATACTTTCATAGCAAATCATGATTTAAAGCATTTCACAAGATTTTTCATTCAATTTCCTTAATTTTTTAAATATACCAAGAGCATCTACTGAAATAATATATAAATCTACTGCCTGTTTTTTGTGCTGCAGTGGCTCAGTGCACTGGTTTTTCTAGCGTAATGGTCCAAGGTTCGATCCCCAGCTGAAGTGGGATATTTTACACCGCTTATGGCTCTGGGGTCAACCCTGCCTCATGAATTGGGTACCAAAGCAACTCTGGGAAGGTTAAGGCAGCTGGCATGATGCTGACCACATCACTCCTAGCCTGTCGATGGTCACGAAAATATCCCGCTAGAGCTATGCCTCAATGGGCGTGTAATTGGATCCTTTTCCTTTTACTGCCTGTTTTTAAAACATCACCTGAAGAGAAATTGTGCACCAATTTTGGGTGCCTGTTTTTACAGAAATATGTAGTTAAAAAAAATATTAATAAATAATAAAATTACATCTTTGAACTGACTGTGAGAACAATGTGTAGATAAGTTTCTTACTAAATGTGCACTGATATTCTGAACATTTTATCGCAATTATATAATTATAAGTGTAAGTTTGCAATTGTACTTTTTTTTTTGGCGTCAGGTCTACACCTTTACAAGACTTGACAGATAGGGCCTAGTTTTTTAAACCACATACAAATTTATAGCATTTCACGAGAACCCTCAGCCAATTTCTCATGTTTTCATGTAGGCCTATAACATATGGGCTACTTACTGAAATAATGTAGTTGTTGTTTAAGGTTTTGCCTTCTAAGGGCAAAGCATGTTATTTTCAACCTAGGCTAAAGTCGGTTGCTTTTATATCCGAGCGCAATTCGCCAATTGCCATTCAAAAATAAGTGAACTCTGTTAACCGGAGTGCTGTGTTGATGAAATATAAGCCCAGAAAAGAACTGCTAGCATCCATCAGCTAGCATGAAATAGCCTCGAAAAGGACCGTTAGCCCGACTAGGGTTGATAGACACTAGGTCCTAAAAAGAATTAATATTATATATCTGCTAGCGTGATGCAGCCCTGAAAAGGACTGCTAGCTGCGCCAACGCTGCCCGTACCTCCTTAGGTGGGTTTGAAAAAAAATGAAAAAAGGTGATTCGTCTTACGAGGACAAAAGACAAAGAAAATAGTCTACGTTACGGCCACAAGGCCTTCGTCAGGAAAGGAAAGAAAGTGAAGTCTAGATAGGACACATAAAAAACTTAATAAAATAATAAAATAAAAACTGGGTACTTCCCTGAAGGCAAGAACCGAAATTCGCTGTCTGTTGAAGAACGTACCTCCTTAGTGTTCAGCAAACTGGCTTAATAAGAGAAGAAACAGCGATTTCAATTTTCATAAAACTGTAGGCCTAGGCCTATCCATTTTGTTGAATGAGTCAAATAAAATATCTCACAGGATAGAAAGAGTGAATCTATCGCCAATAGGCCTACTGTTTCGAGCTTTGCCAAAAAAATAATAACGTCGAGAAACACTGAGGTCGCTTTGAAAATAAAATTACAAATCCAATATGGAGATTCCTAATAACACTGTCCTTTAACAGCGAAATTGATAAACAGAATCGAGCGAAATCAATTGTGAACCATCATGGTCACCTACGCAAGCGGGCACGGTACTTGAAGATGACAAAAGTAGGCTATATATTTGTCGTATCTGTTTATAAATAATGACAATTTTCATAACTTACACAAGGATTCCTTGAGCCCTGCGTAAAGGTATTGTAGTTGTCAGTGTTGCCAACTTTTTTATTTTTAGTAAAACAGTGATTAAAAATGAATGTCGCCAATGAACTGTCAAGAATGCATTCATATCGATTTTATGAGTAGCGTAATATGGCACTTTAGTTTAAAGCAAATTACGTTTACAGTAATTTATAACACATAAGGAAGGGAACCCCGAGGCCTGTAAACAGTAAGTAAATATTAGACAAACATAAAGGTATGTTTTCAGGCACTCGTAAGAAATAAAGAAGTAGAAAACTAAACAACATATATATTTTTTTATATTACTTACTTACTTACTTAGTCGTTCCCCTTCTACCGTGAGGTGTAGTGGTTTGGAAGAGAGAGCGCCAGACTATCCTATCGGCTGTCTTCCTCCTATTATATTATATTATATTATATTATATTATATATATATATATATATATATATATATATATATATAATACTTTTTTCTTTGATCCTTATCCGCCGACCGTCAAAGCAGTCAGTGGCCATCACGAGTAGTGGCGTCTTTGTAGGGCAACAACAAATTGATTCCACTTTGCTCGGTCGGCGGCCATCCTTCGTACAGTGCCCCAACTCGTACTCATTCTTTGCATCTCAGCCTCCACAGTCCTCCGCCAGGTTGTTTTTGATCGGCCTCTCTTTCATTTTCCTTCAGGGGTCCAAAGCATAGATTTCTAGTGATGGCATCGGGGTCTCTTCTGAGGACATGGCCAACCCAGCTCTAGCGTCTGCCAGCTATGATGGTGTGCATGTCGTCTTGCTTGCTCCGAGTAAGCAGATCTTGGTTGGTGATGGTATTCGGCCAAAAGATTCGGCGAATTTTTCTTAGGCATGTTGTGTGAAAAGAGGACAATTTCGACATTTCTTTCTCTGTAACTCTCCAGCATTCCGCACCATAGAGAAGCACAGAAAGCACACAGCTCTGATATAATCTTAATTTTGTTCTTGTGCTGTATTGAGAGGACTTCCAGATGTTGTTTAGGCTGAAAAGGCTGTTCTTGCCTTATTCATTCTGATATTGATGTCTTTGCCTGCTCCGCCGTCTGGTGTTTCTATGCATCCTAGGTATGTGAAGATGTCTGTCTGTACCAGTTGCTGGTTCCTTACTGATATAGGCTCAGGGTTGCTCACATTGAGTGTCATGCCCTCTGACTTCTTTAAATTGATGTTCAAGCCCACCTGCTGGCTAAACTTATTAGCCTAAGTTTATCCGTTTTTTCCTGGAAGTGTTGATGTGAATGTGCTAGTAGTGCAATGTCGTCTGCATATTCCAGATCTTCCAATGTAGAAAATGTAGTCCATTTTATTCCTCTTGGTCTGCCCTCTGTTGTCTGGCGCATCACCCAATCTATGACTGTTAAAAATAGAGTGGTTGATAAGGGGCATCCCTGTCGTACTCCTGTCTTCACCTCAAAGGTTAGGTTGCTCTGCCGAACACTAAACGTAAAGTTGGCAGAGAGGCATTTTATGATTGACACTATGCAGCTTGGAATTCCATAAGCCCTCAGTATTTTCCATAAACTGTCCCTATGTATGCTTTCAAAAGCCTTTTCAAAATCAACGAAATTAATGTACAGCTGTCTTTGCCATTCTGAGCACTGCTCTATAATGTTCCTGAGAGTGAATATATGATCTACACATCTTCTGTTCTTTCTAAATCCTGCTTGTTCTTTCCGCAGTTTGTGGTCTACTGCCTTTGAAATTCTCTGTATAATTATCCTGCCTAGTATTTTGCTGGGAACTGAGATAGAGGATTCCTCTCCAATTATTGCAGTCTGCAAGATCTCCCTTCTTGGGCAATTTGAAAATTATTCATTTGTTCCACTCTGATGGTGTTGTCCCCGTTTTCCAGACTTGTGCAAATAGTGGTTCTAATAGTTCTGCTGCTAGCTCAGGGTCTGTCTTAAATAGCTCTGCATTTAAGTTATTATGGCCAGGAGCTTTTCCGTTCTTTAACCCTTTGATTGCTGTGATGATTTATTTTCGTGCAATGTCTGTATTTACATCTAGATCGTTTTCAGCCTCAGGAACATTCAATTGTGTCTCTGGTGGTTTCTTGTTCAGAGTTTCACTGAAGTACTCTGCCTATCTTGTTTCCTGTCCCTCTGCTGTCGTGATGAGATTTCCTTGTTTATCTCTTACTCATGTAATATTGTTTGCATCTCGTTTTCCGTTGATGAATTTAGTTATTTTGTATACTGGACAACAGAGGTAAAAAACCATCACCAGATTCTAATGAAGGCCCAAACATTCTCAGATCAGAAGTAGAGAATGCCATTCATATGATACAAAAAGGAAAATCAGCAGGCATGGATAACATAAAAATTGAAGTGATAGAAGCTCTGGAGAGCTTTGGTATAGATACAATCACAGAAATATGCAACGATATATACAATACAGGATATATACCACACGACATGAAGACATCAGTTTTCATAACATTGCCCAAAAAACCAAATGCAACAGAATGTTCAGACTTCAGAACAATTAGCCTGATGAGTCATGCAATTAAGATACTGCTCAAAATCATACAGGAAAGTAAAGTAGACAGCGAAATCCAAGAAGAACAGTTTGGTTTTAGACGGAACAGTGGAACAAGAGAGGCAATATTTTGCCTAAGAATATTAGCAGAAAAATATACAGAGGTCCAAAAAAGTATGTATATGTGCTTCATTGACTATAAGAAGGCTTTTGACAGAGTCCATCATGAGAAAATAATTGAATGCCTCAAAGACATAGGTATTGATGGAAAGGATATAAGAATACTCAGTAACCTTTATTGGGAGCAAACTGCCACAGTAAGATCTGGAAGGAATTATTCACCATACATAGACATAAAAAGAGGTGTCAGACAAGGTTGTGTGCTGTCCCCCTGCCTATTTAATTTATACACCGAAAAAATTTTCAAACAGATACAGGAAATACCAGGACTGAACATCAGTGGAAGGTCAATAAACAACCTAAGATATGCAGATGATACCGTGTTGTTAGCTGAAAGCGAACAGGAGTTACAAGAACTAGTGAAGCAAGTGAACAGTATAAGTCATGAATATGGACTCGACATTAATATTGAGAAAACAAAAACTATGATAATTAGCAAAACAGACGATAAACCCACATTAAAGATAAGCGTAAATGGGAAAATCCTGGAACAAGTCAAGAGCTACGTATATCTTGGTCATATAATAACAGAAGATGGCAGATGTGAAACAGAAGTCAAGAAGAGAATAGGAATGGCCAAAGCTACATTCAACAACATGAAACATATACTGACATCCAAACAGTTATCTCACAAATTAAAACTGAGAATCATAAAGTGTTATATATATTCTGCATTTCTGTATGGTGCAGAAACATGGACGATGAATAAGCATTTCGAAAAAAGAATTGAGGCTCTTGAAATGTGGAAATATAGAAGAATGGGGCGTATCTCATGGAAAGAGATGAAAACAAATAAGGAGGTCCTAGAAAATCTAGGTATGAAAAGAGAACTAATGAGGGAGGTCAAAGTTCGGCAGCTAAAATACTTTGGCCACATAAAAAGGCATAACACCTTTCAGAAGACCATAATAGAAGGGAGAGTTGAAGGCAAACGTGCAAGGGGAAGACAGCGCTATAAGTGGGAAGATAACATCAAAAGATGGACAGGAAAGAGTCTATCAGAGTGCACTACCAAGACAAGAGAAAGAAGACGTTGGAGATCCATTACAGCCAACCTTCGTTGTGGAGATGGCAACTGATGATGATGATGATGATGTATACTGTGCTTTGTTCATTTCTCAGTGCTGCCTCTTCTGCCTGTCTTGCAAGATCGTCTAGGAAATTCCCTTAGTTGGCTCGGGTTTTTCGTTTAACTTCCTTGTCCAGCTGACTGTACTGTTCGCTATATAGTTGCTTTAATTGGGGACTTCGCTTCTGTTTTCTTTCTTTTCATTTCCTTTCTCAGTATTATGGTGTTTAATGTTTCTATTGTTATCCAGTCTTGCTTCTTCCTTTCCTGGAATCCCAAGCATGATCTGCTGCTTTCCTTATATATTGTTGAAATGGTGTTGAATTTCTGGTCTATATCATCAGCCAATGTCTTTTCCTGACTTTTGGCAAATTGATATCGTTTCTTTATGTCAGCCGCAAAAGCTTTTCTGGTAAGGGGGTCCTTCAGTTTGCTGATGTCAAACCTTTTCTGTGTAATTACAGTTGGTCCAGCATTTCTTAGTTTCACTTTCAGTTTTGCTACTACTAAATGGTGATCACTTCCCACATCTGCACCTCTTCTTACCTTCACATTTTGTAATGCATGTCTCCATCTACCGTTAATCATGATGTGGTCTATCTGGTTTCTGCCCCGACCATTTGGTGATTCCCATGTTAATTTGTGAATTTCTTTATGTGGGAAAAGTGTTCCTCCAATGACCAGGTTGTTAATATTAAAGAAACCTATTAATTTATCCCCATTTTCGTTTGCTGTTCCGCTGCTGCATTTCCCCATTACTCTTTCATTATATGTATTGTGTGTACCAGCTTTCGCATTGAGGTCTCCCATTACTATAATAAGATAATATCTAGGTGTGTCTTCTATTTCTTTCTGCAGTTGTTGATAGAATTCATCCTTGACCTCTTCATCGCTGTCATTCGTTGGTGCGTAGCATTGTATTATTGTAGTATTGGTGAATTTACCTCTCAATCTTAATCTTATCAGTCTGTTGTTGATGGGTTTCCATTCCAGTAATGTCCTTTTCATTCCTTTCTGTAGAATAATGGCTACACCTTCATATTATATATATATACTACTGGACAAAAGTTAAGGTCTGCCATTCAGTTTAGACAAGGTTTATATAATTCTTCCTGAGCAGAGTCGATATTTCAAATGTCCAGTAGCTTAAAATCTCTCAAGAAGTCTCTGAATGGCAGAGTGGGACACTGCTAAACCGTAAATGTCTTGCAACATGACGAACAGATTGACCATCCTGAATCCATGCCATGGCTCGACCACGGTCTACAGTGCTGAGACTTCTCCTTGGTGGCATGGCTAATGCAGTGATCATTTCGACCACTTGTCATACTGATTTATTGCATACCAACGGTGAACACTCTTTACCCATGATCATTTTCCACGTGCATTCAAACTCAACTCACTTTTTCACCTTTTGGACATTTAAAAAAAAAAACTAGTGCAACAGAAAAAGGGCGTGTTGCAAAAAACCACGAGAATTTTTGACAGAGGTGTCAGACAAGGTTGTGTGCTGTCCCCCTGCCTATTTAATTTATGCACCGAAAAAAATTTCAAACAGATACAGGAAATACCAGGACTGAACATCAGTGGAAGGTCAATAAACAACCTTTGATATGCAGATGATACCGTGTTGTTAGCTGAAAGCGAACAGGAGTTACAAGAACTAGTGAAGCAAGTGAACAGTATAAGTCATGAATATGGACTCGACATTAATACTGAGAAAACAAAAACTATGATAATTAGCAAAACAGATGATAAACCAACATTAAAGATAAGCATAATGGGAAAATCCTGGAACAAGTCAAGAGCTACGTATATCATGGTCATATAATAACAGAAGATGGCAGATGTGAAACAGAAGTCAAGAAGAGAATAGGAATGGCCAAAGCTACATTCAACAACATGAAACATATACTGACATCTAAACAGTTATCTCACAAATTAAAACTGAGAATCATAAAGTGTTATATATATTCTGCATTTCTGTATGGTGCAGAAACATGGACGATGAAAAAGCATTTGGAAGAAAGAATTGAGGCTCTTGAAATGTGGATATATAGAAGAATGGGGCGTATCTCATGGAAAGAGATGAAAACAAATAAGGAGATCCTAGAAAATCTAGTAAATTCTTATGCTGACAAAAGGACATTTCTGGATGACCTTGCAAGACAGAAGCTGAGATGCAAAGAATGAACCACAGTTGGGGCACTGTACGAAGGATGGCCGCCGACCGAGCAAAGTGGAATCAATGTGTTGCTGCCCTACAAGACGCCACCAGGCGTGATGGCCGCTGACTGCTTTGACGGTTGGCGGTTATGGATCAAAGAAGAAGAAGAAGAAGAGAAGAAAATCTAGGTATGAATAGAGAACTAATGAGAGAGGTCAAAGTTCGGCAGCTAAAATACTTTGGCCACATAAAAAGGCATAATACCTTGCAGAAGACCATAACAGAAGGGAGAGTTGAAGGCAAGCGTGCAAAGGGAAGACAGCGCTATAAGTGGGAAGATAACATCAAGAGATGGACAGGAAAGTCTATCAGAGTGCACCACCAAGACAAGAGACAGAAGACGTTGGAGATCCATTACAGCCAACCTTCGTTGTGGAGATGGCAACTGATGATGATGATGATGACACAGAAATGTAAACACATTTCTCTGAGCTCAGTTTTAATGACATTTTCACTTGTCTTTACAGTTTGCCAATCAATTATATAAACCTTGTCTAAACTGAATGGTGGCCCTTAACTTTTGTCCAGTAGTATATATAATATTATATATATATATATATATATATATATATATATATATATATATATATATATATATATATATATATATATATATATATATATATATATATATATGCAGCATGTTCCCCCTCTCCACACAGCCGGTAGATCCAAAGGAACGGCAGTAGCCGATACAGTTTGGTACCAGCCATATAACTGTGCCCAAGCTCGCGCCCTGGAGAGGACACTCCAGCTTCACCCTATAGGTGTCGGCAAAACACGGGAAGTAGCAGTTACCGGTTATAAGCATTTTGCCCAATTGGCGTAGGGCATGGCGCCAGGGGCTACTTCCGACAGTGGGAGAGGTTCTAGGATCTCACTGGACAGCTACCGCCCGCTTCAAGCTGGGCAGCCCCCAGTCAATAAGGTGTTGTCCCGCCACTGTCTGCTTTCCCCATTGGGTGCATGGGGATTAGGGTCAAACCCGAACTGTGGACAGAAAATTTTGCACCAAGCAATTATCGAAAAAATAGAAATAAGCAAACTCTCAGATTGGGATGCTGGAACGTCCGGACTATGTTGACTAGACTATCCGAAAACCTACAGGATGTAAACGATGTAAGGAAGACAGCCATAATTAATGATGAGCTTAAACGATTTCAGGTGGATATAGCTGCACTTCAGGAAACGCGCCTGGTGGGCTCTGGAATGGTGAGCGAGAAGGACTACACATTTTATTGGCAAGGGAAAGATCTTGATAAAGCTAGAGAACACGGAGTAGGTTTTGCGGTCAAAAAATCGCTAACTAACATGGTTGAACCAGGCGAGAATGGATCAGAACGCCTGTTAACGCTCCGCCTGCAAACTAGCACAGGTCCCATCACCCTTGTCAGTGTGTATGCTCCTACTCTGTACTCTGCCTCAGAAGCTAAAGATGAGTTCTACGAGAATCTAGCAGCAGTAATCAAAAGCATACCTAGGCAAGAACAGCTTGTTCTCCTTGGTGACTTTAACGCTAGAGTGGGTGCCGATAATGTTTCATGGCCTTCATGTCTGGGCAGGTTTGGTATTGGCAAGATGAATGAAAATGGACAACGGCTCTTAGAGTTGTGCGTCCACCATGACCTCTGCGTGACCAACACCTACTTTCAGACAAAACCCCAGCATAAGGTGTCATGGAGACACCCACGATCCAAGCACTGGCACCAACTTGACCTGATTCTCGTCAGAAGGCCACTCCTCAGGTATGTGCTCTCCACGCGCTCGTACCATAGTGCAGACTGTGACACAGATCACTCCTTGGTTTGCTGCAAAATCAGAGCACAACCAAGAAAACTCTATCGTGTCAGACATGAAGGGAAACCACGCATTGATACCAGCAAGATGTCAGACCCTTTCATGATCGCTCAATTCACTGCGACCTTCAAGAAAGTGCTCAGTAGCCCTCAGCATGGTGATACTATTACAGAGAACTGGGAGCATCTACGGAACACCATTCAAAGTACTGCACTTGCCACCTTTGGTAAGAAAACAGCAAAGTCAAATGACTGGTTTGACGCTTCATCAGATGTGATGGCACCTGTTATTGAAGCTAAGCACAGTGCTATGAATGAATACAAATGTTCACCGAGTGCCAGAACCCTACAGATCCTGAGGGCTACGAGAAGCAAAGTTCAACAAACTGCTCGACGCTGTGCAAATGACTATTGGCTCCAGCTCAGTGAGAGCATCCAGATCGCAGCGCAAACAGGCAACATTAGACAAATGTATGACGGTATAAAGAAAGCACTTGGCCCCCATAAAAGTAAGACGGCACCGCTAAAAACCATCAGCGGAGAGAAGCTAACCGATAAGGGTAAGCAGATGGAGAGGTGGGTCGAGCACTACTCTGAGCTTTACGCTAGAGACAATACCGTTACGCCTGCAGCCCTTGATGCTGTCAATAGTCTGCCAACTATGGAGGAGCTGGATGCCGAACCAACATTAGAGGAACTCAGTAAGGCCATTGATAGCTTGGCCTCTGGCAAAGCACCAGGCAGTGATGGGATTCCTCCTGATTTAATCAAATGCTGTAAGAGCACGCTATTACATCCCCTGCATAGGATGCTGTGCCAGTGCTGGGAAGAGACAACTATTCCTCAAGACATGCGAGATGCCAAGATTGTAACACTGTATAAAAATAAAGGAGACAGAAGTGATTGCAATAACTACAGAGGCATCTCTCTTCTTAATATTTTTGGTAAGGTTTTTGCCAAAGTCATCTTAATGCGACTACACAAGTTAGCTGAGCGCATATATCCAGAGGCACAGTGTGGATTCCGAGCTGGCAGATCAACAACAGACATGATCTTCTCTCTCCGCCAGCTTCAGGAAAAATCAAGAGAGCAGAAAAGACCATTATATATCGCCTTTATAGACCTCACAAAAGCATTCGACCTGGTTAGTAGGGATGGACTCTTTAAAATCCTCCTGAAAATAGGCTGCCCTTCTAAAATGCTGGAAATGATAAAGTCATTCCATGACGACATGAAGGGAACAGTCCAATATGCTGGAAGCACGTCACAGCCCTTTGATATACGAAGTGGCGTTAAACAAGGCTGTGTTCTGGCTCCGACCCTCTTCGGAATCTTCTTTGCCTTACTCTTGAAACATGCATTCAGAGATGCAACTGAAGGAATATGCCTTCACACTAGGTCAGATGGCCGTCTGTTTAATCTTTCAAGGCTGAAGGCAAAAACAAAAATCAGAAGGGTCGCTATAAGAGACTTGTTGTTCGCTGATGATGCTGCAGTCGTCACTCAAAGCCAACAGGAGCTTCAGAGCTTGATGAATCGCTTCACTCAAGCATCCAAGGACTTTGGCCTCACAATAAGTCTAAAGAAAACGAATGTGCTGAGTCAGGATGTGGGTGCTGCACCAGTTATCACTATCGATAACTATGAATTGGCAGTGGTGCACCACTTCACATACCTAGGGTCTACCATCAATGACAAACTCTCACTGGATACAGAAATCGACAGCCGCATTGGCAAAGCTGCAGCTACCTTTGCCCGCCTCACATCGCGTGTTTGGGGAAACTCTAAACTCACAATAAAAACCAAAGCTGCGGTATATAATGCCTGCGTCACCAGCACACTCCTATATGGCAGCGAGACCTGGACGACCTATGCTAAGCAAGAAAGAAGGCTCAATACCTTCCATTTGCGGTGTCTACGCCGCATCCTCGGCATCTCGTGGAAAGATAAAGTGACAAATGTCGAGGTGTTGTCACGTGCTGGCCTTCAAAGTATGTATACGCTGCTTAGACAGCGCAGACTTCGCTGGCTTGGCCATGTTCGCCGCATGGAAGATGGTCGCATCCCAAAAGATATCTTCTACGGACAATTAGCAGATGGCAAGAGAACAGTTGGGCGACCACAGCTGAGGTTCAAAGATGTGTGCAAGAGAGATATGAGGGCACTGGACATGGATCCAGCAACATGGGAGGATGAAGCTGCCGATCGCACTAAGTGGCGATGCTATTTACGGCACCACCTCAGATTTGGCGAAGAGAGGCTCACACAAGAAGCAGAGGTGAGGAGAAAACGTCGAAAGGAGCACCAGGAAAATAAGCAGCTGAGGGCTGCCACCTCAGGGGCGCATTCCCATAGTCAGTTATGACTGAAGGGGCTATTATTATTATTATTATTATATATATATATAATATTATATTATATTAATGAAGAAAAATTTTCCGTTCATCCTCTAATGGGTTATAATTAGGATATCTATTGTTTTCAATTCCAAATAATATGAACAACTGCCGATATGAGAAAGTGGCATCACATTTGTCAAATCATTGTATTAAGGGACAATTACAATTATGCTTATACGTTAATTAAATTTAAAAAAAAAATAATAAAAAAAAAATCAAGAAGAAACTCTGAACAAGAATAATAAAGTGGAGGGGTGTAAAGGCCTGGTGGTTCCAGTTATATAACTGACTTAACAAACTTTTAATTGACTTTCATCTAATAAAAGTCACACGCACTGTAAGAATAGCATCAGACCTTCACATTCCCAGCCACTATATATTACCATGTGTTCGTGTTAAATATTGTATGACTATATCATGCAGTTCCCGAGGTCTGTCTATTCTTAAAACCTCTTCTATATTTATAGGTAAGCTGGATGCTTGCAAATAATCTAATATTGGTATTCTCATTTGTTCATACCTCTTACATTTTAACAAGAAATGTTCTATATTATTGTCTTGAAGACATCCTGCACAACAAGGTTCTTCTATTCTAAAATAGCCCTTTCCCAGTTGTAGTCTGAGAAGTTTCTTATTACTGGGAATTTTCAATTCCCTAGATATCTGACATTGTCTTTTTGGAGCCTTTAACATCTTATATGCATGTCTTCCTTTCAGATTATCCCACTCTGTTTTCAATTCATCTGTTATTAAATCTTTAATTAAGCTCTTAATCTCTGATTTACTCGTCCCTACATTTATTAGATGTTTATCAGATCTACCATTCTTGGCTTCTTTATCTGCCTTTTCATTTCCTTCTATGCCAACATGTGAAGTTATCCAAGCAATTAAGACTGAACATCCTCTGGAATATAAGTATGTAGTAGCCAGAAATATCTCCTGTGCTATATCAGGTCTACTACATTCTAGTAAGTTTCTAAGTGCTTGAATTGTTGAAAGAGAGTCAAATAAAACTGTTAGATTTTTGGGAGGGTTATTAGAGAATATTTCTAGTGCTTTTAGTATTGCCACCATCTCTGCAGTGAAAATGGATGTATTTTCCGTAATGCTATATTCTTTTGCCATTTTCCATATTGGAATATTTATTCCTATCCCCATATTGCCATCCTCTCCCTTGGATCCATCTGAATATACAGTAATGCTGTCCTTTGATATTTGTTGTATATATTTATTGGCTGTTCTTAATATTTTCTATATTATTTGTTTTCCTTCTGGTCTAGTTTTCTACTTCTTTATTTCTTACGAGTGCCTGAAAGCATACCTTTATGTTTGTCTAATATTTATTTACAGTAATTTAGTTTGGAATCAGAACTATAGTTTTCTAATAAGATTTTTTTTATGCAATCGATTGCATAATTGATAATTACTTTATTTTTTAATACATTTCACATGTCATTTCTAAAAAAAAGGTTTTCTAATATGCACCCAGCTGCCTCAGTAAATGTGTTAAACATCTCCCATCAAATTGTACCCAAAAAAATGTACCGCACATCTGTATCTTTCGCCAAGTGTGTCAGTTTCTGACAACTAGTACCAACATGTCCTTCGAAAATGAACGTGTCCAGAGTGGCATATTGTTTTATACACGGTTTTTAAACAGAATAGTCACTTCAATCCCTTTTCGTCATAATACCCGTATTAATGACTGTAGCTAAATCTGTGAAAACAATCGCTAAATTCCATAGAATTGTACTACAATGCAAATATATAAACCCGCCCGTGTGTGCTTGACTAGCGGCTTCCTCTACGCCAGTAGAACGCTCCATTTAATACAGTAGGAATGCTTAGATAATTATCTCGCCGGCAATGCTACTAGATTGTATGCCGCTTGCTTGAAACTAACGTCACAGTTCAAGCCTAACCTTCAAAGCAAGAGAGTAAGAAGGAAAACGGGGAAAAGAATACTTACTTACTTACTTAGTCGTTCCCCTTCTACCGTGAGGTGTAGAGGCCTGGAAGAGAGAGCGCCAGACTATCCTATCGGCTGTCTTCCTCCTGGCCTGGTTCCATTCTAGTCCTCGATCCTTCAAAGATTGTCTAATGTTGTCCTCCCAGCGGACTCTGGGTCGTCCTCGGGGTCTGGATCCTTGGCTCTTTGTTTCCCACGCTTGTCGTGGTATCCGATCTTCTCCCATTCTGCAGACATGGCCAAACCATCAAAAGAATACACGAAGGCATAAAAAGTGAGAGAACAATGTCGTTGCATGTTGAAATGCGACCTCGCAAGCTTAGCAGACCCCCCTTTTTCTCGACACACGTTAGTGGCACATATCCACACTGTTGAACTTGTCAGCCGATATAACCAAACACGCAAGTCGTTTTTCCAGCTAAGAAGTAGTGATAAAGTAATTTACGACAAACGTGTTGTTGAAATTTTGTAACGTACTACAAGGATCTACTGCGTTCTGCATGAGAACGACAGTTTAAAATAAAAGAAAAAAATTACGATTAACGTGGAAATTTTTTTTGAATATGCAGTACTGAATGGGGATGAGAAGGAGTATCGGACTAGTTGTGTCGTAAGTTCGTGTTTACAAATTTGAATAGGCAAGATAGGAGAGATATGTTATTTGAAGTATTGTAGCAGAAAAACGATACTAGTTAATAGAATAATTTCAAGAATAAATAATTTAATGACTGTGTGACAGATAACAACAGGATCAATACTTATTTCTCAGAATTTTAAACTGTTAAGAAATAAAGAAGACGTTGAAAGAAGACAGATAGACGAACGGACTTTAAATCTTTCTCAGTTTGCCCGTAGTGGGGGTTAGAGGGAAAGTGAGTCCTAAATTTGAAAATTTGAGGTCAGTTTTTGAAAAAAGAACGCTAGAAGCCAAACAGTCCCTGATAGGCTGTGGTGTAATTTTTTTTAATTTTTTTTTTAATTTCATACGCCCGCTAATACTCGAGGCGAAATCTCAGGTTATTATTTTATGTCTAACCTGACATTGATTTTACGTGAGTATCCCTTTTTCTTGTACAGAGACAGGTGTCCCTCGCCATTCAGGCAAATACTCTCCGATTTCTGAGGTACCCATTACAGCTGGGTCGGCTCAGGATCCGCCAATCCCTGGTCGACGACACTCCTTCAAATGTCCTCGCCAGGTCTCGAGTTAATCCAGTCCAAATCCCGGTCGACGAAAAATCCTCAAATGCCGTCACCCGGGTTTGATCCTGAATCACCCGGTCGCCAGAGCGGTGTTTTAACCACTACGCTAGCGTGTAATATACTAACGAAGGAATAAAACCGACTAGTAGTTAGTGTTAGATGCCACTTGATAAAAAGATTTCATACACTAAAGTTGTGTTAAGACAAGAAAGGAGCACATTCTTGTTTGCTATTCTGCACTAGCAGCGATCTGTATTGTTACCATATATCGCAATATTCAACTACTTAGTGTTTATTATTCTTTGATGCGGTAAGAATAAAAACATTTATATTATCATTATTATCATTATTATGTATGCATTATTGAATATGTCTGAAAATTATGTGGGAAAACGTTTATCTAGAGGGAAGTCAACATCAAACTATGTGTTGTTTCACAGAGTTGTTAGGAAATCTATTAACCTGTGGTAGAAAAGCCAGACAGGCTTTCTGACATATTGGGAGAAAAGAAAAGTAAATATTAATGAAAAAAATGTTGTATTATGACATAAGACCAGGCAAACGACTGGCCGTCTTCTTCAGCAAGTCACCGTGATTGCACATGACTTTGTATTATTAATGTAAAATGTTTCCTTGTCAAGGAACGTGTCAAACGGTGGTTTGAAGTTATTTATCCATGAATGGGGTAACAAACAAATTGAGAACGTTAACTAATTGTTTAGTTATCATGCTGAGTCTGATTATATTGCAATTGTTAGAGTAGGGAAAGAGAGAGACTATCGTATGTTGAGTTGGACGCATTTATATTGTTCCAGAGTTTCATCATTGACTCAAAGTGAGCCCAGGTGATTAACTACCTGACTATATTTTCTGCCTTGAGGCCGTATCCACTGTGTGCCTTCACATCAATATATTACAAAAGCAGAATCCTGTCTTGGCAGTGGAAGCTGGCATTGTGAACATCAGTCAGCCGGTTACCAGCAATCCCCAGATAAGCATACGTGTCTTGGGCATTTGATATCACAAACTCAACGACTTTCAATTTTCCAAGAATAATGTTTCTAACCAGGGTCAGACTGTGATGAATAAAAACGTTCTAACAATCATTACCCATTCATATGAGCAAGCATTATTTGACACTGTTCAAGATTGACACATATATATAATTTTGTGAATAACAACAGACTCATTTATCTTTGTGAAATAATTCATGTAAATATATTACATTATCATTTTGAGTTTTGTTATTCCTGTGTCTAAAAGAAGTACAGAAATACAGGAAAATAAATTGTTAAAAATTTTTTTTTTAAAGTTAACACTTAACCAGTGACTTGTTCCCTTATTGTTCATTAGTGATAGGTGTAGTTGTTGTCCTGTTATTACATTACATTGCATATACCCTAGACAAACTAGCTAGACAACATATACACACACCTTTTCACTTAAGTAGGGAAAAATATATCGGTTGAGGTCGTAGGTGGTAGCAGACAGGTACCCTGAAAACATATAATTAATTAATTAACTTCAGGGGCTTGCACAGCTGACCTCACATCGGTTACAACTAATCTCTATTTCTTAATAACACCTAATCCACCACAATGACGTATCTGAGAACTAGTGGCGTACTAAGGTGGGTGCGAGGGGACGGTCAGCACCTGGTGATAGCCTAGAAGGTACCATCATAAACTGTTATAATGGTAGGCCCACTTACTGCTTAAAACATACTTGCAAGTGTATTTCTTTATGATGGTGGGTGCCAAATGTAGGATCCGCCCCATTGTTTCCATGGTAACTGAAGTACAACGTTTAAAACGTAGGACGTTCGAGGCTTGTTTGTTTTTGGCTGTATGTGCCATTTACGTACTTATTTTGGGGGCGCGGGGGGAGGGGGAGTTTCAATGTTTTTGGGAAAGTATTTGAAAAGAAGGAAGAGTCACATTAAAACGAAATGTTATATGAGGATGGAAAAACTGTTAACCGTATGACATTGTGTAGGATAATAGAGTAAATTACATGAGGTCGATTCATGACCTTGGGTCAATTTTGGTCAAAAGTGAAGACGAAGTAAATCAGTACTAACTCGACGAGGTGTCATATATTAAAGTGGAAAAGGTAGCAAAAGGCAAATTAATGTTGGGTATTAAGACCATATGGTTTGAGGTATCCCATTCGATGAATGAGGCATTGTTCAATATGGACTCGATTAGCAGTGTCAGAGGAGCAGGATCTGATCGCAGTCACTTGGATGTCCATAGGACAGTGGTGATCCAGCAATTGAAATTAATGGCAACTGGTGTGGATTCCTCCTGGGAGATGCTATAGAGGTTGTGGCAGAATATGTTCCCACGTCGTTGACCTGTCTGGTCAATATATATTTTACTACAACATTTGCATATTATGATATAGATAACGTTTCGTGACTCGCATGTGAAGTCTTCGGTGATGGTGAACTTGGTCTTGGGAAATGACACCTTGCGAGTTTAAATGTCCTGTTCGCACATATTGTATCATGCTGGGTGACAAGGTCGTGTGTCAACGTCAACTGTACTCTCAGTTGTGAAAGGGCTGTCAACAGGAAGATCCTTTAGGTTCTTGTCACATCTATAGGCCACGAGATTGGCCTAAATGAACACTTCTCTTGTTACGTCTATAGGCCACGAGATTGGCTTAAATGAACACTTCTCTTGCCACGTCTATAGGCCACGAGATTGGCTTAAATGAACACTTCTCTTGTCACGTCTATAGGCCATGAGATTGGCTTAAATGAACACTTCTCTTGTCACGTCTATAGGCCACGAGATTGGCCTAAATGAACACTTCTCTTGTCACGTCTATAGACCACGGGATTGGCTTAAATGAACACTTCTCTTGTCATGTCTATAGGCCATGAGATTGGCTTAAATGAACACTTCTCTTGTCACAGAATCCCCTTGGAAAATAGGTAAGTGACGGAAGAAGATATTTATAACTGCAGTGCTGTGGGTGATAGGTCAAGATTTATTTGATTCTGCCGGATGTGGTATTGTGGATGCGTTTAAGGACAGTGGCGATAACGGAGCCGAACTTGATGGTAGGATGAACGTGTTTAACACATTCAATAAAGAAAGATAAGTCAGCTTCAGACATATCATTGAAACCTATGCTATCATAGATATATAAGCGATACATCATGGTTCCATTCTAGTCCTCGGTCCTTCAAATATTGTCTAATGTTGTCCTCCCAGTGGACTCTGGGTCGTCCTAGGGGTCTGGATCACTGGATCTTTGTTTCCCATGCTTGTCGTGGTAGCCGATATTCTCCCATTCTGCAGACATGTCCAAACCATCTTAGTTGGGACTGTTCTACTTGGGTCTGCAGGGGGTGGGATGTTAGGCCTTGACGTATCGTCTGGTTGCGGACCATGTCTCTTCTTGTTACTTCAACCACCTTCCTCAGATACCTCCTTTCTGAGGTTTGGATTTGGCTTTTATGGGTTGTAGTCATTGCCCATGACTCGCATCCATATGTCAAAAATGGGACATAGATGGAGCGGTATACAACAATCTTCGTTTTCTTACCAATCTCTTTTTTGCTGAGGAATCCTCAATTTATGGCCTGAAAAAGTCTCACAGCTGCAGCGTTTCGAGTGGCCAACTCTTTTTTGATGACCCCTTTCAGTCTATAATAGCTCCAAGGTATTTAAAGTGGTCGACCTGCTCCAGGACCTGTTCTCCCAGCTTAATCTGATGTCTTCTTTCTTCTCATGATATCACCATGGACTTTGTTTTAGAGCTGCTTATGACCATCCCTCTCTTCTACAGCTCTTCCTTCCAGACTTGCAGGTTAGATCGGAGATGTGCCTCTGATTAAGCAATCAGGGCAACATCATCAGCAAATGCCAGCTCTGAAATACAGACTTGTCTCATCTTCCAGTACCCCACTGAATACTTTTTTGTTCTCTCCTTACATGCCTTGATGACATCGTCCATGAGGTGTATAAAAACATAAGGTGACAGGATATCACCTTGTCTTACATCAGTGGTGGTCCTGAACTCTTCTAACTTACACTCAATGAGAATTAAACTTAATCCCTCGAGAGAAACTTTCTTTACCTTTAAATTGTACAGTTTTTTTAAAATACAAGGTGTATTTACTTTACATTTAAATGAAATGATAAATAGTCCAGAAAGACGATGTTTACATTTACTAGAGTATGTTTACATTTACATCTCTACTGATTGAAAAGTGATCACAATATAAATTGAATATGTTTTTATTTACATTTACACTACTTGAAAAGTTGGAAACTTTAATTAATTTTAAAGTGAATATATTCACATAGACATTTACACTGGTTTAAATCTGTAAGTATAATGATTACAATGTACATTATTTCTTTCATCTTACCCTACCTGCTCCATATAGAACTCAGGACTCTTTATTCGTTCAGTCTTTAAGAAACTAGCAATAAAGCAGTCACTAGCCCTTTGCAGTGGTGGTTCATGAAGTTACCATTCTATACGCTGAGGTCAACAACCTCACATGACTTGGACATCCACTAGCGATTTTCAAATATTAATAATCACATGGTAGTAAATGAAAAATATAGAATGTAAAATGACAACTTACGCCAATCCTGGCCAACAGACATTTTGCTCAGATGAATAAAGTTAAGGCATTTTAGTAGGCCTCTTACACATGTTCTTTGTGGTCATTAATTTATCACTATGTTCCCACTTCTGACTCCGTGTGTTTCTGTTTCCTCAGTCCCAGTTTCCTTGTTAAAATGGTTTTCCTGGGCTGTTTTGGAAGTCCTTTATGGAATTCCAATAAAAGATCCAGTCTGATCAAATGAGATTCTGAAATCTAAATTCTCGCAGTCTGATCAAATGGAATTCTGAAATCTAACTTCTGGCAGTCTGATCAGTTGGAATTCTGAATTCTAGCTTCTGGCAGACTGATCAAATGGAATTCTGAAATCTAACTTCTGGCAGTCTGATCAAATGGAATTCTGAAATCTAACTTCTGGCAGTCTGATCAAATGGAATTCTGAATTCTAGCTTCTGGCAGATTGATCAAATAGAATTCTGAAATCTAACTTCTGGCAGTTTGATCAAATGGAATTCTGAATTCTAGCTTCCGGCAGTCTGATCAAATGGAATTCTGAATTCTAGCTTCTGGCAGATTGATCAAATAGAATTCTGAAATCTAACTTCTGGCAGTTTGATCAAATGAAATTTTGAGTTCTAGCTTCTGGCAGTCTGATCAAATGGAATTCTGAATTCTAGCTTCTGGCAGTCTGATCAAATGGAATTCTGAATTCTAGCTTCTGGCAGTCTGATCAAATGGAATTCTGAATTCTAGCTTCTGGAAGTCTGGTGTTGTCTTGGCAAGCGTGAATCTCACAGGGAATAAGATTTGAGGAAAGTCAGGTTATATGCCTGTTTTTACCTCACATCTGTGTGTTATGAAGCTATCCAGGGCTCCAATCATTTCAAACATATGTGTGTGTGTGTGTGTGGGGGGGGGAGGGCAATTTTTGCACATGATGCAAAGGTCACATCTCCCATATATGATAATAAATCATTCAATCCTTGCAAGCAAATTCGCAAACATATTTATAAACTCATACGACAATGTGTTTCAGATGTAACAACGTACAAGTCGAAGAAAACTATTATGTCACAGGTTTCCGCTACGTGCATGTCTGTAATCTGAGCTAATCTTTAGCAAAGCTTTGCCGCGTCCTTGAGAATGCGATGTTTTATCCTCAACAAGGAGTGACAAATGTTTGGAAATACAAACTATCTGTTACCTAGCAGTGAAAACAAAAAAATGCAACCATGAAAAGTCACAATAACATCAGTACAACAAATGTAACTGGTTACTGCCGTTGTGAAACAGAGATTGAGGAGAAGAGGGCGCCCCATTCTGTCACACATTGTAAGATAATGCTAGCACTAGTGATGCTGTACTGCTATCAGCCGTTCTCCTGTCTTGGTTGCCCTTACTGCGATATGTATGTTCTGGCAAAAAAGAAGGTTTATTTAACAACGTGAGCAGATAACAATTGACTTTTTATACTAAGGTAAAATAAAATAGTTTTAATGTTCTTTTGGTAACAGTAGTTACTAAATAAGTAATATTCATATTTTGAACAGACTAGACGCAAACTGATTTTCATTGGTTAGATCTATGTTTCGAAGGAATATCATCTATCCAGTTTTACTTTATTAATACTCTTTATTTATACACTGCCAAGTAGAAAAAAATGTATTTGTCATGTATTACTGCCTTGGTTTTACTGGCACATCGATTTCTCAATACACACAATAATGTATTAATTATATTTATGTAAGGGTTTCCTATCTGTTTTCACATTTAACATGTTAAGTCATTCCTACCCAGGTTAAGTCCTTCCTACTTAGCAGGGAAGACAACTCCTGGCTCTCATTGCAGATTGACACTTCCATTTCTGATACTCCCGCAGACATTATGGTCCATTTCCCAGCCTTACTCTTGTCTATCACTTAACAACACTAAGAGTTCATTTCCTTCAATTATGAGCTTTGAGCTGTCAAGTATCTCTTCACTCTACTTTGTCTAATTGCTTATCTTACATGCCGGTGTTCTATGATTCTTCATTTCTTTAGATACCCATGCAATGGCACGGGACAGGAAACCTTGACATAAATTTTGTTGAAGGCTTATGCCCCTTAGAAATCTTAACAGTAATGAACTAGTTTTAAAAAAAGTATTACAAATTATTTTGTGACAATGTAGGATGAGCGTCATATTGACAGATGGTTAGAGCACCGGTCTGTCGCAGCAATCATGCTGGATTTAAGTCACGATATCGAGATGCTCTGGTACCCAGCTGTTAATGGGTACCTGACTTCGCTTTTGAGTTAGGTAAGCAAAAGGCAGCGAGGAAGGGAACTGATCACCCCATCTCTGGACCTTGTAAAGTTAAATCTCTAACACTTGACTCCACTATGTCAGTATCTGTGATGGAACTAACTTTACGATGACGTCACGACAGTCCTGAATTTTCACACTTTGTCCCTGATCTTTTAAGAGGCCAAATTTGAGGTGTCCCGTATTGGGGACTGGGAAATCTGATCACCTTACTTCCTTTACTTTTTTTAACTTAATATAAAGATTCAAATAATTTGTGATGTCATCTGCTCGAATTAATAAATGGATCTTCTCACTGACTAGAACATAACTCATTGAGGCATGGGCAAGTGAGACAAGAGAACAGTTGATAATGACACAGCATCACCAAACAGTTGATAGTGACACAGCATCACCAGAGAACAGTTGATAATGACACAGCATCACCAGAGAACAGTTGATAGCGACACAGCATCACCAGAGAACAGTTGATAATGACACAGCATCACCAGAGAACAGTTGATAATGACACAGCATCACCAGAGAACAGTTGATAACGACACAGCATCTCCAGAGAACAGTTGATAATGACACAGCATCACCAGAGAACAGATGATAGCGACACAGCATCACCAGAGAACAGTTGATAATGACACAGCATCACCAGAGAACAGTTGATAGTGACACAGCATCACCAGAGAACAGTTGATAGTGACACAGCATCACCAGAGAGCAGTTGATAGCGATTCAGCATCACTCGAGAACAGTTTATAGCGACACAGCATCACCAGCACATGACAGTTCTCTAGACATTCAATATGGGGTAATCAAATCATCGCTGCAAATTGATTGTTGCAAACTGACTTTGTCCTTCCTCTTCTACCGTAAGGTGTAGAGATGTGGAAAACAGAGCGCCATACAATGCTATTGGCCTGGTTCCAATCTAGTCCTTGGTCCTTCAGAGAATGTATAATATTGTCTTCCTAGCAAAGTCTGGGTCAACCTAAGGTCTACTGTAGATCGCTGGCTCTTAGTTCCCCCATACCTGTCATGGTAGCCGATCTTTCCATATTCTGCAGACATGGCTAAACTATCGTAACTGGGACTAATCTACTTGGGTCTGTAGTGGCTGGGATTTGAGGCCTTGACTTATCATCTGGATGCGAACAATGTCTCTTCTTGTTATTTCAACCACCTTCTTCACATACCTCATTTCTGAGGTTAGGAGCTGGCTTTTGTGAGTTGTAGCCATTGCCCATGATTGACATACATACATCAAGAAACCAGATTACTAGTAATGCAAGAGAGAAAAAATCAGATAAATCTTAAAGGTGAGAAATTGGAAAAGATTACGGATTAAGACTTATGGAACAAGTAATATTATGGCGACACAATGCTCTATAGTGGAGTCCCAAAAACTGAAAGAGCTAAAGGGGGTGTAGGTTGTATTTGTGGCTAGAAACAAAAAGGTTAGCACCAAAGGATGGAGCTTTGTCTTGGAGTACATTATGGTGCTAAAGCTAAAAGAGCGAGAAACCATTGTTTGAAACTCCAGTTTTAAAGTGGCTTTTAGTCATAATTGGTATGTTACTCCGAGTTGCTGTTAAAAATGAACATTGTACTATAATTACAACAGAAGATATGAGAGTCTGAAAAACTGCAAAACATAATTTCACATTTTAATATGTCATCCTTGTTACAAAATGACTTTAACAGTATGGATAAAGTGTACACAGTTTATACATTGATATAAAATAGAAATGTACTAATAAATGCACATTGCTTACATTCTTGAGCAGCAAATTCCTCAAAATGGAATTATCAAAACATAAATTGACAATTAATTAATCATAGTTAAATTTCTGAATCTTATGTTTCTATTATTTGTACTATACAGAGCACATGAGCATTAAATGAAACTGGTCATTTTTTAAAAAGTAACACTGTTGATTCTGTACATTGTAAATAAAAGTGTGGAAATATTGTTTTAATGTATGTTATAATATGTATCAGAGATATGACTATTAACATTGACAATATTATACACACAAACACTCGTACAACTGGATCAGTCACTATCTAACAGACAAAACAGCAAGGGTGCTGGTACATGGACAGATTAGCAGAAAGACAACAATGGAGCAGGGAGTACCACAATGTGGGGTTCTCTCCACTATACTCTTCTTTATTTAAACAAATGACATCACAGACACAGAAAACATCCACAAGAATGTCCACAATTCCCTCTATGCTGATGACCTGGCCATGTGACATCAGAAGAATACATCACCACAGCAAGAGTGTGTATGTAGGATTCACTGCTAGCCCTTGAAAGTTGGTCCAGAAAGTAGCTGCTCAAAATCAATGAAAAACAACAACACACATTATATTTACCTTGTCAAACAAACTACAGCAAACAAAACTACAACTAAAATGGGCAGGCAATATGAGAAGAAGAAACACCAATGGGCTTAGGTATGACACTAGACAGCTGCACAACATTGACCACACAGATAACAAAAACAATGCCAAGGGCAAATCTGTGCGTGTATAGCAGTGAATTTCTTTCTTGACTTTGTTCAACTATAATTCCCAATGTGGCTATCTGGTCTGTACAGGATCTGTTTTGTCACAATCCTGCTTATTTATCTCTCTGTTGCTTGTCTATGCATCTTTTAATCTCTCAAGGATTGTTATTGTTGGTCAGAATCAATGTCACTGCACTCAGGGCAAACCCATAGGTGTTCAGTCTCCCTCAGTAAATGCCAAAGTGCATGAATGCTAATTATTTTTGTTGCACACTGGTTGTGTACCCACCGGATGCACCTCCCCTCATACAATCATCCCTGTTGGTCTTATGTTTGATAGCAAATTACAGCAGCCTTAACCTTAAAGATTCACCAATTACAATGTCATTCTCTAACAGGCAATCATTCATTGCCCTCAGTATCTTGCCCTTATACATATACAATGCACTGTCTATGGGTGCTCTTGAAGCTAGTCGGTCAGTTCTTTCATTGCCTGTACCACTGCATGACCAAGACAGTAGATCCACAACCAATTATTGAAGATTTGATGCTTCTAAGAAGGTTTTCCATTCATGTCGAAGCCATACACTTTAGACTTTCCGAAGCATGGATTGAGTATTTTTCAAGGATAATTCTGTTTAATACTTTTCCAGGGGCTTATAGTAACATTATTCCTCAATAATTTTGTGCATTCATGTAAATTTCCCTTCTTGGGCAATGACCATCCTTCCATTCTCCATTTATTTCTTCTCTCTCCCAGACTTTGTCAAGTAGTTTCTATAATATCACTGTAGAGGTCTCAATATCTGTTTTGATGGCGTCTGCTGGAGTGTCATCTGGACCTGCGGTTTTCATCTTTCAGAAGCTTTAAGGTTTTCTTTATTTCTTCTCTACTTGGTCATTCATAATTGATTTGTAGCTCCTTTTTTTCCTGGTCAGATGTCTTTTGGATTTATTGGAGCTGGTCTATTGAGAAGTTGCTGTGGTGCCCAGTTTGGAAGGGAGGATAGTGAGATTTGATTTTGTAGCTAAGTGATGGTGCCGTTTATGTTTATGGGTTTGATTCTCCAGTAAGCCTCACACTTCTGATATTTTTCTGTTGTCTGGTTTTCGACTTCTTTATTTCTCATAAGAGCCAAAAACATTTAATTGTAGGCTGCCACTGTTAGTGAATTCTACACAACAAACATCACACTTGTAAGGCTTCTCTCCAATATGTACTCATTTCTGAATTTTTAGACTACCACTCACATGGAATCTGCACCACAAACATCATGCACTTGTAAGGTTTCTCTCCTGTATATATTCTTTTATGTTTTGTGTGGAATATCTCTCTGTGTAAATGCTGGTCCAAACAAAATGTCATAATTGTAAGGCTCTCTTCTGTTTGTGTTCTTATATAATTTTGTTGGCAACCTCTCTCAGTAAATGCTGCCCCACAGACATCACATTTGTAATGATTTCTACATGTAAGTATTCTCTTTTATTTTTGTAAGTTACCTCTCTCAGTAAATGCTGCCCCACAGACATCACATTTGTAATGATTTCTACATGTAAGTATTCTCTTTTATTTTTGTAAGTTACCTCTCTCAGTAAATGCTACACCAAACACATCACTTTTGTAAGGAATCTCTCCTGTATGAATTCTTTTATGTTTTTGTAGACTGCTTCTGACAGTAAATGCTCTACTACAAACATCACACTTGTAAGGTATCTCTCCTGTATGCATTTTAAAATGTTTTTGTTGACTACCTCTCTCAGTAAATGCTGTACCACAAACATTACACTTCCACTGCATGTATCCTTTCATGTAATATAGACCACTACTTTGAGTAATTTGCCTAAGGACATTTTTTTTAATGTTCTGGCTGAACACCATCACCAACCAAGAACTGCTAATGTGGAGCTACCAAGAAGACATGCACACCATCGTAGCGGGTAGACACTGGAACTGGGTTGCCCACATCCTCAGATGAGATTCTTACACCATAACAAGAACTGTCATGCTATGGACTACAGATGGAAAGTGAAAGCAAGGACGGCTAAAAGCCACCTGATGGAGAACTGTAGAGGCTGAAATGCTAAGCAGGAACCAGAGCTGGGAAACCACATGAAGAATGGCTATTGACCAAGTAAAGTGGAGTTTGTTGCTGCCCCACAAGACACCACCAAGCATGTTGGTCACTGATTATTTTGTCAGCCAGCACCAAGGACCAAACAAGAAGAAGACACTGAATAAATTCTTCATCACAAACATCAAGCCAGTAAGGATTCTCTCCTGTATGTATTCTTTTATGTTGTTGTAGGTTATCTTTCTCAATAAATGATACATCACAAACATTACACCAGTAAGGATTCTCTCCTGTATATATTCTTTTATGTTGTTATAGGTTATCTTTCTCAATAAAAGATACATCATAAATATCACACTTGTAGGATTTGTCTTCCTCTATTATCTTGTGAGACTGAATGATTAAATCACTGCAAGCAGCAGCAGCACTATCACTCACACTAAGCTATGTATACTTTTATGTCTTTGTAGACTACAACTCTCAGTAAATGTTGCATCACAGACATCACACTTGTACAGCTTTTTTTCTGTATGTATTTTGTTAAGTCTTTGTAGAATACCACTCTTAGTAAATGCTGCCAAACGAAGATCACACTTGTATAGCTTATTTCCTGCATGCATTCTTGTATGTTTTTGTAGGTGACCTGTCTCAGGAAATGCAGCACCACAAAGATCCCACTTGTACAACTTATTTCCTGTCTGTATTCTTTTATGTCTTTCTAGGTGAGTAATCTTAGTAAATGCAGCAATACAAATGTCATACTTGTATGGCTTATTTCCTGTATGCATTCGTTTATGTCTTTTTTAGGGAACCTATCACAGTAAATGCAGTACCACAGACATCACACTTGTAAGGCTTCTCTCCTGTATGTATGCTTCTGTGTTTTTGTAGGTTACCTATAACAGTAAATGCTGCATCACAGACATCTCACTTGTGAGGCTTCTCTAATGTATTATTCTTTTGTGACTTTGTAGTCTTCTGCTCCGAGTAAATGTTGCTCCACACTTGCAAGGCTCCTCTTCTGTATGTATTATTGTAAGGCTTCTCTTCCGTATGTATGCTTCTGTGTTTTTGTAGGTTACCTATAACAGTAAATGCAGCATCACACTTGTATGGCATATTACCTGTATGTATAATTTTGTCTTTGTAGACTGCAATGGGTGGGTTTGAAAAAAAATCGAAAAAAGGTGATTCGTCTTACGAGGACAAAAGACAAAGAAAGTAGTCTACGTTACGGCCACAAGGCCTTCGTCAGGAAAAGAAAGAAAGTGAAGGCTAGATAGGAGACATAAGAACTTAAAGAAATATAAAAATAAATAATAATAATAATAAAAATAAAATCTAGGTACTTCCCTGAAGGCGAAGCATGGCTGAAAAGGAAGTGACTTCTGACCCCGGAAGTACACAATACATACTGAGAAGCTAAAAACTAAAAAACGAAACTGAACAAAAAACTACCCAAATATAATAAAAGAACATAAAAGAATATAACAAAATAATACATACACAAGAGGAGCCTTGCAATTGTGGAGCAACATTTACTCAGAGCAGAAGACTACAAAGTCACAAAAGAATAATACATTAGAGAAGCCTCACAAGTGAGATGTCTGTGATGCAGCATTTACTGTTATAGGTAACCTACAAAAACACAGAAGCATACATACAGGAGAGAAGCCTTACAAGTGTGATGTCTGTGGTACTGCATTTACTGTGATAGGTTCCCTAAAAAAGACATAAACGAATGCATACAGGAAATAAGCCATACAAGTATGACATTTCATTCATAACCCTCCACTCCCAAAGGAGCATAGGCCTTCAACAAACACATGCCAAGTCCTCCTATCCCGTGCCATCATCTCAAGTTCTTTCCATGTTCTCCTCATCATTTTCACCTCTGTTTCCAACTCTCTTCTCCATGTACTTCTTGGTCTTCCTCTGCCTCTCTTGCCCTGGGGGTTCCAGAACAAGGACTGTCTTGTAATACTATCAACAGGTTTCCTCAGCGTGTGTCCTATCCATCGCCATCGTCTTCTTCTTATCTCTTGTTCCACTGGCACTTGTCTAGTTCTTGTCATCAGTTCCACGTTGGTAACCTTGTCATACCATTTTAATCCCTCTATTCTATGCAAGCACCCATTTATGAAAGTCTGTAGCTTTTTGGTTGTTGTCTTTGTTGTTCTCCATGTCTCCGAGCCATACAATAGGACTGACTTCACATTTGAGTTGAAGATTCTTATTTTCGTGTTGGATCCGATTTCTCTTGATCTCAATATATTTCCCAATGCAATGAAAGCTCCTCTTGCCTTTTGTATTCTTATTTTGATATCACTGTCTGTCCCTCCAACTTTGTCTATATTACTGCCAAGATACGTGTATGATTCTACATCTTGAATTGGTGTTTCTTCAAGTTCAACCCTGTTATCATTACCTGCATTTATTCTCATTATTGTTGTCTTTTCCCTGTGTATTTTCAGACCCAATTGCTGTGACCTCTCATCGAGTGTTTTCAATTTGAAGTATGACATTTGTATTGCTGCATTTACTAAGATTACTCACCTAGAAAGACATAAAAGAATACAGACATGAAATAAGTTGTACAAGTGGGATCTTTGTGGTGCTGCATTTCCTGA
The DNA here is from genome assembly GCA_024509875.1 of Oreohelix idahoensis. Taxonomy (NCBI): domain Eukaryota; kingdom Metazoa; phylum Mollusca; class Gastropoda; order Stylommatophora; family Oreohelicidae; genus Oreohelix; species Oreohelix idahoensis. The sequence goes on along the minus strand of JAMPIV010010825.1, from coordinate 585,644 downwards.
GACAGGTCACCTACAAAAACATACAAGAATGCATGCAGGAAATAAGCTATACAAGTGTGATCTTCGTTTGGCAGCATTTACTAAGAGTGGTATTCTACAAAGACTTAACAAAATACATACAGAAAAAAAGCTGTACAAGTGTGATGTCTGTGATGCAACATTTACTGAGAGTTGTAGTCTACAAAGACATAAAAGTATACATAGCTTAGTGTGAGTGATAGTGCTGCTGCTGCTTGCAGTGATTTAATCATTCAGTCTCACAAGATAATAGAGGAAGACAAATCCTACAAGTGTGATATTTATGGTGTATCTTTTATTGAGAAAGATAACCTATAACAACATAAAAGAATATATACAGGAGAGAATCCTTACTGGTGTAATGTTTGTGATGTATCATTTATTGAGAAAGATAACCTACAACAACATAAAAGAATACATACAGGAGAGAATCCTTACTGGCTTGATGTTTGTGATGAAGCATTTATTCAGTGTCTTCTTCTTGTTTGGTCCTTGGTGCTGGCTGACAAAATAATCAGTGACCAACATGCTTGGTGGTGTCTTGTGGGGCAGCAACAAACTCCACTTTACTTGGTCAATAGCCATTCTTCATGTGGTTTCCCAGCTCTGGTTCCTGCTTAGCATTTCAGCCTCTACAGTTCTCCATCAGGTGGCTTTTAGCCGTCCTTGCTTTCACTTTCCATCTGTAGTCCATAGCATGACAGTTCTTGTTATGGTGTAAGAATCTCATCTGAGGATGTGGGCAACCCAGTTCCAGTGTCTACCCGCTACGATGGTGTGCATGTCTTCTTGGTAGCTCCACATTAGCAGTTCTTGGTTGGTGATGGTGTTCAGCCAGAACATTTAAAAAAATGTCCTTAGGCAAATTACTCAAAGTAGTTGTCTATATTACATGAAAGGATACATGCAGTGGAAGTGTAATGTTTGTGGTACAGCATTTACTGAGAGAGGTAGTCAACAAAAACATTTAAAAATGCATACAGGAGAGATACCTTACAAGTGTGATGTTTGTAGTAGAGCATTTACTGTCAGAAGCAGTCTACAAAAACATAAAAGAATTCATACAGGAGAGATTCCTTACAAAAGTGATGTGTTTGGTGTAGCATTTACTGAGAGAGGTAACTTACAAAAATAAAAGAGAATACTTACATGTAGAAATCATTACAAATGTGATGTCTGTGGGGCAGCATTTACTGAGAGAGGTAACTTACAAAAATAAAAGAGAATACTTACATGTAGAAATCATTACAAATGTGATGTCTGTGGGGCAGCATTTACTGAGAGAGGTTGCCAACAAAATTATATAAGAACACAAACAGAAGAGAGCCTTACAATTATGACATTTTGTTTGGACCAGCATTTACACAGAGAGATATTCCACACAAAACATAAAAGAATATATACAGGAGAGAAACCTTACAAGTGCATGATGTTTGTGGTGCAGATTCCATGTGAGTGGTAGTCTAAAAATTCAGAAATGAGTACATATTGGAGAGAAGCCTTACAAGTGTGATGTTTGTTGTGTAGAATTCACTAACAGTGGCAGCCTACAATTAAATGTTTTTGGCTCTTATGAGAAATAAAGAAGTCGAAAACCAGACAACAGAAAAATATCAGAAGTGTAAGGCTTACTGGAGAATCAAACCCATAAACGTAAACGGCACCATCACTTAGCTACAAAATCAAATCTCACTATCCTCCCTTCCAAACTGGGCACCACAGCAACTTCTCAATAGACCAGCTCCAATAAATCCAAAAGACATCTGACCAGGAAAAAAAGGAGCTACAAATCAATTATGAATGACCTTCTTCTTCTTCTTCTTCTTCTTCTGCGTTCGGTTTGTAGTCATGCTAAATCTGCAGGCCTGTCGCCAGGACGAAGTCCACAGTCTTTTCCAGGTCGGCGCGGCAGCCCCATAGCTTCTGCTGGAGCTCATCACCTTTTGGCCAGGTCGCACGTCGCAATTTATCATGGGTTGGACAGTTCTGGAGAATGTGTTCTGGATTCTGGATATCAGTTCCACATGGGCATTCATTCGTGTGGGATATCTTGAGCCGATAGAGATGTCCAAGTAATCTGCAGTGACCAGTTCTCAGGCGGAAAATTGTCGTCTGTTGGTGTCTGTTTAGGTGGTGGATTGGGTCATCTCTGCTGTATATATCCCCCTCCTCCTTCCTCTGATTTTTGTACTTGTTGTGGATGATGGTTTTTGCTTCCCGATAGGGCAATGGGTGGCTGTATTGTTCCATTTTACTGCCACTTCTTGATAGAGCATCTGCTTTCTCATTACCAGCGATTCCACAATGGGCAGGTAACCACTGAAGGGCAATGGTTGATGACCTTTGGATGATGTTAAGCTCAGATCTGATCTCATTCATCATGTTATCATTTCTGGTGTTTTGTATTGATTCAAGTAATGATCTGCAGTCAGTGAAGATTACTATCTTAGCTTGTGGCTGCTGTTCAGGTCTGGTGAGGATCTTCAGGGCTTGCAGTAGTGCCATAGCTTCTGCCCTAAAATTGGAGGAGATCTTTCCAGTTGGGAAGGCCTTTCGGATGATCTTTCCATTTAGGAATCTTATAAAAATGCCTCCTCCACCGTTCCTTACTGCCCCCTCAGCAGATCCATCTGTGTATACATGTGTCCACTCCTTCGGGTTGTACTTTTCTTCAATCATTTCTTGAGCCAAAGTTTTTAGTTGTTGAGGGGTCAGGTGGCCTTTCTTTTTTATTTCAGGGACTTCAGTGATGATAGATATATTTCCATGGCAGTCGTCTGGCTCCTCTAATCAATTAACATTTCAATCTCAGTAGATCGATTTGGGAGGAGGTCTTCATGGCATCGATGCAGATGTTTGGAGATGTTTATGAAGCTGGTTCTTTTCAGCCTGTTCTTTGTCACACTATGGAGTTTGGCATGCATTGGATGACTTGGCATTCGTAGAAGCTTCTCACTGTGAGTGAATACCTTTTCCTCACGTCTGTCATCAAGAGAGCGGATGTTGGTGTATCGCTCCATTGCCTGGATTGGAGAAGTCTTCATCCCTCCAGTGATTAGTCTAAGGCCTGAATTTTGCACTTTCCCTAGACATTCTGTGTTTGTTTTAGATGCTGTGGCCCAGGCTGACATGCCATATTCAAGTACAGGTCTGACTGTGCCTGTATAGACTTTTTTAAGTATGTTGGTATTTGCCCCCCAACTTGTGCCAGCCAGTTTCTTCATAATAGAGAGCTTTCTTATTGCTCTCTGTTCTACTGCTTTTATGTGCGGCTTCCAGGTGAGTCTCTTATCCAACTTGACTCCTAGGTATGTTGGGTTTTCCTCGATTGGAAGTTCATTTCCATTTAGCTGCAGTTTGATCGTTTCTTGGCGATTTGACAGAGAGAAGCAGGTTGCTACTGTCTTGGAGAGGTTTATCTGTACTCCCCAATCTGATGCCCATTTACCGATGGTATTTAGTGCAGCTTGCATCCTGAACTTCGCAGTAGGCAAATGTTCAGCAGCAGACCAGGCAGCAAAATAGTCAGCATGAAGAGCCCTGGAGATATGCCCGGACAGTTTCTCTGCAATATCATTTATATATATGATAAAAAGTGTGGGGGAGATAACTCCTCCTTGTGGCACACCCTGTTGTAGAGTGACGCGATGGCTCAGTTTCCCGTCAAGTTTTACTCTTGCTGTGCGGTATCGAAGAAAGTCCCGTATCCAGTTGAACATTCTCCCTTCAATTTTGCTGTTGAGCATCTTAAGGAGGAGTCCTTCTTTCCATACCTTATCAAAGGCTTTTGTCAAGTCTACAAAAACCGCCAGTACTTTCTTTTTCTCCTGAAAGGCATTTTCTACTTCCTGGGCTAGATATACTAGTTGGTCTTCGGTGCTGCGATTTTTCCTAAATGCTGACTGTGTGTTATCAAGCAGATGGTTTTTTTCCAGATGTTTCAGTAATCTTGAGTTCACCATTCTTTCCATTACCTTACCCAGACAGCTCAGTAGGCTAACTGGTCGGTAGCTGGACTTGCTTGTTTTCTCCTTTTGTTTCTTTCTGATGGGAACAATGATTGCTTCTCGCCATTGATCTGGAAATTTTCCAGTACTCCATGACTGATTGAAGATTAGGAGGAGTGTTACGTTGGGATAAATTAGAGGATCATGCATGTATACGCGAATGATAGCAGGTGTTCATTCAGGACATTATGGTCAGTACACATAACAAAGCCGGTAGGTGAACAGGTCCACGGGAAAACATGGTTGACATTTAATACATAAAGTCACTTCACAATAGTCCATCAAACATCAAAAGTACATGGCAATGGATAAGCGTAGTAGATTATCTCTGGTCCGTCAATAAGGTTCAAACGTTAGGCATCTTTAAGTGGCATATAGTATAATAATAATACAATCCTCTCATCTCCACTCAATTCTGGCCGTTGTACTAAAGGTTCGGTAATCCACGAAAACCAAAGTAATGCGGCAGAAGAAATCAGGGCAAACCAAATATTAGTTGCCTCATATCTCAAAGTTACTCGTAGTAAATTATGATATGAACTTCTAGATACGTTTATGAACCATCTTGCACATAACGTGGCAGCCTCCGAGAATCAACAATGCCACAATATATATTTTTAAATCACGCTCCATTATCCCGGAGCTCGAAAAAATTACATCTCTCTCGGACGCAAACACCAAGACGGAAGCCCCGTTAATTAACACACTGAACCCCACGACATGTGACCGAAACGTCACTAGTTGACCGTCGATCATCACGGATGAACGCCTCGTGCAAACCGTAGTTTGCCTACAGGCGAACACATTTCCTCACATGTAAATGGAAATGTGCTAGCGTGTAGTAACATGCCACACTATTTTATCTGCATCCCAAATCTATCCTTAACATATCACCCCCTTCGCGGTGTAAAAAAAAACAAATTTATTTGTTTTTTTTTTCCAATTCAAATATTTCCTATGCGGAAATAGCGGCCAAAATTGATTATATCACAAATATTGGGCCACATCGAAAATAATCTAGTCGCAGTCAGTCTGCATAATGTAATTTATCATTAAATAACATGCCAGATAAATTTGTCATCAGTCATAAATAGTCATATGTCCATAAGTAACAAGTCATATACAGTCGATACTCCAATGATGTGTCAAAAGAATACATAAATGTATGATCAATGTGAGTTTACAATAAACCTATCAAAGAAATAGCATGCATATATGAAAATGGTATGAGATATATAAAATAAAAGAAAGAGAAAAAAAATCCAAATCAAGAATTCAAAATGCATGAATAATAAAATATAATAAAAATAGAAGGATATATCTCGAAGTAACAATGCTGTCAAAAATCCTAAAATTAAGCTTAAACGCAATTCACGCATGATATGAATCAAATAAGATATGAAACAATGCGATATGAAATTAATGTAACTAAAGTACATGAATATCTCACAAAAAGAGAAAGAAGAGGAAAAAAATATATATAGTACAAGAACGCAAGTATAACTAATTAACACAATTATTACATTACTTAATTATTCTACTCTAAGTACCTTTTGTACGTTGGCAAGACAAGTAATGTCCAAATCAAACTTGCAATAATATAAGAATACTCCAAACTATCCGTGTCAGGACTAGATTTGTAGCATAATATAGCAATCTTAATTAATGTCAATGTGCATTCCAGAATAATAAAATGATATTGTAGTTGCAAATTGTTCGTGTCTGTAAGTAGAATAACACTATTCAATGTACAGCTTGCTAAAGTGAATAATGATTATCTCCAAGTCGTATAAATCACAAATGTTAATATGGATGGTTTGAAAATCCTCTTAGTGTTCATGTATTCATCGTCCTTTGTCATAATGACTAGTAGTGGATAAACACCATGGCTTCACACATGTATAATATAAAGTCAATTAACTAAATCAATATGAATCTTCAAGTTCGAGCTGTGGGCATCTCGATAAAGCATCTGCAACCACATTTGCAGAACCTGGTATTGCCTCGATTTCATACTGAAAAGGTTGAAGCAGGATGGCGAAACGGGCTAGCTTTGGGTTCTTGTGATTCGCCTTCTTCAATGAGGAAAGGGATTTCTGGTCTGATTGTATGATGGAAGGGGCGCCCAACAAATACCGCTCCAGCTTGACTACTGCCCAGATAACAGCCAGCAACTCTCTTTCTATCACTGGGTACTTTCTTTCTGCATCATTGAGCTTTCTGGATATGTAGAGGGTTGGATGTAATCTTCCCTCGAACTCTTGCATCAGTGATGCGCCGATACCTTTTGAACTAGCATCTGTGCGGAGATAATAAGTCAGATTTGTATCTGGTAACCTCAAAATAGGTGGTACAGAAAAAATATTTTGAACATAATTTAACGCAGCCTGGCACTCTGGTGTCCAGTGCACGTGGTTTGGTAAGCCTTTTTTAAGCAAGGCAGAGAGGTCTGCAGTGATTGAAGACAAGTTCGGTATAAATTTACTATAATACTGAATCAAGCCGAGAAGACTACGAACTTGCTTCTTAGTAGTGGGCACAGATAATTTTAGGATTTTGGAAACATTCTGTGGCACGGTCTGAAGAAAACCGTGACCCACCTTATGTCCCAAGAATGAAATTTCCTCAAAGGCAATAAAGATCTTTGAGGGCTTGGCTGTTAGGTGATGGAGACGTAAAGTGTCCAGAAGAGAATGTAAACCTAAGAAGTGCTCCTCCCAAGTGGAACTGAATAGACAGATGTCGTCTATATATGTGATTATATCGGACCGATGAGAGAGAATTTTTCTCATCATACGGACAAACGTTGCCGGGGCGTTCATAAGTCCGAATGGCATTACGTTCCACTGATAAAGACCCTGTTGTGTAGCAAAGGCAGTGAGTGGTTTAGCTCTGTCAGTCAAGGGAACTTGCCAGTATCCCTTAGTAAGGTCAATTTTAGTAAAGAAAAGAGACTTGGCGAGACGAGACAAAAGATTTTCAAGTAGGGGTAAGGGTTCAGCATCGAAGACTGTGATGTTATTCAGCTTCCGGTAATCTACACACAATCTGATATTTTTGTCTTTCTTACGAACGATGACCATAGGTGATGAGTAAGGGGCCATGGAAGGTTCTATAATTCCTAAATTAAGCATTTGTTTTAATTCTTCTTCCACTTGGTGCTGGTAGTGAATAGGGATAGGATAGGGGCGTAGACGAATTGGTCGATCATCTGTAAGGGTGATGTCATGCGAAATGACTGATGTACGCCCTGGGATGTCTGTGAGGACGTCTGGAAAGGATTCTAGAAGATTAGAGACTTGGGAATGTTGTTCAGAAGACAAAGCTGGACAAATAGCAATATCCTTCCATGTCTCAGTCGATTGGAGAGGAAAGACAGGTAAGTTCATGGGAACATCAGGAAAAGCCGATTCTTCCTCCTGAATTACTGATAACGCAGAGTAGTGAGTACTAGGTCTAGGGTGGTCATCAACTGCTTGAAATATGGCTTGAAGATGTTCCGGTCTAGTGTGGAATTCTTTAAGCATGTTTATGTGAAAGGTCTTCCTTTTCCCTTTTATCTCTAAAATGTAGTCAACATCAGAAATGCGTGACAACACTTTATATGGACCATTCCAAGCAATTAAAAGTCTATTTTCTTTCCTTGGAAGCAATACAAAAGCTTCATCGCCAGGCAATAGTTGACGTAATCGTCTGTTGCGATTTTGGAACTGACGTGATCTTGCTTTAGCAGCCTCGGAAGAAGCTGTAGCCAGTTGGCATGCATCTATAATGTTACGCCGGAGGTTAACGACGTATTCATACGATGACTGGATGTCCTGAGTCATCTCTGAGTCTATGAGTAGGTCTTTAATAAGTGACATGGGACCTCGAGGTTGAGCTCCAAACACAAGCTCAAAAGGCGAGAAACCGGTCTGTTCATTCGCTACCTCACGGTATGCGAACAGCACGGCGGGTAAAACCCTGTCCCAATCTTGAGGATATTTCACTGTAACTTTGCCTAATAACTGCTTTAACGTCCGGTTAAGACGTTCCACCATGCCATTGCTCATCGCATGGTAAACACTACTGAGAGACCTGTCGATATTGAGGCGTTTCATAACAGCAGTCATAGTGTCAGATACAAATTGGGTACCTCGATCTGAAAGAAGTTTTCGAGGAAAACCAAGTCTAGAAAAAATCAAGAAAAGTGCATCAGCAACGTCATTAGTGGTGATGTTCTTAAGAGGGATGGCCTCGGGCCATCGAGTGCACATGTCGATACATGTGAGCACATACCTGTGTCCTCTAGCGGACATAACAGGTAAAGGACCGATAATATCTACGGCCATTTTCTCAAAGGGGCGTACAGGTATATCACACGCCTGAATCGGGGCCGTATGATAGGCTCCTCTTGATTTTACCTCTTGACAAATAACGCAAGAGCGACAATATATGGAGGTGTCTCTGGAAATTCCTGGCCAAAAGAAAGAGGACAAAACTCTGGATCGCGTCCTAGAGTAGCCCATATGGCCAGCACAGTGCGAATCGTGTGCATGTTGTAGAATGTACAGACGAAGTTTTTGGGGAACCATCACCTGATGTCTGATTAAAGATGAATCTTTAAAATTTCTAACCAATACATCATTTTTAAGTGTGTACCACTGTTTTGGTGACAAACTATCATCAACGTAATCATTATCTTTGACTAATCTAAAGAATTTCTTCAAAAAGTTGTCTTCTCTTTGAAGTTTGATAAAGGATTGTTTGTCTATCTCAGAGTGAACGTGAAAATCGTCCTGAGTTCCAGGACCGGTATCATCATTTTCCTTTTGTGCCTTGGCCTGGGCACGCGTAGTAACTGCAGCAGCAGTTGATAAATTTTGACGTTCCCATTGAACAATTTCTCGGGTGAGCAATCATTGCTGCCGTGTATCCGGCCAAGTGTGACATCCGCTATTGGATTCCTTAACAAACACACTTTAACCTTGCCTGTAAAAAATGGTGAGTGAATATCCACCACGGCTGTGGGATAAAATTCCACTGTACCGCCGAAAGTTACACATTTAACAAAGTCACCCGTTGCATGAGACGGATGTACTAATGACTGTCTCACTCCGACAGTCGTGCAACCAGAATCACGGAGTACTGTAACTTGAGTGCCATTCAATAAACCTTTATGAAGCTGTAGTACTCCTGTGCCATCATGTGCTGATGAAGCAGTAACTGCTGGGAGCGGATGACCACATTTTAACAAGGAAGTCACATTAGACTGGAATAGAGTTTGGCAATCTGGACACTGTGAAGCAGTATCAAAGTCAAACGAACAACATGAAGCTGAATGATTAACAACATTGTTGTCTTGCACGTTCTCAGGTGTAGCAGCAGTATTTGCTGAGTTCGCATGGTAGTTCGAATTTGCATTATTTCTAGAGCGTGATCTATGTCTCTGATTGTAAAAAGAGTTATTTTGACTCCCGTCATTATTTCTTTGGTTCCTATTGTTGTTTTGTTGATTTCTATAGTTTTGTGACCTATTACGATGTGAATAATTTTGGTTATTGTGTCCCCAGTTATTCCAATTCTTATTATAGTTACCAAAATTATCATTCCTTCTTTCTCCTGAGTTTTGTTGGAAATTACCTCTGTTTTGGGGTGAATAGTTTCTATATGGTTGTCTACCTCTATATGGTTGTGAGTTATTGAATTTGTTTGGTTTGAAATTCCCATCACAACTGTAGGATCTTTGTCTATAATTGTTGTGGTTCCAAGTTGTAGCTGCGGCAACAGGTAAAGCTTCCTTAATATTGTTGTTACTGACACAAACTCCCGGATGTGCATTACAATATTGCCTACATAATTCCTCCATTGAACTCAAACTTGACGGCTTTCTTTCCTGTAGATATTCTCGCAGTCGTCTACTAACGGAAGACAAGACTTTGTCTCGCAATAACAAATCCTTAAGGCCCTCATAATTCTCTTCAATGCCGGAAAGTTGTATCCATCTATTAAATGTTAGACGAGTTGCAGCTACAAACTGTGTAAAATCTTTACCCGTTTCAGGAATCATATGTTTGAACTTCATACGATAACCTTCAGCGTCTAACTGATGAAGTTTTAATAATAACGTTTTAGCAGCATCATAATTGCGTCTATTCGGCCCGTCCAATTGGCACAGAGCAGTTAAGGATTCACCACTCATGAAATCCATCAATCTTGTACACCAATGTGATCTATCAAGCTTTTTTTCTTCACAAACATTTTCATAGCGTTGAAGGAAGGACGAAATATCGTCTATTTCTGGCTTAAACTCAGGCAAACGAAATTTAACAAAACCGCTATCGTGGTTGCTAGATGAACCTCTACGTTCAGAGTCATCATTTTGTCTACTCTGATGTTGGACTTTTTGTTCTTCAATACGTAAAGTCGCCATTTTTTCTTCATGTGCAAGCTTTCTCTCTTCTAATTCTTTTTCATGAGCAATTTTCGTTGTTTCTGCAATCCTTTTGTTCTCTTCTGCAAGTAGCTCTGCTTTTTTGAGCTCTCGCTCTTCATACCGTGCATCTCTTTGTCTCTTATTCTCTAGGGCTTCTTGATTTTCTTTGGCATTGAATTCCGCTTTGGCAAAGTCCATTAATTCCTTCGCCTTGTAACCATATTCTTGGCCCATAGTAATAAATTCCTGATACTCCATTATTTACTTCTTCAGTATCTTACTATCAATATTATAAATTATGTAATAAATGTATCTCGATTAGTCCGTCTATACCAATTCACTAGCTTTGTGCTTTGCAATATTATCAATGCAAATAGATTCTTAATATTACTAAGCAATAATATCAGAATGTATCATGAAAAAAACCAAAACACTGGTGAGAGAAAAAAAAATAATGCACAAGAACAGAATTGATGGAACTAAACAAGAAGACAAGTACAAGTGACCAAGACAATGTAATAACAGCAGCAAGTAAACGAAAAAGAATGCAAATGGGAAACTAAGGAGAAACAACAAATAAAACAGACTTACTGCTAAAAAAAAAACAGGACAGGACCTGTAACGATATATATAAATGTAAACAAGTGATAGAAGGTTAGACTAGCATCACGAACAGAATGGTTGTCAACTAAGTAGAAGAAAAACAAAAGCAACACACTACAAAAACTGACAACTAAAAAGACGGGGCAGCACACCTAACAAATTAGATCACATTAAACAGGCAGTGAACCAAACGTCGGTGAGTAAACTCAGGCCGGAAATTTCACTGCTTGAGGAATGTAAGCAAAATCTATAGAAAAATCTGCTGCGCGGTCATTTTTCCAATGACATGTGTCGCTAACAACAGATTTGTACAAAGATATAGAAAAGAAGAAAACGAATAACATAGATATCAAAAAGGCTTACGCCACGGCAAAGATACAAGAGTGTATTAACAGGCACTTATCTTATCGTAATCCGATCAGATGCAAGTCCGGAAAAAGGTGTCAACATTGGAACAACACTGTCCCTCAATACAAGTGAAGCACGGATAAAATGTGAACAGTACACGGTCTCCGTCAGATGGGCATCATGAACTGTGTAGATCTTGAAACGCTGTGTTGACTTGGTACAAAGTAACTTGTTATCGCCGTGGCATAGACTTGAAACTTGAAAGAATCTTGCAAACGTTGTGATGTAGACTGGAACACGAAGTAAACTTGCAAACCGGTTGGCTTGAAATTGTTATCTTGAACGTTACAGCGAACAATAGGACATTGAAATTGGAACATTGGATATGCGCAGTGGCAAAATTCGTTATCCAACTGGATCCGCTGACAATGACTGAGTTCACGAGGTGGTGTGTTTACAATACCACGCTAAACAGAGGTGACGATCGAATATACAGATTAAACGGCAGCTATAGATTTGCAAAGTACGAAGGTATACTTGCTTATATGAATTTGAAAACCATGCCCTGATGAAAGTATACGCGAATGATAGCAGGTGTTCATTCAGGACATTATGGTCAGTACACATAACAAAGCCGGTAGGTGAACAGGTCCACGGGAAAACATGGTTGACATTTAATACATAAAGTCACTTCACAATAGTCCATCAAACATCAAAAGTACATGGCAATGGATAAGCGTAGTAGATTATCTCTGGTCCGTCAATAAGGTTCAAACGTTAGGCATCTTTAAGTGGCATATAGTATAATAATAATACAATCCTCTCATCTCCACTCAATTCTGGCCGTTGTACTAAAGATTCGGTAATCCACGAAAACCAAAGTAATGCGGCAGAAGAAATCAGGGCAAACCAAATATTAGTTGCCTCATATCTCAAAGTTACTCGTAGTAAATTATGATATGAACTTCTAGATACGTTTATGAACCATCTTGCACATAACGTGGCAGCCTCCGAGAATCAACAATGCCACAATATATATTTTTAAATCACGCTCCATTATCCCGGAGCTCGAAAAAATTACATCTCTCTCGGACGCAAACACCAAGACGGAAGCCCCGTTAATTAACACACTGAACCCCACGACATGTGACCGAAACGTCACTAGTTGACCGTCGATCATCACGGATGAACGCCTCGTGCAAACCGTAGTTTGCCTACAGGCGAACACATTTCCTCACATGTAAATGGAAATGTGCTAGCGTGTAGTAACATGCCACACTATTTTATCTGCATCCCAAATCTATCCTTAACAAGGAGCTTGTGCCTGGCTACAGGTCCAAGGTTCTTGATCATATCATTTGTGATGACATCTTTTCCTGGAGCTTTTCTGTTCTTTAGTTTTGTTATGGGTGACTTCATGCAGATATCTGGGTTTTGGTGCTTCAGTTTTTCTTTTACTTCCTTACGTACTTCTTGGATCCGTGCATGTGAAAGTGATGTGGTGCTTTCTTCCTTGTAGAAATCTGCCAGGATGTTTGCTGCCATCTTTCCTGTGTGGTATTTTTCATTTTCCTTGATGACAGTCTTACAGTAGCTGGTTGTTGTTTCTTCATTTAGCACTCTTGTCAGATTCCATAGCTTGCTTGAGTCCTTTTCCATGTTAAGACTGCTGGTCTTCTGGTGCCAGCTCCTTTGGATTTCAGCTTTCTTTTGTTCATTGAAAGCTTGTTTTATGCTGTTGTGCCTCTGTGTGTTCTCTAATGTGGGATTTTGCTCCATAGTTTCCCGTGCTTTATTTAATTCACTATGGAGTTTTCCCAGGTTGTCACTCCAGTATGGTTTGTAGTCTCGTCGTTTATTTCGTGGAATTGACTTCTTTGCTGCTTGGATGATTGCCTCACTGATTATGGAGATGTTTTTATTGATGTTATTTGAGTGGGCAATGTTCTAAGTACCATCAACACAATACCCAAGCATGACATAATAGCAGTCATGGGTGATTTTAACGCCAAAGTAGGTGACAACAACGATGGAGTACAAAGATATCTCGGTACTCATGGCATAGGCTGTATGAATCAAAATGGCGAAAGACTTCTAGAACTTTGTGAAATATCAAACCTCGTTGTGGCAGACACCATCTTTCCACATAAGAATATCCACAAGATAACATGGAATTCACCTGATGGCAGAACTAAGAACCAGATAGATCACTTCTGCATAAGCGCTAAATTTCGCTCATCAGTTCAAGACGTCAGAGCATACAGAGGTGCAGAGATCGGAAGCGATCATAACCTCTGCATAGCTAAAATGAGAATTAAACTGAAGAAGTTATACCAACCGAATAAAAAATAGAAGAATAGATGTACACAGACTGCAATCAAATGATATAAAGAAGGAATATAATGTCAAAATGAACAACTATTTCGATGCTTTAGGCAAAATTGACAACGATATCACCACCAAGACAATCGATACTAAATGGGAACAACTGAGAACAGCAATGACAGAAGCAGCTGTAGCGACCACCGGATACCTAGTACATAAAAAGAAAAAAATGGATGAGAGAAGATACTTGGGATAAAATACAAGAAAGGAAAACAGCAAAACTTAAACTACTAGCGGCAAGTACACATAATGCAGTTGAATCTTGCAAACTAACTTATAACTTGTTAAATAAAGAAGTGAAGACAAAAACTCGAAGAGATAAAAGACATTTCATCAATGAACTGGCCGTAGAAGCTGAAAATGCTGCAAGAACTGGTAATAGTAGGTGCCTTTATCAAATTACAAAACAACTATGTCACCAGCCTACTGCTATGGAAACACCTGTTAAAGGTAAATTAGGGAATTCAATACCAACAGAAAAAGAACAAATGAAGAGATGGGCTGAGCACTTCATGGAGGTGCTAAACAGACCACCACCAACAGTAACACCTGATTTTAATAATGAAACATCCACAACCACTTTGCCAATAACTTGCGATGAATTCACGCTGGACGAGATCAAACAAGCCGTTAAAAGATTAAAAAATTTTAAAGCTGCTGGAGTTGACGAAATTTCAGGGGAAATGATTAAAGCAGTTAATGACAACAACCTCTTGAGAATTTTAGATATTATAAATGAAGTATGGAGAGAAGAACAACCACCACAACAATGGAAAGACAGTATTATTGTAAAGTTACCGAAGAAAGGTGATCTATCAGACTGTAATAACTGGCGTGGTATATCTCTATTATCAGTACCTGGAAAATTATTATGTTGCATGATGTTAGAAAGACTTAAATTGCATGCTGACGAAAAGATCAGAGAAGAACAAGCGGGTTTCAGGCCGAAACGATCATGTATTGATCAAATATTCACACTAAGAACAATTATAGAAGAATCAGTGGAAAGGCAATCGCCACTTATTATCACCTTCGTCGATTTTCAAAAAGCCTTTGATAGTCTACACCGCCCATCATTGTGGAAGATACTTACAATCTATGGTTTTCCAACAAAATATGTGAATATAATCAAAGCGCTATATGACAATGCAAGATGTTGTGTTAGAACAAATAAAGGGAATACAGAATGGTTTACAGTAGAAAACAGGGGTGAAACAAGGCTGTATTATGTCACCACTACTTTTTGGAATAGCTATTGATTGGGTTATGAGAAAACTATACCCACAATGAACAATTGGGTATAAAATGGACAAATGGAAAATTCCTGGGGGACCTGGATTTCGCAGATGATGTAGCATTCTTAAGTTCAACACCAAGACAATCCCAAGAAGCAATAAATAATTTGTGTCATCTCTCGGTTAAAATTGGTCTCCAAATAAATGCCTCTAAAACTAAAGCTATGAACTTTTCTAACGAGACCTTTGATATCATCTTGAACGGGGAAAAACTACAGAAAGTTGAAAGTTTCAATTATTTAGGCAGTAAAATGACTCAGGATGGTGACACAACAAGAGAAATCCATACTAGAATTGCTTTGGCAGCTAGCGCCTTCAATAGATTATCTAACATTTGGAAATTACGATCATTGAATATACATACCAAGCTTCGTCTGTTTAATTCAAATGTTATCTCAGTGTTAACATACGGCTGTGAGAGTTGGAAAATAACAAAATCATTGGAGAACAAGCTGAATACATTCGAGAACAAATGTCTTAGAAAACTCATGAACATCAGTTGGAAAGAATTCAAGACTAATCGACAAATAAGAGAAGACTCTAGGCAGAAATATGTCTCCGACTATATAAGGAAAAGACGATGGTCATATATCGGTCATGTCCTACGAATGCAAAACAACAGAACATCACCACAGGCGCTCACTTGGGTTCCTGAGGGTAAGCGGAAAAAAGGAAGACCAAAAGAAACACTCAGAAGAACAATAATAAGAGAAGGAAGAACGTTGGGCCTAAATAATGTGCAAGAGCTAGAGGAGTGGCGTCACAACGAACAACCTGGAGAGCACTGGTTTCTGCCTTATGCGCCGTGTTTGGCGCTTAAAGAATTTATTATTATTAATGTTCTGACAGAAATTGTCGGCTTGTTCTTTAAAAAATCCCCAGTTTGCTTTTTTGAAATTCCAGCTAGGAGACATATTGATTTCTCCTGCACTTCTTATCTCAGATATCTGTAATGTGACTGGTACATGGTCACTTCCCCCAAGTTGAGTATTTACTGTTCTGGTGGTGAGTCGATGTATGTCATCTGTAGCCATAGCAAGATCTGGTGTGCTCGTTGTTTTCCATACTCTGGAATAGAAGGTGGGCTTATCCTCTGGTTGGTTTATTAGAATTAGTTTATTCTCTACCATCCAATCTTCCACCTCTTCTCCTCTTGGATCTGTTGCGTCATAGCCCCAGCTGGGTGAGTGGCTATTAAAGTCACCCATAATGAGGTGTCTCGATGCTGCAAGCTTCAATTTGTGTAGCTCCAGAGTTGTGGTTGGAGGGCTGTAGCAGTTTGTGATCATTAAGTCTCCACTGGGCAGCAGTAGTTGGACTGTTATGTATTCAAGTTCGTCCTCACCAGATCTGTGTGTCTCTACTGCTGGGATTGAGGTTTTAATCAGTGTGAGGATTCCTCCCTTAGTTCTTTTTGCCCTGTCTTGGCGGAAGGATTGGTATCCACGTACAAAGAATCGTTGGGTATCTTTTAGGTGAGTTTCTTGGATGCAGATTATATCAATGTTATTTTCCCTGAGGAATTCTTGTAACTCCGGTTTCTTGTTCCTCACTCCTTCTGCATTCCATTGAGCCACTGTAAGATAGTGGGTTGGTTGGTCAGTTGCTCTACTATGCCTTCCCCTGACAATTTGGTTGGCAAAGGCACCGGTTGCTTGGGTGGGCCCTTTCGAGGCTAGGGGCCCGGCTCCGCTCCTCCCCGGTTGTAGCTGATAGGAGCGACGCCATGACGTAAGTCGAGATTGTCGCATGACTCCATACCGCAAAAGCGTGTGTGTCCTAATTTTTCCCGGTGTCTGCGCCGTAGCTAACACACTCCGTCTTCGGCAGGCCGGGTTGTGTTTGTTGTTCAGGGTTGTCTCCCATAGCCTTTCCATCTCCCGGTGGTAGCTGCAAGGCAGCAGATTGGTTTGTTTACCGAGGTTTACCTTCCCCGTGGCTAGAGCTTATAGCGGCTCTTACTCGCTTGATGCACCCGTCATAGGACATATGGGGGATTTCAGTGGGGGTATCAGTGCCACCTGTTACCCCTCCCCGTCCTGCTGGGAGGACATCGCCGTTTGGTCCGCGACTGCTTATTCGTCCAGCAATGCTGACTTAATTCGCAGCTGACACACCATATCTGGAGGTCGTTCCACTATCCGCCACCCGTGGACGCGCCTGGTTGGGGTCGGTCGCCCCTTTGCCAGGTATGAATGACCAAGTAGAGAAGAAATAAAGAAAACCTTAAAGCTTCTAAAAGATGAAAACCGCAGGTCCAGATGACACTACAGCAGACACCATCAAAACAGATATTGAGACCTCTACAGTGATATTATAGAAACTACTTGACAAAGTCTGGGAGAGAGAAGAAATAAATGGAGAATGGAAGGATGGTCATTGCCCAAGAAGGGAAATTTACATGAATGCACAAAATTATTGAGGAATAATGTTACTATAAGCCCCTGGAAAAGTATTAAACAGAATTATCCTTGAAAAATACTCACAATCCATGCTTCGGAAAGTCTAAAGTGTATGGCTTCGACATGAATGGAAAACCTTCTTAGAAGCATCAAATCTTCAATAATTGGTTGTGGATCTACTGTCTTGGTCATGCAGTGGTACAGGCAATGAAAGAACTGACTGACTAGCTTCAAGAGCACCCATAGACAGTGCATTGTATATGTATAAGGGCAAGATACTGAGGGCAATGAATAATCGCCTGTTAGAGAATGACATTGTAATTGGTGAATCTTTAAGGTTAAGGCTGCTGTAATTTGCTATCAAACATAAGACCAACAGGGATGATTGTATGAGGGGAGGTGCATCCGGTGGGTACACAACCAGTGTGCAACCAAAATAATTAGCATTCATGCACTTTGGCATTTACTGAGGGAGACTGAACACCTATGGGTTTGCCCTGAGTGCAGTGACATTGATTCTGACCAACAATAACAATCCTTGAGAGATTAAAAGATACATAGACAAGCAACAGAGAGATAAATAAGCAGGATTGTGACAAAACAGATCCTGTACAGACCAGATAGCCACATTGGGAATTATAGTTGAACAAAGTCAAGAAAGGAATTCACTGCTATACACGCACAGTTTTGCCCTTGGCATTGTTTTTGTTATCTGTGTGGTCAATGTCGTGCGGCTGTCTAGTGTCATACCTAAGTACATTGGTGTTTCTTCTTCTCATATTGCCTGCCCATTTTAGTTGTAGTTTTGTTTGCTGTAGTTTGTTTGACAAGGTAAATATAATGTGTGTTGTTGTTTTTCATTGATTTTGAGCAGCCACTTTCTGGACCAACTTTCAAGGGCTAGCAGTGAATCCTACATACACACTCTTGCTGTGGTGATGTATTCTTCTGATGTCACATGGCCAGGTCATCAGCATAGAGGGAATTGTGGACATTCTTGTGGATGTTTTCTGTGTCTGTGATGTCATTTCTTTAAATAAAGAAGAGTATAGTGGAGAGAACCCCACATTGTGGTACTCCCTGCTCCATTGTTGTCTTTCTGCTAATCTGTCCATGTACCAGCACCCTTGCTGTTTTGTCTGTTAGATAGTGACTGATCCAGTTGTACGAGTGTTTGTGTGTATAATATTGTCAATGTTAATAGTCATATCTCTGATACATATTATAACATACATTAAAACAATATTTCCACACTTTTATTTACGATGTACAGAATCAACAGTGTTACTTTTAAAAAAATGACCAGTTTCATTTAATGCTCATGTGCTCTGTATAGTACAAATAATAGAAACATAAGATTCATAAATTTAACCATGATTAATTAATTGTCAATTTATGTTTTGATAATTCCATTTTGAGGAATTTGCTGCTCAAGAATGTAAGCAATGTGCATTTATTAGTACATTTCTATTTGATATCAATGTATAAACTGTGTACACTTTATCCATACTGTTAAAGTCATTTTGTAACTTTTACTTACTTACTTAGTCGTTCCCCTTCTACCGTGAGGTGTAGAGGTTTGGAAGAGAGAGCGCCAGACTATTCTATCGGCTGTCTTCCTCCTGGCCTGGTTCCATTCTAGTCCTCGGTCCTTCAAAGATTGTCTAATGTTGTCCTCCCAGCGGACTCTGGGTCGTCCTCGGGGTCTGGATCCTTGGCTCTTTGTTTCCCATGCTTGTCGTGGTAGCCGATCTTCTCCCATTCTGCAGACATGGCCAAACCATCTTAGTTGGGACTGTTCTACTTGGGTCTGTAGGGGGTGGCATTTTAGGCCTTGACGTATCGTCTGGTTGCGTACCATGTCTCTTCTTGTTACTTCAACCACCTTCCTCAGATATCTCATTTCTGAGGTTTGGATCTGGCTTTTATGGGTTGTAGTCATTGCCCATGACTCTCATCCATATGTCAAGACTGGGACATAGGTGGAGCGGTATACAGCCATCTTCGTTTTCTTACCAACCTCTCTCTTGCTGAGGAATCCTCGATTTATGGCCTGAAAAAGTCTCCCAGCTGCTGCTTTTCGAGTGGCCAACTCTTCTTTGATGCCTCCCTTTCGGTCTATAATAGCTCCGAGGTATTTAAAGTGGTCGACCTGCTCCAGGACCTGTTCTCCCAGCTTAATCTAATGTCTTCTTTCTTCTCGTGATATCACCATGGATTTTGTTTTAGAGCTGCTTATGACCATCCCTCTCTTCTCCAGCTCTTCCTTCCATACTTGCAGGTTGGATTGGAGATGTGCCTCTGATTTAGCAATCAGGGCAACATCATCAGCAAATGCCAGCTCTGAAATATAGACCTGTCTCATCTTCCAGTACCCCACTGAATACTTTCTTGTTCTCTCCTTACATGCGTCATTTTGTAACAAGGATGACATATTAAAATGTGAAATTATGTTTTGCAGTTTTTCAGACTCTCATATCTTCTGTTGTAATTATAGTACAATGTTCATTTTTAACAGCAACTCGGAGTAACATACCAATTATGACTAAAAGCCACTTTAAAACTGGAGTTTCAAACAATGGTTTCTCGCTCTTTTAGCTTTAGCACCATAATGTACTCCAAGACAAAGCTCCATCCTTTGGTGCTAACCTTTTTGTTTCTAGCCACAAATACAACCTACACCCCCTTTAGCTCTTTCAGTTTTTGGGACTCCACTATAGAGCATTGTGTCGCCATAATATTACTTGTTCCATAAGTCTTAATCCGTAATCTTTTCCAATTTCTCACCTTTAAGATTTATCTGATTTTTTCTCTCTTGCATTACTAGTAATCTGGTTTCTTGATGTATGTATGTCAATCATGGGCAATGGCTACAACTCACAAAAGCCAGCTCCTAACCTCAGAAATGAGGTATGTGAAGAAGGTGGTTGAAATAACAAGAAGAGACATTGTTCGCATCCAGATGATATGTCAAGGCCTTAAATCCCAGCCACTACAGACCCAAGTAGAACAGTCCCAGTTACGATAGTTTAGCCATGTCTGCAGAATATGGAAAGATCGGCTACCATGACAGGTATGGGGGAACTAAGAGCCAGCGATCTACAGTAGACCTTAGGTTGACCCAGACTTTGCTAGGAAGACAATATTATACATTCTCTGAAGGACCAAGGACTAGATTGGAACCAGGCCAATAGCATTGTATGGCGCTCTGTTTTCCACATCTCTACACCTTACGGTAGAAGAGGAAGGACAAAGTCAGTTTGCAACAATCAATTTGCAGCGATGATTTGATTACCCCATATTGAATGTCTAGAGAACTGTCATGTGCTGGTGATGCTGTGTCGCTATAAACTGTTCTCTAGTGATGCTGAATCGCTATCAACTGTTCTCTGGTGATGCTGTGTCACTATCAACTGTTCTCTGGTGATGCTGTGTCACTATCAACTGTTCTCTGGTGATGCTGTGTCATTATCAACTGTTCTCTGGTGATGCTGTGTCGCTATCATCTGTTCTCTGGTGATGCTGTGTCATTATCAACTGTTCTCTGGTGATGCTGTGTCGCTATCAACTGTTCTCTGGTGATGCTGTGTCGTTATCAACTGTTCTCTGGTGATGCTGTGTCATTATCAACTGTTCTCTGGTGATGCTGTGTCGCTATCAATTGTTCTCTGGTGATGCTGTGTCATTATCAACTGTTCTCTGGTGATGCTGTGTTGCTATCAACTGTTCTCTGGTGATGCTGTGTCATTATCAACTGTTCTCTGGTGATGCTGTGTCGCTATCAACTGTTCTCTGGTGATGCTGTGTCATTATCAACTGTTCTCTGGTGATGCTGTGTCATTATCAACTGTTCTCTTGTCTCACTTGCCCATACCTCAATGAGTTATGTTCTGGTCAGTGAGAAGATCCATTTATTAATTCGAGCAGATGACGTCACAAATTATTTGAATCTTTATATTGTTAAAAAAGGTAAAGGAAGTGAGGTGATCAGATTTCACAGTCCCCAATACGGGACACCTCAAATTTGGCCTCTTAAAAGATCAGGGACAAAGTGTGAAAATTCAGGACTGTCGTGACGTCATCGTAAAGTTAGTTCCATCACAGATACTGACATAGTGGAGTCAAGTGTTAGAGATTTAACTTTACAAGGTCCAGAGATGGGGTGATCAGTTCCCTTCCTCGCTGCCTTTTGCTTACCTAACTCAAAAGCGAAGTCAGGTACCCATTAACAGCTGGGTACCAGAGCATCTCGATATCGTGACTTAAATCCAGCATGATTGCTGCGACAGACCGGTGCTCTAACCATCTGTCAATATGATGCTCATCCTACACTGTCACAAAATAATTTGTAATACTTTTTTTAAAACTAGTTCATTACTGTTAAGATTTCTAAGGGGCATAAGCCTTCAACAAAATTTATGTCAAGGTTTCCTGTCCCGTGCCATTGCATGGGTATCTAAAGACTACCACTCTCAGTAAATGATGAACTACAAACATCACACTTGTAAGACTTCTCTCCTGTATCTATTTTTTTATGTCTTTGTAGACTACCATTCACAGTAAATGCTGCCCCACAGACATCACACTTTAAGGCTTCTCTCCAGAATAAATTATTTTATGTTTTCAGAGGGTGTCTGTCTCATTAAATGCTGCCTCACAGACATCCCACTTGTAAGGCTTATTACCTGTATGTATTCTTTTATGTCTTTGTAGACTACCACTATCAGTAAATGATGCACTACAAACATCACACATGTAAGGCTTCTCTCCTGTATGTATTCTTTTATGTCTTTGTAGGCTACCACTCACAGTAAATGCTGCACCACAAACATCACACATGTAAGGCTTCTCTCCTGTATGTATTCTTCTGTGCTGTTTTAGTTTACCACTTGCAGTAAATGCTGCCCCACAGATATCACACTGGAAAGGTTTCTCTCCTGTATGTATTCTTTTATATTTTTGTAGGGTATCTGTCTGAGCAAATGCTGCTCGAGAAACATCACGCTTCTCTCCTGTATGAATTCTTTTATGATTTTTTAGACTGCTGCTTAGAGTAAATGCTGCATCACAGACAACACACTTGTAAGGCTTATTACCTGTATGTATTCTTTTATGTCTATGTAGACTACCACTCTCAGTAAATGCTGCCACACAGACATCGCACTTGAAAGGTTTCTCTCCTGTATGTATTCTTTTATGACTTTGTAGATTTCCACCCGAAATAAATGCAGCACCACAGACATCACACTTGTAAGGTTTCTCTCCTGTATGTATTCTTTTATGACTTTGTAGATTTGCAACCCAAATAAATGCTGCCCCACAGACATCACACAAGTAAGGTTTCTCTCCTGTATGTATTCTTTTATGTCTTTGTAGACCACTACTCTCAGTAAATGCTGCTCCACAGACATCACACTTGTAAGGTTTATCTCCTGTATGTATTCTTTTATGTTTTTGTAGAGTACTGCTATGAGTAAATGCTGCACCACAAACATCACACTTGTAAGGTTTATGTCCTGTATGTGTTTTTTTATGCGATTGTAGGTTAGCTTTCTTAGTAAATGCTGCACCACAAACATCACACATGTAAGGCTTCTCTCCTGTATGTATTCTTTTATGATTTTTTAGATTACAGCTCTGAGTAAATGCAGCACCACAGACATCACACTTGTATGGTTTGTGTCCTACATGTATTCTTCTGTGCTTTTGTAGGCTACTTGTCTCAGTAAATGAGGTACCACTGATACCACACTTATAAGGACTTTCTTTGGTATTTATTCTTTCACATAATTGTAGGCTACTACTTCGATTAAATTCTGCATCACAAACATCACACCTGTAAGGCTTCTCTCGTATATATATTCTGTTATGTTGCTGTATGTTATCTTTCACAGTATATAATACACCACAAATATCACACTTGTAGGACTTGCTTTCTTTTAGTTTCATGTGAGACTGAATGCTTAAATCACTGCAAGTAGCAACAGCTCTGTCACTCACACAAAGTTGAACATTTATCTCACTGGCAGAAAATGGTTTACTACAATTTATGTTACAGACTTGATTTTTACACACTAATGTATTACTGTCAAATATTGTAGCTGTCCTCTCCTGACTGTTGATGAGGTTCACTGATGCTTCATTACCAGTGAGTCTCAGGTTGATGCTATCTTCTCTTGCTATATCAGTAAAAGTGGCATCTCCAATCTTATTCACTGCTTCATTCATGTTATTTCCACTGTCCTGTGGTAACACATTCTGAAGATCACTGCATTTATTATCAAACTCCCAGCCTCCATCTCTGTGTACTGCTTTCACATGCTTATCCAGGACATCAAGTTGGAAGAAATGAGTGTTGCACAGGTGACAAGAATAAACACCTGTAATAATAAAAATAATGAGCAAAGATAAATAATGAAAAGCATGTCTTATATGTTTAGTTAAAATCTGGTAGGAAAATTTAGTAAACAAACACATAAGCACAATTTCCTGATAATTATGTGATTGTTATTCAGGATCAACAACATCATTGCAATCCAGGCAAACCCATTGGTGCTAAGTCTCCCTCAGCAAATGTTGGAAGTGTATGAATACTTACTGTACTGTAGCATCCTGATTGTATACATGTCGGATGCATCCTCTCATACATCATACCTGCTAGTCTTATGTTTGGTGCCATATTCCAGCTATCTTAGCCTTGTTGATTCATCTATTGCAGTGTTGTTTTCTAACAGATGATCATTAACTGTCCTCAGTATCTCTCCCTTTTGCAGGACCAGTGTCCCCGCTATGAGTGTGCATGAAGCTAGTCAGCACTTTCATTGCTGTGTCATACACCTGAATGACTTGTACAGTAGATTCACACCAGCTTCTGAAGATTCAAGGCCTCTATAAATGTTTTCTATTCATGCATGACATCCATTTTGAACCTTTAAAAGCATGGACTGAGAGTGTGACACAATAACTACCCTGGTTACTGCAGTAACAGCCTCTATCTCCATTAGAGTCTTTCAAGACCTCTTTTACTCTGGACATTTCAGAATGCTATAAAACTAGAGCTATATAATTGAATGGCCTTGAACACTGGAGTTGAACACTGACATTTCATGTGTTGGACTTGATTTCTTTTTGTATTTATGACACTTGTAATACACAATATTAAAATGTAGGGTAGATATATTTTTCTGTAATCATTTTCTCATTATTGCCATCACTCATGCACACATACTGACATATAAAAGACATACTGACATTACTGAAATAACACATGCACAAATGAACACATGCACAGACAAATGCTCATGTACATACTTATAAACACACTTATATACAAATATACAGAGCTGTAGCAAGAGGTACTTTAGTGTACATGTTAGCAGATAACAAGATGTATTAGATGATACAAAGTATTCATTCATTCATTCATAACCCTCCACTCCCAAAGGAGCATAGGCTTTCAACAAACACATGCCAAGTCTTCCTGTCACATGCCATCATCTCAAGTTCTTTCCACGTTCTCCTCATCATTTTCACCTCTATTTCCAGCTCTCTTCTCTATGTGCTTCTTTGTCTACCTCTGCCTCTCTTGCCCTGGGGGTTCCAGAACAAGGACTGCCTTGTAATGCTATCAACAGGTTTCCTCAGTGTGTGTCCTATCCATCGCCATCTTCTCATCTCTTGTTCCACTGGCACTTGTCTAGTTCTTGTCATCAGTTCCATGTTAGTAACCTTGTCATACCATTTTAATCCTTCTATTCTACGCAAGCACCCATTTATGAAAGTCCGTAGCTTTTTGGTTGTTGTCTTTGTTGTTCTCCATGTCTCAGAGCCATACAATAGGACTGACTTCACATTTGAGTTGAAGATTCTTATTTTCATGTTGGATCCGATTTCTCTTGATCTCCATATATTTCCCAATGCAATGAAAGCTCCTCTTGCCTTTTGTATTCTTATTTTGATATCACTGTCTGTCCCTCCAACTTTGTCTATATTGCTGCCAAGATATGTGTAAGATGCTACTTCTTGTATTGGTGTTTCTTCAAGTTCAACCCTGTTATCATTACCTGCATTTATTCTCATTATTGTTGTCTTTTCCTGTGTATTTTCAAACCCAATTGCTGTGACCTCTTATCGAGTGTTTTCAATTTGTCCTGCATCTGATTACGGTTATGGGACAGAAGAGCCAAGTCATCGGCAAAATCCAGATCATCCAACTGCTTAGTCAGAGTCCACTGGATTCCATTTCTGTTGTGTATTGTCGATGATCTCAAAACCCAGTCTATTGCAAGTAAGAAAAGAAATGGAGATAAGAGGAATCCCTTTCGCACTCCTGTTCTTATCCCAAATGGTTCTGTAAGCTCTCCTTCATGAAGAACTCTGCATGTCATGTCTTCATATGTTTTCTTTATTAAATTAATGATCTTCAGGGGAACTCCATAATGCCTCATCAATTTCTAAAGTGATTCTCTGTCTACACTGTCAAATGCCTTTTTGTAGTCCACAAATCAGATGTACAGTGGTGAATTCCATTCCAGGCTTTGTTCAACTATTATTCTCAAAGTAGCTATCTGGTCTGTACATGATCTGTTTTGTTGAAAACCTGCTTGTTCATTTCTCAGTTTCTTGTCTATGGACTCTTTTAATCTCTCAAGGATAATCATGTTTAATACTTTTCCTGGCACTGATAGTAACTGTAGTGTCCTATATATAGATATGACGTGAGAGTTACCAGAATTGAAAGAATGGCCATTAGCATGATGTAGTTATGTTCGTCTCTCTCTGTGTAAATAAATATTGAAGAACGACACAAGTCTGATATTAGTTCTTTTAGATAGAACTAAGGTAGAACACCACAAATGGCGACAAGGATGTTAGATTTACCCATCACGTTTTTCCAGTATGATCACGATGTGAACATTGGAACCAAATGGGAGAAATGGGTAAGCCGTTTCGAAAACTGTCTGGCGGCATTTGAGGTCAAAGATGTCAAACGCAAACAGTGTTTACTGTTGCACTATGCCGGAGAAGAGGTATATGATATCTACCAGACTATGGCCGAGACAAGTGATGATTACGACAAGGTGAAGCAGAAGCTGTCCTCGTACTTCATCCCTAAGAAGAATACAATGTATGAACAGTTCAAGTTCAGACAGGCCATTCAAAATGGTGAAGAAAATTTAGACCAGTACGTCACGAGGTTACGCCAACTTGTAAAACACTGCCAATTTCAGAATCAAGATGATGAAATCAGAAATCATGTAATACAGACATGCACATCATCGAAGTTGAGAAGAAGGATTCTTCAAAGTGAAAAATCCATTACATTAGATGAAGTACTACAGATTGGCAGAACGTTAGAAATTGTAGAAATACAGGCCACACACATAGAGAAGAAAGAAGAGAACACTGTCAACAAACTGCAATTTAAGAATTCTAGATCTAGAACCCAAGATTCAGTCAAACAAGCTGACAAACCTAGCCGACATAAACCACAGTTTCATGCGTCCAGATCTAACTCCAAGAAAGAATCATATACAAACTGCAAATGTTGTGGAAAGAAATATCCTCACAAAGGCGGAAGACAGAACTGCCCTGCATTTGGAAAAGAGTGTCATATTTGTCACAAGCAAAATCACTTTGCCAAGTTTTGTCTCACACCTAAAAAAAAGGTTCAACAGGTTAGTGAGAAAAAGGAAAACACCACAGACACTGACAGCAGCTCAGAGGCTTATGTTTATGCACTGGATAACAGACCAGATGTCCCCAGAACAATCATTAAAATGCAAGATACACATCTGTCTGCAATGATAGACACGGGTTCAAGTGTGGATGTCATAAGCACAACCACGTACAAACAGTTGAAGAAAAGACCACAGTTGTTACCCACTAATAAAAAGTTGTATGCATATGCATCCAAGACTCCATTAAAAGTGGTGGGAATGTTCAGAATAACCATTGAATCCAAGCATCATCAAGCCAGTACTACTGTCTATGTAGTAGAAGGTGGACATGAAGTTCTTTTAAGCCATAAGACAGCATCAAAATTGCAGGTTGTCAGAATAATAAATAGCATTAACAGCAAGAGAACACATAATCTGTTTGAAAAGTATTCAGACCTGTTCCAAGGTGTAGGTAAATTAAAAAATTTTGAGCTGAAACTACACATAAATGCAAATGGGAAACCTAAAGCACAACAGCACAGAAGAATTCCATTTCACATCAGGCAAAAAGTAGAAGAAGAAATGAAAAGATTAGAAGAAGAAGATATCATTGAACATGTTTCAGCACCAACTCCGTGGGTCAGTCCTATAGTACCTGTCATCAAGAAGAATGGTGATGTAAGAATATGTGTAGACATGAGACAGCCTAATGAAGCTATAGAAAGAGAGAGACACATCACTCCTACAATGGACAACATAATAGTGGATCTAAATGGAGCAAAGGTTTTCAGCAAATTAGATTTGAGAAGTGGCTACCATCAAATTCTATTAGCTCCGGAATCTAGATACATCACAACTTTCTCAACGCATCTAGGTTTACGAAGATACAAAAGGCTCAGTTTTGGAATAGCCTCAGCAGCCGAAGCATTCCAGAATATAATTGGAAATGTGCTTCAGGATCTGAAGGGACAGTTGAATGTATCTGATGATATTCTGGTTTATGGAAAAACCCAGAAAGAACATGATGAAAATCTAGAACAGGTATTCATCAGACTGAAGCAGTATAACCTCACATTGAATAAAGAGAAATGTGAATTCAGCAAAAACACATTGGATTTTTATGGATATACTTTTTCTGAGAAGATAATAGTTCTAGACCACAGAAAAGTTAGTGCGCTTCAAGATATGGCAGAACCAACCAATGTATCTGAATTAAGAAGTCTAATGGGAATGTTCAATTACTGTTCACGTTTTATTCAAAACTATGCAACACTCAGTCAGCCTTTAAGAATGCTTACAAGAAAAGACACACCATGGATATGGACTGCAACTCAGTCAAAAGCATTAGATATGCTGAAATCAGAACTATCCAAAAGTGCTGGTACATCCTATTTTGATAGGAACAGAAAGACATTCATCTCAGTGGATGCAAGTCCAGTCGGTTTAGCGGCAATGCTAACCCAAAGAGATGACAGAAACAAAGAATATCCTGTAGCTTTTGGCAGTAGAAGTCTGTCAGATACAGAAACTAGATACTCACAGACAGAAAAAGAGGCTTTAGCAATAGTGTGGGCTTGTGAATATTTTCACTTATACATTTATGGCAGCAAGTTCACCATCATATCAGATCACAAGGCATTGGAGTTGATTTTTGGAAAAAAAACATCCAAGCCTCCTGCTCGTATAGAAAGATGGGTTTTAAGACTACAGCAGTATGATTTCAATGTTGTATTCAAGCCTGGGAAAAATAATCCTGTTGATTATATGTCAAGACACCCGCTGAAAGTGCAGTCTGAGAACAAAAACGATGAAGAGACAGAAACATATGTGAGATTCCTAGCCATGAACAGTGTTCCAAAAGCTATGAATTTCAAGGAAATACAAGAAGAGACCATGAAAGACCCACTGTTACAAGCAGTTCAGTTTATAATAAGAAATAATTAGTGGAATAACATTCCTTATGAACAGTTCTCTAATGTGAACAGAGACGATCTTAATATTTTCCACAGATTTAGAAACGAACTTACACTTACTGAAGACAATCTATTACTGAGAGGTTCAAGAATAATAATTCCTGGAACACTCCAGAGAAGAGCAGTAGATTTGGCTCATGAAGGACATCAAGGCATAGTCAAGACCAAATGTTTGGTTAGAGAGAAAATCTGGTTCCCCAGATTGGACAAAATGGTTATAGAGACTGTTGCAAATTGTTTAGCTTGTCAAGCTTGCACAGAAAGTGGAGCACATATGACACCTTTGAAAATGTTTGAGCTTCCCAAAGCTCCATGGACAGAGGCCTCTGCAGATTTTTGTGGACCATTACCGTGTGGACAGTATATTCTTGTCATGATAGATGAATATTCAAGATTTCCAGTTGCTGAAATCATTAATTCCACATCAGCAAGAACTGTCATTCCTGTAATTGACAAGATATTTTCGACATTTGGAATTCCTGAAATTTTAAAAACAGATAATGGTTCCCCATTTAACAGTCAAAACATGAACAATTTTATGCACTATGTTGGATGCAGACACAGAAGAATCACACCCTACTGGCCAAGGGCAAACGGGGAGGTGGAAAGGATGATGAGAAATCTCAAGAAGGTCATTCAAACAGCCACAGTTGAAGGAAAGTGTTGGAGACAACAGCTGTATGCTTTCCTTAGAAATCATAGGGCAACACCTCATATGTCAACAAGCAAATCACCATATGAGCTCATGTTTCAGAGAAAGGTCTCGATTAAGATTCCAACAGTTGAAACCAAAGAGAGTCAACCAACCTCATCAGATGTGCAGAGAAAAGATGCACAGGCTAAAAACAGAATGAAGCAACATGCAGACCGTAGATTACGATCGCAGCCATCTCATTTGAAAGTAGGAGATTTTGTTTTAGTACGACAAGAACAAAACAGCAAATCAACTTCGAGGTTTAATCTAGAACCTTATCAGATTACTAAAATCAAGGGAAACATGATAAGTGCTTCAGGTGAAGGCAGAGTTGTGACAAGAAATGTTTCGTTTTTCAAGAAAGTCAACGAAAACCTGGCCAGATCAGCCAAAAAGAAATCACAGCGAGATGATGATTACTTAGATGACTTTGTCAGTCATGAGTTGCCATTAACTGCCACAGAACCAGCTGACATCACCATGGACAACAACAGGCAATTACCGCAAACAGGCAGACCACCGCCTAGACATCGAAATGTACCAAGACATCTCAATGACTATGTTTTGTATTGACAATGACTATGTCTGTCATTAGTGATGTTTGTAACATAGTTTGTGTTTCAGAGTGTTTTGTTATTCAAGAAAGGGAGAGAATGTAGTGTCCTATATATAGATATGACACGAGAGTTACCGGACTTGAAAGAATGGCCGTTAGCGTGATGTAGTTATGTTCGTCTCTCTCTGTGTAAATAAATATTGAAGAACGACACAAGTCTGATATTAGTTCTTTTAGATAGAACTAAGGTAGAACACCACAGTAACATTATTCCTCTATAATTTGTGCACTCTTGTAAATTTCCCTTCTTAGACAACTTAACCAGATATCCTTCCTTCCATTCTGCTGGTATCTCTTCCTTTTCCCAGACTTTACCAAGTAATTTATATAACATCTCTGTAGCCATGTCGATTTCTGCTTTGATGGCCTCTGCTGGAATGCCATCAGGTCCAGACGCTTTTCCATCTCTTAGAAGATTTATGGCTGTCTTTAATTCTTCCTTCGTTGGTCTTTCACTGTTAATTTGTAGCTCCGCTTCTGCTGGCTGGATGTCCGGGGGGTTTTGTGGAGCTGGTCTATTGAGAAGGTCCTCAAAATATTCTGTCCACCTCTTCATTTGCTCTTGTATATTGATGAGCAGTTTTTCATTCTTGACTTTTATGAGGCAACTTGTTTGCTTGTATTTCCCTGTTAGCTTCTTTGTGCTGTTATACAGTTCTCTCATATTTCCTTTGGCTGCAGCATCTTCTGCCTCTCTTGCCAACTTCTCAATATACTTCCTCTTGTCTCTTTTGATACTTCTTTGTTTGCTTCTGTGTACACTTCTTGAGCCTTGGCTTTGGAACTTCTGGTTTTGCTTGTGTTTAAATCTGCTTTCTTGTTTTTTCTGTCTGTTATCTTATTGATGGTTTCTGTTGTTATCCATGCTTTTTGTTGTCGTTCCCTTTTCCCTAGTATTTCTTCATATGTCTCTTTCCATACAGTTGTGATTTGTTGCCAATAGTCTTCTGTAATCTCTACATCTTCTAGCTGTCGGAGCACTTGGAATTTGTTGGATATTGTGACCGCAAATTTGTCTCTTGTTTCTTGATTTCTTAGATGTCCTACAATAAATTGTTGTCTATAATTTTGCATTGTTGCAATTCTCTTGAGTTTCATTGTTAATTGGCTATCATAAGGTGGTGATCTGATGCCACATCTGCTACTCTATATACCTTTACATCCTGCAATGATGATCTAAACTTGTTTATGCATATATGATCAATCTGATTTTCTGTTCTATGGTCTGGTGATATCCATGTTGCCTTGTGTATTCTCTTATGTAGAAACATGCTTCCTCCTATAGCCAGTTGATTTGAAGCACAGAAGTTTGCGAATAGTTCTCCATTTTCATTCATTACTCCTAGCCCATGTTTTCCCATGACTTCTTCAAATCCGGTGTTGACTGTACCTATCTTTGCATTCATGTCACCCATCAAAATTGTGATGTCTCTTCTTTTAACCTTTTCCATAATGTCCTGTAGTTTAGTATAAAATGCTTCTTTCACAGACTCTTCTTTGTCATTAGTTGGTGCATAACATTGGACATTTACATTTTTTTTATTTAAACTGTTTTAAAAGTTGCTGTTATTATTCTGGGTCCAACAGTTTCCCATTCAATGAGTGCTTTCTGTGCTTCATTAGATAACATAAGAGCTACCCCTTCACTGTGGTGTGAACTTCCGTCTTCATGTCCTGAGGACAGCACCAATTCACCTGTGATGAGTTTCTTCTTGTCTAACCCCTTCCACTTTGTTTCACACGTTACCAGAACCTCAATTTTATATTCCCTCATTTCTGCTGCTACTTGTGCCACTTTCCCTTGTTCTTTTAATGTCCGAACATTCCAGGTGCCAAATCTGGAAGTTCTACTAGAAGAAAGAAGGTTAGTCAGCAACACAGATTCCTTTCAGCTTTCTCTGTGTTGCATCATACGCTTCCCTGCGAGAGGACCTTCCCCTGTCTTGGATGGCTGTGTTTTATTTTCCTTAATTGACTTGTCCATATTTGTTGAAGTTTTTTGTGGTTTAAATTTCTTACAGGATGGGGTAACCAGCCCCATGCCCAACCCTCCTTAGTCGCTTTCTACGACATGCATGGAAGGGAACAGTGTTACTATTCTTTGATCCCCTTTCGGGCCCCAGTAACACACGGGTGGATACAAACTATAGCTGCCAGATAAAAGTACTGGTTTTAAAAGCAATACCCCATTCTCAGAAATGAGCAATGGTGTATGGTTGTCATAGGTAATAGTCAGACTGTGAAGAATTCAGGCCCAGATGGTAATAATGAAATGCCCCATTCTAACGTGTCCCACTCTAAGACTATCTTATGTGATTGTATGTTGTATATGTCTAGAAAATTAATAGACTAAAAGTAACATCAAACCAAACTGAAATGAGTTGCTCAAAGATCTGCGTACAATTGAGTAATTTACTTTATCTACAGTTATTGATTCTTTTATCTTTTTGTAAACAGAAAAAAATGGCATGAAAATCAAACTGATGAAGATTAAATTTTACAATTTAAGAAAGGTATAATACACAATTGAAAAATTACAAACAGATTGTTAATGACTCCTTTCTCTTTGGAATTAATACTTTAAAATCAAAAGTCATTTTAGGGACCCAAGACGCAACAAACGTGAGGATGCAGTAAGCGACCCATAGCTTGACTGCGTTCGACAGGGTCAACAAACCAGAGGTGACCAAGACCCTACTCCACCTCCACGTGGTGGTCCTGGAAACAGGCTGCATCACTGCAGTCTGGCTGAAAGAGTAGGGATCGAAGAGGGAAGGCAAACCCGTTCCCAAAAAATGCCGTGTGGAAGTCTGATGTGTCGGCCAAAAGGCACAAATATCGCAGTTTCACTGTAAACAAACACAACGCAGCCAACGTCTTTTTTCAGGGCGAACAAGGAAGAAGAAGAAAAGTGACTTTAGAATATATATATATATAAACTGAAGCACATTAAAAACGCACCACTATTATATATATACTGATGCCGAGAAGCTGGAAAAACAAAGTGTGGGAATGGATTTTCCCCCTGTTTGTCATGAGGTAGAGAGCGAATGGCTGCTGGAATGGAAAGTGCATGATTCAACCCACTGGTTTGTGTACAGACTACATGAAAACAATGAAAGTTACACGTGCAACACGATTTACAACAGCTATGACCCTGAAAATGTGTTTGCGTTGTGGCAGTATACTCGGTATAAAAAGGCCGTTGAGACAAAACACCCAGTACATGGGCATGAAATGCCACAACTATCTGAAAACGGCCGCCAACGAGCCATTGGTATGTTGGAGACCGGAATGAGCTCGCGGGCCATTGCCAGATGGATGAATTGCCACCACAGCACTATTGTACGTCTCAATGAATGTTACGGAACCACTGGCAGTGCCTGGGATAGAATTCGGAGTGGTCAAGCACGAGTTACTACCCCTGCGCAAGAATGTCATATTGTGCTGAGTCACCTAAGGAATCGTTCTCTTCCGGCAAATCAAAAAGCAAGAGCAATAGTGGGTAGACATGGGCAAGTCTCTCGAATGACAGTCATACAACGACTCAGAGATACAGGCCTTATTGCAAGACAACCTTATGTTGGGCCAAACTTGACTCACAGACATCATCAGCAGCGCCTGCAATGGGCAGAGCAACATGTTAGATGGACTAGACTGTAGTGGAATGCTGTCCTATTCACAGACGAGAGCAGATTCATCATATCGTTTGCTGAAGGACGTATGCGGAATTGGCGACGGTGTGGAGAGCGCTTTGCAGATTGCTGTGTTCGTCAGCACAACCGATTTGGAGGTGGCAGTATTCACATTTGGGGAGGATTTAGTTTTCACCATCGCTTGCCTCTTCACATCTTCCGTGGAAATGTTAATGCTGTGACATATCGAGATGAGGTTCTGGATGCATTGGTTGATCCTGCGTTCACAAATTATCCAGACTTGCAGCTTCTCCAGCAGGATAATGCACGTGCGCACACCGCATTCATTACGCAGCAATATCTACAGCAGCAGAACATTGTGACGATTGATTGGCCTGCCCTATCACCAGACATGTCCCCTATAGAACATCTGTGGGACGAGCTTGGACGCAGAGTCTACAGGTCAGGTTCTCCAGCTAATCTGCAACAGCTCGAAGCTGCTCTTACATGTGAATGGGACTTGATTCCCCGGAATTTCCTTCAGAGACTTGTGCGTTCCATGCGGAGCCGCTGCCAAGCTTGTTTGCAAGAACACGGTGGACATACCAGATACTGAGGATAGTGTAAATGATTTTTTTTATTGGTTGCATTTTTGGTTTTCTCCCTTGCCTGCACATAATGCAATGAATTTCATAACAGTCAAATGTACAAATTAATGACCAGCATGGATTCATAGGAAAATGAATAATGATTCCAAATATGTAAACTTGTAAACACTTATATTTACATTTCACACTCTGTTCCTGGATTATACAGGTGGTGCGTTTTTAATGTGCTTCAGTATATATATATATATTTTGTCACTTGTATTGACATTCACTGTGGCCTTGACTGGATCTAACTGTCTGTGGTGAATCACTGTTCTTAGCTTTTCAATTAGTCACTTGGTATTTATGATTCTGTCTTTATAGATGTAATGATCTGAACAAAGTTTGATTTCATCATCTGATATTACTATAAGTGTGGTGAACCAGATATTTAGATCTCAGTCCTTCTGATAGGCACTTCGTGGACTCTACTGAGCTGTCAATCTGATGTAGGCAGTGGCTGGCAATGCCCATGCATTAGGGTTACCAGTCCTAATCTGATTACTTTTGGCAGAGTTGTAAGCTAACTTCCTGTGACTTCTGACCCCAGTATCACTTTCCAAAGCAGCAAAAACAGTGAAACACTGCAAATGACTGAAGTTTTACTGCCTTCAAACTCCTTTTTCTCCACTTTTACTGCTCACACAACCATGATGCAGGTGTCAGAATACAGTACCAATTCTCTACTATATAACCAGACTAGCTTTATCACAAGACATTCTCTTGTTGGTGTCTCTACTGTTAATGGAACCACATCCAGGATTCTACGATTCTCTCCTTCTGTATTGTTATGCCTAGATGATCTTGAACACTCTGTGTAGCAAGCTCTCATGTCATCGGTTGAGCTATGTTTTGATTGCTTACATATTGAGTCCCACTCGCATTATAAGACAAGAGCACAAAATTATTTTCTGCATGAAATAAGACCCTATAAGGTCACAGTGAACTTTCACAAAAAAAAAAAAAATTTGAATTGTTTGTACCAAAAATAAAGAAATAGAACACTGAAATAACAAACAAGCATATCTAATAAGGCCTCTTGTAGTGTCTGGGGTCTCTGATGAGACAATGAAAGAGTGGGAATATTGCAGCCTCAGGATGTTGTACAAGACACTATTATAAGGCTGATCATGAGGCTGGCAACACCATCATGTCAAACAAATAGCTACAGATACCATCACAGTAAGAGCTTGTAGATGTTTAGTGTAAGCTTCCTGTAGTAGTGGTTCTATCCTCCATAGGGGGTGACCAGGACAATGGTGACATAC
Source organism: Oreohelix idahoensis (assembly GCA_024509875.1). Taxonomy (NCBI): domain Eukaryota; kingdom Metazoa; phylum Mollusca; class Gastropoda; order Stylommatophora; family Oreohelicidae; genus Oreohelix; species Oreohelix idahoensis. Next base: position 549,679 of record JAMPIV010010825.1, on the reverse strand, counting down.
AAGATCAATGACCTGTCTGATATAGTTTGTCTAAACAATGGTACATACACCATATAAGGTTCACTAACTGTCTGATATAGTTTGCCTAAAAAATGGTACATAAAACATATAAGGTCAATGACCTGTCTGATAGAGTTTGTCAAAACAATGGTACATACAACTTATAAAGTTAATTAACTGCCTGGGACCTAAGACACAGCAACAGGGATAAATGCAGTTAGCGACCCATAGATTGACTGCTTGCATTGGGGTCAGTGAACCAGAGCTGACCATAACCCTACGCCACCTTCATGTGGTGGTCCTGGAAACAGGCTGCATCACTGCAGTCTGGTTGAGAGAGTAGGGATTGAAGAGGGAAGGCTAATTGATAGGTAGGGCCTAAAGGCACAGATATCACAGCTTTGCTGTAAATGGTGACACGCCATAACAAATGTTCTTTTTAGAATCTTCTTCCTCTTCCTCGTTCATCCTGAAAAGGACGTTGGTTGCGTTGTGTCTGTTTACAGCGGAGCTGCGATATCTGCGCCTTTCGGCCGGCACATCCGACTTCAGTACGGCATTTTCTGGGACCGGGTTTGCCTTCCCTCTTCGATCCCTACTCTTTCAGCCAGACTGCAGTGATGCAGCCTGTTTCCAGGACCACCACGTGGAGGTGGAGTAGGGTCTTGGTCACCTCTGGTTTGTTGACCCTGACGCAAGCAGTCAAGCTATGGGTCACTGACTGCATTCTCTATTGCTGCGTCTTTGGGTCCCCTTTTTAGAATGATGCAGAAGAACAAGAAGAACAATTAACTATCTGATACAGTTTGTCTAAACAATGGTACATAAAATATATAAGGTTAATTAACAGTCTGACATAGTTTGTCTAAACAGTGGTACATACAATATATAAGGTTAATTAACTGTCTCATATAGTTTGTCTAAACAATGGTATATAAAACATATCAGGTTAATTAACTGTCTGATAATATGATGTAGTTTATCTAAACAATGGTACAAATCACATATAAGGTTAATTAACTGTCTGATATAGTTTGTCTACTCTAAACAATGGTACATACAACATATCAGGTTAATTAACTGTCTGATAATGTGATGTAGTTTATCTAAACAATGGTATATACAACATATAAGGTTAATTAACTGTCTGATAATATGATGTAGTTTATCTAAACAATGGAACAAATAACATATAATGTTATCTAACTGTCTGATATAGTTAGTCTAAACAATTGTACATACAACATATAAGGTTAATTAACTGTATGATGTAGTTTGTTTAAACAATGGTACATAAAAAATATCAGGTTAATTAACTGTCTTTGATGCAGTTTCTCTAAGCAACATTGCATAAAAAATATCAGGTTAATTAATGGCCTGATATAGTTTGTCTAAACAATGATAAATACAACATATCAGGTTAATTAACTGTCTTATCTAGTTTGTCTGAACAATGGTACATTTAACATATAAGGTTAAATAACTGTCTGATGTAGTTTGTCTAAACAATGGTACATACAACATATAAGGTTAATAATTGTCTGAAGTAATTTGACTACACAATGGTACATACAACAAATCAGGTTAATTAACTGTCTGATGTAGTTTGTCCAAACAATGGTACTTAGAACATATAAGGTTAATTAACTGTCTGATACAGTATGTCTAAACAGTGGTGCATACAACATATAAGGTTAATTAACTGTCTGATATATTTTGTTTAAACAACAGTACATACAACATATAAGGTTAATTAACTATCTGATATAGTTCATCTCAACAATGGTACATACAACATATAAGGTTAATTAACTGTCTGATATTGTTTGTCTAAACAATGGTTCACACAACATATCAGGTTCATTAACTGCCTAATAAAGTTTGTCTAAACAATGCTACATACAACATATATGGTTAATTAACTGTCTGATATAGTTTGTCTAATCACCAGTACATACAACATATTAGGTTACTTAACTGTCTGAAATAGTTTGTGTCACAGCGCGGTGTTACTATCTTGCTCTCGATATTATTTCTCATGGTACTTCGCGTTAACTTTAGTAGGCCGTTGTGTTAGTTTGGGATCGTATAGTGGTGAGCAATTCGCTGGACTGGGGGGTGGAGTCATACTGATTATGGATGAGATACTTCAATATTTAGGCTTCACTTCTGATTTGTTATTTTCCTAAGTCTTTTCTTATACCTGTATGCGTAAATTTATCACCTTGTCCACTGAATCATTTTCCCTTGATAGTCCTTTGTTTTGAAAAGATTCACCAGTTCCGACAATCCTTCATTGGGTAACTGATTTAACCAACTTAACACTGTAGCACAACAAATGTCACTGGAACTCAAGGCCTCTTTCAACGAGTACAAACACAAGTCTTACTCCGATCAACTCTATAATAATTTAATGGACTTCTTAATATATTAGACACATCGCTTATTGTCATCTCATTTCGATTTCTTTATAGGTTTCTATCTTCCTACATTATCGTTACACTAGGAAAGTCAACTTAAAATATGACTGCTCGACCTTAACCTTCAGCTCAACCATTTTACAAATCTCCTACCTCACTTTGTCCTTATTCTCATGACCATTTTTCTTCACGGTATCCTTAACCGCGTCCTTTCTTCCCACAAAGAATGAATGTTACGGGTCTACCAAGTCAACCCTTCATGAAGATTCACACGTTATTCTCTGAACTATTCTTCCTTATTTGAACGTGAACCGGTGGTTCCATCTTGACGACTCCTATCAATTTGATGTCGTTCATTTCAAGTTTGTGTAGACTTGCTGTATGGATTAAAACTCTGGGGTACTCACTTCTTTTACAGAAACATTCTTCTTATTGGAAGCTACCATCTTCCTATTGAATGGTTGTCATTCTCTGGATCAGATGTTTCGGATTCAGACCATAGCAGAGTTCTTCTTTTTTTTTTTTCCGTGGCATCTTGATGGAATTTCACTTGATAATGTATGATGCATCATCGTTGTTCCCTATGACGTGGGGGTCTCGAATTTTGTTCTTTTCTCGCAACTCGCTTCGAGAGTACTCCTTTCCTTACACAGTCGGTCCAGTATTCTTCAATTTACGTCATTTTGACCCTTATGTCACTGCTCCTGTGACATATACACCCCAGGGTCCCTCAAGGAAAGAATGATGTCCAAACATCATTCCTTTCCTGCCCTATCTCTCACAAATCCATAAAACGCTCCCCTTCCTACAACTACCTAACTAACTCATAACTAACTATATGCTGAACCAATTCTTTACAAAATTCTAATTACTTATAAGTAGTAACACTTAACTTCTTAATCAACAAATTAACGTACTCATACTTTACAACAATTTTACCTTCTTAATTTAATATACAACATAGACACTCAACTACTACTCCGCCCTCACCTTACACTTGTCTCTCATCATGACCATATCTCAGCTCTTCACTTATACTCATTTCTCCTCTTGTCTTGCTCCCTAATCGTACTTCTCTAGCAAATGTTAGTCGAAGTCTAACACATCCTTGATTCCAGATTCTGTAAGCTCTGTCTCGATCCACAGCAATCCAGAGCTATTCGTAATCCTGGTCACGGCACCAGAAACCCACCCCCGGCTGATGTCACAGCGTGGTGTTACTATCTTGCTCTCGATATTATTTCTCATGGTACTTCGCGTTAACTTTAGTAGGCCGTTGTGTTAGTTTGGGATCGTATAGTGGTGAGCAATTCGCTGGACTGGGGGGTGGAGTCCTACTGTTTATGGACGAGATACTTCGCCAATATTTAGGCTTCACTTCTGATTTGTTATTTTTCTAAGTCTTTTCTTATACCTGTATGCGTAAATTTATCACCTTGTCCACTGAATCATTTTCCCTTGATAGTCCTTTGTTTTGAAAAGATTCACCAGTTCCGACAATCCTTCATCGGGTAACTGATTTAACCAACTTAACACTGTAGCACAACAAATGTCACTGGAACTCAAGGCCTCTTTCAACGAGTACAAACACAAGTCTTACTCCGATCAACTCTATAATAATTTAATGGACTTCTTAATATATTAGAGGGAGCCGCGCTAGCGTAGTGGTTACAACACCGCTCTGGCGACCGGGTGATACAGGATCAAACCCGGGCGACGGCATTTGAGGATTTTTCGTCGACCGGGATTTGGACTGGATTAACTCGAGACCTGGCGAGGACATTTGAAGGAGTGTCGTCGACCAGGGACTGGCGGCTCCTGAGCCGACCCAGCTGCAATGAGTACCTCCGAAATCGGCGAGTATTTGCCTGAATGGCGAGGGACACCTGTCTCTGTACAAGAAATAAAGGGATACTCACGTAAAATCAATGTCAGGTTAGACATAAATAATAACCTGAGATTTCGCCTCGAGTATTAGCGGGCGTACGAAAAAAAAAAAAAAAAAAAAAAAAAAAAAAATATATTAGACACATCGCTTATTGTCATCTCATTTCGATTTCTTTATAGGTTTCTATCTTCCTACATTATCGTTACACTAGGAAAGTCAACTTAAAATATGATCGCTCGACCTTAACCTTCAGCTCAACCGTTTTACAAATCTCCTACCTCACTTTGTCCTTATTCTCATGACCACTTTTCTCCACGGTATCCTTAACCTCGTCCTTTCTTCCCACAAAGAATGAATGTTACGGGTCTACCAAGTCAACCGTTCATGAAGATTCACACGTTATTCTCTGAACTATTCTTCCTTATTTGAACGTGAACCGGTGGTTCCATCTTGACGACTCCTATCAATTCGATGTCGTTCATTTCAAGTTTGTGTAGACTTGCTGTATGGATTAAAACTCTGGGGTACTCACTTCTTTTACAGAAACATTCTTCTTATTGGAAGCTACCATCTTCCTATCGAATGGTTGTTATTCTCTGGATCAGATGTTTCGGATTCAGACCATAGCAGAGTTCTTCTTTTTTTTTTTTCTGTGTCATCTTGATGGAATTTCACTTGATAATGTATGATGCATCATCGTTGTTCCCTATGACGTGGGGGTCTCGAATTTCGTTCTTTTCTCGCAACTCGCTTCGAGAGTACTCCTTTCCTTACACAGTTGGTCCAGTATTCTTCAATTTACGTCCTTTTGACCCTTATGTCACTGCTCCTGTGACATTTGTCTAAACAATGGCACACAGAACATTGAAGGTTAATTAACTGTCTGATATTGTTTGTCTAAACAATGGTGCATACAACACATAAGGCTAATTAACTGTCTTATATAGTTTGTCTAAACAATGGTCCATTCAACATTGTCATAAACAGTTAAACAGTGAGTTACTTTTGTGAATCTCACAAGATGGTTACATGAGTTGCTGTGAACTGTTTGTGGATGATCAAGTGGTGATATGAGAGAGTGTGAGTAAATGTCAGAACATGAGGATTGTTTTGAGGCTGGTAGGAGAAGGGCAGTTGAAAGAGTGACATGGCCAAGTGAAGCAGAAAGTGAGATATGGCGAGATTATGTTGTTGTTGAAACATCAGTGTTATTGATGGTAGCAGGTGTTCTAGAGGGACAGAGGGTTTGTATCATATGCATCACACTATCCGTGTGTATTGTTTTATTTCATATAGCATTTAAATAAAACTGGTATCAACAGGAAGCTTGTTTTCTTATTATTTACAACTTGGGTGCAATAATAGTTTGAAATATTATGAATGTTTGTCTTTATTAAGTGTTTAAAAAGTATGTCTAAACCGTTTTCGCATGGTCCCGACAAAGGAAAAGTAGGTGGTTACCCTTTTCAAATCACAGGCGAAGTGTGTCAAACAATGTCAGCCTGCTATATATAGTCTCATATTGTTTGGCAGTGAATGCCCTTTCTATTGATGCCTAGGACATATTTATAGAACAACAATAAGATTGTAAAATTTGCAATTTTATGACAAAAAAAAGCTATATTTTCTGCAGAAAAGTCAATTTTCATGTGTCCTATATAAAATTTAAAAAAAGAGCAAAACCATTTTCCTACATAATTTCCAAAAAAAAGAGTGATCTGAAGAGATTGCTTTGTGCAAACATAAACACATAGTCACTTAGCCGCTTGTTCCCCAAAGTCGTCAGACCACTGGTTTTGCACGCTAACATTGGGCCTGTGTGATAAACTATCATGGCTGAGCCGCTAACTTTACACGAATGTATAGGTAAGTGGTAATGTCCTATTACTCGTGGGTTTTTGCTCCGCAGTGAATATGTGTAGTTATGCCTTGTTTTGTAGCAGTTAGGGTTACGTTTAGGGTTAGTATTAGGGTTTGGGTTAGTGTTAACCCTAATCCTAACCCTAATACTAACCCTAAATCTAACCCTAAATGCTATGAAACAAGACATAAATACACATATTCACTGCGGAGCAAAAACCCATGAGTAATAGGAAATTACCAAAAAACTACTTACCTAGGTAATTTCCTATTACTCGTGGGTTTTTGCTCGTGTTGTTTTTAGAAGTGATGTCATTACGTATTAATTTGTTTTCTTGTTTATAAACTACATTGAGTGCTTTAACTACAGTCGTCAGATAATGATGTGAACTGGGTGAAATCAGTGTTCACGTTCTAAACCTTCCCTATTTAATTAGGCGAGTTTTTAAGTGATGTTACTTATTAAATGAACTAGTTCTTGAGCTTTTATAGGTGCAGCAATATGGAACTTGTGTGTTTTTAGCCTCTGGCTTGAGTTTGGGTCTTTCAAAATGAGGTATTTTAGCATAGTTTACTGACTGAGACAAAATGAAGTATTTCAGCTTAGTTTACCAACTGAGACAAAATGAGGTATTTCAGCTTAGTTTACCGACTAAGAAAAAATGAGGTATTTCAGCTTAGTTTACCGACTGAGGCAAAATGAGGTATTTCAGCTTTGTTTACTGACTGAGACAAAATGAGGTATTTCAGCTTAGTTTACCAACTGAGAAAAAATGAGGTATTTCAGCTTAGTTTACCGACTGAGACAAAATGAGTTATTTCAGCTTAGTTTACCAACTGAGACAAAATGAGGTATTTCAGCTTAGTTTACCGACTGAGACAAAATGAGGTATTTCAGCTTTGTTTACTGACTGAGACAAAATGAGGTATTTCAGCTTAGTTTACCGACTGAGACAAAATGAGGTATTTCAGCTTAGTACTTTGCGAAAATACCAAAAAACAACAAAAGCGCATTATGAACATAATTTTTTTAAATCATAAAACTGAAGGGGGGAGATTAAGAAACATTTTTGTAAAGCCACTTTTAAATCAGTTTTTGTTGTTTACTCGACGAACATTTTTCTATCTGCAGAATTGTAAAATCAATTGTTTGTTCCAGAATTCAGAACAAAAATGGCAAAAGCAGAACAAACCAAAAATACAGCGTGGAATATCTGACATATGGATTTATTCCAGCACTAAATAACCAACAACTGCCAGTGTGTCTATTATGTGAGAGGGCCTTTTCAAATGAGGCGATGAAACCTTCCAGATCACTTGAACATGTGAAAAAAATTCACCCAGATAAAACAGATAAAAGTTTGACATATTTTCAGTCACTTTGTGATAACTTTCAGAAACGTAAAACTGTCCGTGGCATGTTTGTCAACACTTCACAACAAAGCTGTGATGGTTTGCAAGCTTCATACAAAATTTCATTGCTGATAGCTAAATCTGGAAAGTCTAACACAATTGCAGAAAATTTGATTTTGCCAGCTATAAGGGAGTTTGTGAGTACAGTTATGCATAAGCCACCTGAACAAATAATTAAAGCAATTCCACTCAGCAATACCTCTGTTCAAAGAAGAATAGATGAAATGGCTGAGAATGTTGAAAATACATTGCACAACATACTTAGAACAACAGAATTTGCATAGCAGTTGGATGAGTCAACTTTGCCGGGCAACGAATCTTTGCTTCTTGCCTATGTTTGATTCGTAAAAGATGAAAGCTTGGTTCAAGAGTTGTTATTTGCTAAGCAACTAGTAACTGATACAAAAGGACAGTCAATATTTCATGTAGTAGAGAAATTTTTCAAAGAGAAGGACATTCTGCTTACTAACATTCTTGCTTGTGCAACAGATGGGGCACCATCAATGATAGGTTGTTACCGCGGGTTTATCGCTTTCTTAAAAGAAGCTGTACCTGGTATATTTACAATACACTGTGTAATTCACAGACAACATCTTGTCGCAAAAATCTAAGTGATCGACTTCACAAATCATTAGATACTGGTATCACAGCGATTAACAAAATTAAGTCCCATGCTCTCAATTCTCAACTATTTTCGTTTCCCTCCTCAAGAGCGCTGGCGGTCGCTGTCTCAAAAGACTGCGCATGGTGATCCCGGTACAACCGGGCCCTCCCAGTTCATCGGTTAGCAAGGCAGTAGTTTGGCTCCTGCCAAGCTAATACATGCTTACCGAGGGCAAGTTCCGTATCCTACTAGTGACAGGTGGTTGCTACTGATGTCAGACTGTAGCGGCCAAACCATTCCTCTGACATCCAGGCCGGGTCTTGCTGCATGAGCAACAGCTCAATCTACAATTGCCCAACCTCGTGCCACCGAAAGTTATTTCGGGAGGTACGCTCCTATGGTCAGTAATGACTGAAAGGGAAGATAGATAGATAGAGTTGGAAGAGAAAGACAAAATACCAGAGGATAATCTTCAAGTACCACCCTGTTCACAAAGTTCCGGGACTCATTTTTTATCCAGAAAACCGTTATAAGGAGCTAGGTGATATTAACACAGTGCACGTGTCAACCACGTGCCACTATATGTACCAAACCTGAAGATTGTAATTTTGCGCATGCGCTGTGTGGTAGCGTATAAGCGGATGTGACCCAGTAGTGCTCGTCACATTTCAAAAATGGACGGCAAAATTCAACAACGTGTGTGCATTGATTTCTGCTTTCGTCTAGGAAAAAACTGGTTCCAAAACTCTCAAAATGTTGCAAACAGCTTTCGGAGAGTCCTGTTTAAGTAGATCTAAAACATTTGAGTGGTATTCCCATTTCAAAAGTGGACTCCGATCCTTTGAAGATGGCCCCCGTCAAGAGAGACCCTCCACCTCCCACACTGATGAGTTCGTAGCACGTGTGCAAGAAATGATACGCGCTGACCAACATCTGACTATCAGAGAGGTTGCTGATGATATTGAAATATCAATTGGTACGTGCCATAAAATCGTAACTGAAGATTTGCACATGAGACGGGTGTCAGCGAAACTCGTGCCACGCCATCTCACTGAGGACCAGAAGGACGATCAGTTGTCCATTTGCACTGACCTCCTTGAGATAGCAAAAAACGACACAAATTTCATGTCCTCGATAATAACTGGTGATGAAAGCTGGGTGTACGGATATGACCCGGAAACAAAGCAAATGTTCTCCCAGTGGCAAATGCAATCATCTCCTCGGCCAAAGAAGGCACGACAGGTCAAGTCCAATGTCAAGACCATGTTAATAGCGTTTTTCGACATTGATGGCCTGGTGCATCATGAATACGTCCCTATAGGACAGAGTGTCAATGCTGAATTCTACAAAACAGTACTGCAATGCATCCGTGACGCTGTGCGCAGACATCGCCCTGAGAAGTGGCGCACAGGCAATTGGCTTGTTCATCATGACAATGCACCTGCACACAGGTCTGTCACCACAAACGCATTTTTGACGAAAGACAACATTCCATTGCTCCCACATCCTCCATACTCACCCGATCTTGCTCCGTGTGACTTTTTCTTGTTCCCGCAACTTAAGAAAACAATGAAAGGTTGTAGATTCGATGACATTGAGCAGATTCAAGCCAACGCAACAAGACAAATGAGGGCTATTCCGCAAAGTGACTACCAGAGGTGCTTCCTTCAGTTGCAGGAACGTTGGAATAAGTGTGTACACTCACAAGGGAACTACTTTGATGGAGATAGAACCAACTAGTATGTAAGTCTACTTATTCAATTCCCCACAAAAAATGAGTCCCGGAACTTTGTGAACAGGTGAGTATATTGTGCACATCTAGATATACTGCATAAAGACATGTCTCAGAGGTTTCAGGATATTCTTTTGATTATGATTCCAAACTGGATAATAAATCCATTCCTGGACACGTGAAGTGAGGAACTCGGAAGGTTGGAAGAGGAACTGATATCACTACAAAATGACATTGAGCTTAAGCCAATGTTCAAGAAATCATATCAAGACTTTTGGTTGCAGAAAGAAACCTCTGAACATTACCCTACAGTGTGGGGAAAGGTTAAGATGTTCTGTATTGCCTTTCTAACATCATATTTAGTAGAGCGTGGTTTCAGCTTGGTTGTCCAACTTCTTTCGAAGCAGAGAAACAGACTGCAGATTACTGAACATGGGGATCTGAGACTTTTTCTAATTAACTTTCAGCCTGATGTTGAGAAGCTGATATCACTACACCAGGCACATCCATCTCACTGAAGTTAAAAATGAAGTAAGTTTGTTACTAATTTATTTTCGCATACTGCTGTTTGTTTTAATGCATTAAGTAATTAAGTTTTTCTGTTTAAATTAAGTTAATAAATAAGCGTATCTGTAGCTTTATATTAGAATGTGATAAATTGAACAATTAGTTGTTACTGTATTAACAGTTGCACTTATTTTTCACTCTTTACATTTTTTTATGTACTGTGGGGAAATGCAGGGGGGCACTGGGGACATGGCCTGAGAGCCAAGGGGGTGGTGACCCAAAGAAATTATCTAAAAGAAAAGCTCTTTTCTAAAAACCTTGATTTAGCAGAGGTCAAATGTGAGCAAAACAATGTTTACAGTGATGCAGTGTGTCAAACTGTCATTGTTTTGCAAAGTGAAACAGGTGTCTCTGCAGTCAATACTAGCAAAGTCATTCAAATTGTTTCTAAACATGTGTTCAACCATACATTTGTTGACAGCTTGCTAAGTGCCCAGTGTGCTATTGACATGTTAAATGAAGGCTAAGTACTCAGTAATATCCAGATGACTGAAGGCATTTTGAAGTAAAAAAATGTTACTCTTCAGTGATGGTACTTCAAGGGACCATAACACAATTGTAGGCTATCAGTTTACATTGGAATCAGGGGAAACTTTATATTTAGGCTTTTCACCTGCAGCCTCAGAAGATGATCAAACGCTTTTACAGCTTTCAGTAGATTGTTTACATAGATTATGTTATTGTTATGAATTTATGGAGACTGACATTGAAAATGTATTCCAAACTATTCTTTCAAAAATCACTAGTGTTATGAGTGAGACAGCTGCTTGTATGAAACTACTTAGCAAACAATTTGAGGAGTTTCTACTGACAGAAACTGGCAAAAAACATCTGTGTCCACTTTTTGCCCCGCAATGCTCATTTCTAATTAGGTCTGAGCATTAACTGTGAGAAAGCCTTGGTTGCAGCTGAAGAAAAGTTTGTGAAAGAATTGGGTGAAGCTTTGGGGAGGGATAAAGAACAAGGCTTATTTGTCACAAAAAATGTGCAACAACCAGAGTCACCATGACAACGTGTGACATTTTAGGCCCAAGAGGTGACCAGAAACTTCTACACCTCACGGTAGAAGGGGAACGACTAAGTAAGTAAGTAAGAGGTGACCAGAAAAATGGTTGTTGCCAGCAGTGGGTAGCCTTCTGTGAGAAGTCCAAAATTCTGAGTTTCAAAAGTAATGGGTTCAATCACTACTTTGAAGCAGCTGCAGCAACAATTTTCCATCTTCAGAAAATAACCACTTTCTTTAGATCAGGTATTTTACATGAAAACCCCAATCAAAAATCGAGAGTGTATCACATGATATACAAGATGCTTCTTTTATGTGCTTTGTTTGTGGTATGGCCTTGTTATACTTGAAGGTGACAGGTCCATATTGGAAGCTCATGACAAGCAGTTCTGTACTGTACACAGATTTCCATCTCTATGTCAGGCCCTTGTAGTCCTATTTAGAGAAGTGGTCAGAGGATCTGACTGAAGCTCTGGATGTCAATTTTATTTCTGTCTTATCAAATATATGCTTAAATTCTGAATTTTGTTATGCTGTTCATTCATTTGCAGAAAAAATCAGAATGTCTGTGATGACCAACATATTGAGATCATTATGTAGTGAATGTCTGTAATGACCAACATATTGAGATCATTATGTAGTGAATGTCTGATTGTGACAAATAGGCAGCTGGCATACTTTCTGTGTGGGAATTTGTTTGACACATGATGATGATGAAACAAAAAATCAGCTGAAGCACTGCACCCTTACCAATCTGGTTGGGGAGAGTGCTTTTGGAGACTTTGATTTTGATGTGCATAAATGCAGGAATGCAACTTTACACAACAGATCTGCTGTCCATTGCATAAATCGTAACAAAACTATGAAGTTTGTGTCAAAAAAATCTCCCATAGTCAGACGGAAACTCTTTACTACTGCAAGAAGGTTAGGTCCAGTTTTGAAGAAGCAAAATAGAGAAATGGAGGAACAAGTAAAAGAAATCATCCAAGAGAAATTTGTAGAAAATCAGCAAAAAAAGATTGATAAAGAGTTGGAACAGATTAAAAAAAAAAATTGCAGATATTCTCTAGGTTGTAAAAAGGCATGAAGGTCCTTGTTGTTCTAATGAAGATTTAGACAATCTTGTCATGCAATTAGAGTCAGAAACAAAGTGTAAAAATAAGTTGATCAATGTCTTGAAATCAGAAATTTGTTATCAGAAGTTCTGTGGTCAGAAATTAAAGTTTGGAAATGTTTGATTTAAGATTCAATCTCTTAAAATCTGTATTGTCACATGAGCTCTTGTCTTCATAAGTCTATTCCACTTCTACATAAATGTGAAAACTTCAATATGAATAAAAAATATGACATGGTAATGGTACTTTTGGCTTGTTCTGAGTGACACACTGAGTGTACTAACTATAGTACCACTAAAAAAGATTGTATTTTTTATGTGTGAAATGGACTGTTTGCTAAAATCATAATACAGATTATTATGGCACGGATGAACATTTAAAGTATATGTTCTATGTTAGAGGATAATAATCTTGACAAATTGATGTAATTGTCATCTTGTTGGCAAATTCTTCACCCGTGTGTTACCGGGGCCCGAAAGGGGAGCAAAGAATAGTAACACTGTCCCCTGCCAAGCATGTCGTAGAAGGCGACTAAGGAGGGTTGGGCATGGGGCCGGTTACCCCATCCTGTAAAAAAAAATTTAAACCACAAAAAACTTCAACAAATATGGACAAGTCAAATAAAGAAAATAAAACACAGCCATCCAAGACAGGGGAAGGTCCTCTCGCGGGGAGGCGTATGATGCAACACAGAGAAAGCCGAAAGGAGTCTGTGTTGCTGACTAACCTTCTTTCTTCTAGGAGAACTTCCAGATTTGGCACCTGGAATGTTCGGACATTGAACGAACAAGGGAAAGTGGCACAAGTAGCAGCAGAAATGAGGGAATACAAAATCGAGGTTCTGGGAATGTGTGAAACAAAGTGGAAGGGGGTAGACAGGAAGAAAATCATCACAGGTGAATTGGTGCTGTCCTCAGGACACGAAGATGAAAGTTCACACCACAGTGAAGGGGTAGCTCTTATGTTATCTAAAGAAGCACAGAAAGCACTCATTGAATGGGAAGCTGTGGGACCCAGAATAATAACAGCTATTTTCAAAACAGCTAAAAAGAAAATTCATGTCAATGTCATCCAATGTATGCACCAACTAATGACAAAGAAGAGTCTGTGAAAGAAGCATTTTATACTAAACTACAGGAAATTATGGATAAAGTAAAAAGAAGAGACATCACAATTTTGATGGGTGACATGAATGCAAAGATAGGTACAGTCAATACTGGATTTGAAGAAGTCATGGGAAAACATGGGCTAGGAGTAATGAATGAAAATGGAGAACTCTTCGCAAACTTCTGTGCTTCAAATCAACTGGCTATAGGAGGAAGCATGTTTCCACATAAGAGAATACACAAGGCAACATGGATATCACCAGACCATAGAACAGAAAATCAGATCGATCATATATGCATAAAGAAGAAGTTTAGATCATCATTGCAGGATGTAAAGGTATATAGAGGAGCAGATGTGGCATCTGATCACCATCTTCTGATAGCCAAAGTAAAAATGAAACTCAAGAGATATGCAACAATGCAAAATTATAGACAACAGTTTAATGTAGGACAGCTAAGAAATCAAGAAACAAGAGACAAATTTGCGGTCACAGTATCCAACAAATTCCAAGTGCTCCAACAGTTGGAAGATGTAGAGAATACAGAAGACTATTGGCAGCAGGTCAAAACGGTATGGAAGGAGACATGTGAAGAAATACTGGGGAAAAGGGAAAGACAACAAAAAGCATGGATAACAACAGAAACCATCAATAAGATAAAAGATAGAAAAAAAACAAGAAAGCAGAGTTAAACACAAGCAAAACCAGAAGTTCCAAAGCCAAGGCTCAAGAAGTGTACACAGAAGCAAACAAAGAAGTAAAAAGAAGTATCAAAAGAGACAAGAGGAAGTATATTGAGGAGTTGGCAAGAGAGGCAGAAGATGCTGCAGCCAAAGGAAATATGAGAGAAACTGTATAGCTCAGCACAAAGAAGCTAACAGGGAAATACAAGCAAACAAGTTGCCTCATAAAAGGAAAGAAGGGAAAACTGCTCAGCAATATACAAGAGCAAATGAAGAGGTGGACAGAATATTTTGGGGACCTTCTCAATAGACCAGCTCCACAAAACCCGCCGGACATCCAGCCAGCAGAAGAAGAGCTACTAATTAACGGTGAAAGACCAACGAAGGAAGAAATAAAGAAAGCCATAAAGCTTCTAAGAGATGGAAAAGCGTCTGGACCTGATAGCATTCCAGCAGAGGCCATCAAAGCAGATATCGACACGGCTACAGAGATGTTATATAAATTACTTGGTAAAGTCTGGGAAAAAGAAGAGATACCAGCAGAATGAAGGAAGGATATCTGGTTAAGTTGCCTAAGAAGGGAAATCTACAAGAGTGCACAAATTATAGAGGAATAATGTTACTATCAGTGCCAGGAAAGGTATTGAACAGGATTATCCTTGAGAGATTAAAGCAGTCCATAGACAAGAAATTGAGAGATGAACAAGCAGGTTTTCGACAAAACAGATCATGTACAGACCAGATAGCCACTTTGAGAATAATAGTTGAACAAAGTCTGGAATGGAATTCACCACTATACATCGGATTTGTGGACTACGAAAAAGCATTTGACAGTGTGGACAGAGAATCACTTTGGAAATTGATGAGGCATTATGGAGTTCCCCTGAAAATCATTAATTTAATAAAGAAAACCTATGAAGACATGACGTGCAGAGTTCTTCATGAAGGACAGCTTACAGAACCATTTGGGATAAGAACAGGAGTGCGACAGGGATGCCTCTTGTCTCCATTTCTTTTCTTGCTGGCAATAGATTGGGTTATGAGATCATCGACAACACACAACAGAAATGGAATCCAGTGGACTCTGACTAAGCAGTTGGATGATCTGGATTTTGCTGATGATTTGGCTCTCCTGTCCCATAACCGTAATCAGATGCAGGACAAATTGAAAACACTCGATGAGAGGTCACAGCAATTGGGTCTGAAAATACACAGGGAAAAGACAAAAATAATGAGAATAAATGCAGGTAATGAAAACAGGGTTGAACTTGAAGAAACGCCAATACAAGATGTAGAATCATACACATATCTTGGCAGTAATATAGACAAAGTTGGAGGGACAGACAGCGATATCAAAATAAGAATACAAAAAGCAAGAGGAGCTTTCATTGCATTGGGAAATATATGGAGATCAAGAGAAATAGGATCCAACACGAAAATAAGAATCTTCAACTCAAATGTGAAGTCAGTCCTATTGTATGGCTCGGAGACATGGAGAACAACAAAGACAACAACCAAAAAGCTACAGACTTTCATAAATGGGTGCTTGCGTAGAATAGAGGGATTAAAATGGTATGACAAGGTTACCAATGTGGAACTGATGACAAGAACTGGACAAGTGCCAGTGGAACAAGAGATGAGAAGAAGACGATGGCGATGGATAGGACACACACTGAGGAAACCTGTTGATAGAATTACAAGGCAGTCCTTGTTCTGGAACCCCCAGGGCAAGAGAGGCAGAGGAAGACCAAGAAGTACATGGAGAAGAGAGTTGGAAACAGAGGTGAAAATGATGAGGAGAACATGGAAAGAACTTGAGATGATGGCACGTGACAGGAGGACTTGGCATGTGTTTGTTGAAGGCCTATGCTCCTTTGGGAGTGGAGGGTTATGAAATGAATGAATGGCAAATTCTTAACACATTAACTACCGAATTAAAAAACACACTGTGGCCGAATTAAATTTTTTTCCCATTTTCATCCTGTAGGTGTTTGCACAAAGTAAGCTGTAGTTTTCGTAGTTGTTTACAGATTTTTATGAATTACACATCATTTTAAAGATAAATGAATTGTACTATTACAATAAGCACCGTTTGTAACTCTAATAGAGGTTGTTGCTATTTAACGGCCCTCCGATGGCCGAGGACTTGCAATATTTTCACAATTATAACTGCTTGCGCCCCATTTCTATCACAAATGTGTTTATTTCGTGAGTCGCTGAAAGATGCTTGCGATAGTTAATGTGTTAATAATTTTTTAAAATTCAATGAAATTTCATTTTTTGCTGCAGATTGCATTATGTTTAGTGGTATTTTGTGTTATTAGTATATTAATGTTTGTTTTTAAAGAGCTTGAATTTTCGGATAACTTGGTGTAATTTCTATCAGTATTGATGCAACTGTTGATTTTTTTAATGATTTTTTTAAAATGACAATTTTTTTTTTTTTTTAAATAAAGTTTTGCCTTGTTTTGGTGAGGCGTGTCCTGTTCAACCTAGCTGGTTATATTAGGGTGCATATCCAAACACAAAAGACCCTTACGTCTGAGATATTCTTGTAACTTTTTAACTCCATGTGTCATTTTTTGCAAAATTGGGCCTCGAGCCATTTTTAAGCTAATAAAATTTGAACTTGGTATTCTTTGACATTCATGAAAAAAAATGCATTTGTTGTCTGTTTACATGAAAGTGTGTTTACAAAGTTTTGTCAGTGTGTGTTTGTAATTTTAAATTTATGACCACTCATAGTTGGTGTTTTGACAAGTTGCGCAACATGCCAAATTTTTTCAAATATTCAAAATTGCATAACAAATTCACCTAGGGCATTAAATTTCATACCAAAATGATTACAATAAATAGATCTACCCATCTACATATGTTATTAACAGAAATATGTAATTTGAAAATTCAGTTTGGAGTACATATTAATTAACTGTCTGATATAATTTGTCTAACCAATGGTACACACAACAAATAAGGTTAATTAACTGGCTGCTATAGTTTTTGTAAACAGTGGTACACACAACATACGAGGGTTAATTAACTGTCTGATATAGTTTTTCTAAACACTGGAACATTCAACATATAAGGTTAATTAACTGGCTATCATTTGTCTAAGCAATGGTACATACAAAATATAAGGCTAATTAATTGACTGACATAATTTGTCTAAAACACAATACATACAACATATGATTGTACTATGTTGTAATTATTTACAAGGCTAATTATTTGGCTAAGATAGAAAAACTCTATGCAGAGCAATACAACAGGAGATAATCTGATCATCAGAAGTTGTCCCCCCATCAAACAAGTGTTTCAGCCCCTTAATCTCCTTTACATTCTAAGGCAGCTGGCCCACTTGGGTCATGACTCCCAAGTGTCAGCCTCCTGTTGTCTTGTGCAGAGAAATGGACCCAATCCACTTTGGTGCAGCTTTCAAATTCACTCCTATGTTCTGCCAGCTTGAGGCAAATTGTGAAAGTAACCCCTAAGTTGAAAACAAATTACTGTCCCGAGTTCCACTGCCCATTGTGGTTGCTACACAGCCAGCATGATGCTTTTTCTGCAGTTTCGCTGAACCTCTTAAGCTGCCTTTTTCTTGACTGTCCCATCAACCCCAACTGCTTCAGTAGATCATACACTGAGGATGCCATGTGACCTCTTGCACCCATCTCAACAGTCATGACCCTCGCCATATATAAGCAGTGGCCATAGCAATTTAGGTATCAACATGAACTGGAGGCACCACAGCTTGAACTTTCCTAGGAGTCTGCTTTGGTCTATTATCAGTGGTCCTCTGTCTGCCACTTCTATTGTCTGTTGAACTGCTTTTGAGTCTTTTATGAGGTATCATACACCCTGCAAAGACTTTTAACAGATTCCTCACTGCCAGTAGGGATTCTTTTGATTGAAACCATGAATGTGACCTCAACTGCCTTCCCTTTCCTGACTGATAGGCTTCTACATTTCTTAGGTTTGAAGCTCATTCTGCACAAGCTGACTAGTTCATCCAGGTGTGCTAACATTCTCTGGGCCTGGTGTTCATCTGATGTCAGAATTGTTGTGCCATCCATGAATGCTTTAAGCAGTGGCATGTGATATCTTCAATTGAGCTTTTGACCTTCTGCAAATCCTTCAGCTGCTTTGAGGATTACCTGCATAGCCAACATGAATAATATCAGAGATGGTGCATCCATCGCAATTCTACTTCGTAATGTAATCTCTGGTTGAAAATCTGACAAAGAACCCTGAGAAATAAAGCTTCAGCATTGCTGCAATTTCTTGTGGGATCTTGTACATTTCTATGGCCTGCCACAACATCTAGTGTGGAATGGATTGATACACACTAGCTAGATCCAACCAGATTACATGGAGATTTGTTCTGTCAAACTTAGCCTTATGAATTGCTTCCTAGATTATTGTGGAAAACTCTAGGCACCCTGGTGTACCTGGGATACATCCTTTCTGGATGGTAGTGTCAGTGTATCCATTCTACATACTGCTGAACAGCTTATATCTGCAAACATCTGAATAGGTCATTCTAAGGTGTTCTTCCAGATCTTCTTTTCCAATGTTTAATGTTCCCCGACCATGGCTGTTTAAACAATTCTTTGTCAAACTTGAAGGGCTCCCTGAAGAATCTTTCCATTATCCCTCCGTGTTTTCCTTTTTTTCCTACACAACCTTTTCTACACAGAGAAAATGTTGGCATTTCAGGTGCTCCCAAACCTGTCGCAATCCTTCCTTCTCTGTGTCACCTGTGTTCTTGAACTGTTTTCAGGCATGCTTCTTCTCTTTCTTGATCTCTTCTATTCTGATTTCTCTTCTAATTTTTTTGTGGTGGGTTACTCTTCATTGCCTCCCTGACTCCAAACACTTTGTGGCAGTGAAGATATATTATGTCACCAACGATTTCCAGTTTGTCCTCCAAGGTTTTCTGTTTCAGGTTGTTATCCAGCTCTTTTGACAAGGCTTCGTCCAGTTGTTCCCAAAGCCCTTTTGCACTGGCAGGTGGAAACTTTATTGTATCTCTTTTCCCATCCAAGAAGTGTGTGAGATCATCATCAGGCAGATCAAATTGAATATTTTTTGCACTGTGGATTGATTCCTGGCTGAGGTCTTTTAATGTTGTACCTGTTGTAGAGGAGTGCTGTTGATTTACCACTGATGAGCTCACACACCCCTTTTTCATTCTGTGGATTTTCATACCTCTCTGAGTAGAGAATTTCCTACCACAGGCACATGGAAATTCCAGTCATTCGTCAGAACTCAAAGTCCGTAAAACTGTGGATTCATCATTCTTCCCCCCACCCCCCTATTCAATGAATCCTAGGGGCATCTATCATGTTTTGGTCATGTAGCAATTATTTACAGCTTACAGGGTGCCAACCTGGTCAGCTGGTTCCTACTCTTTCTCAGTGTCATCTGTCTTTCCAGAAGTCCATCAGTCTTTACCAGATTGTTAATGGTCTGACAATGTAATAATGATAGGAAACTCTATACAGAGCTATACAACAGGAGACAATCTGATCATCAGAAGTTATACTTTGTCTAAATAACAGTACATACAACATCCCACCTCAGTATTAGCATCAAGATTCTGGAAGCCTCCATTATACTCCTGCTTACATTCATCAGATCCTGAATTTTGATTACAGTACACAATATTTTTTTAATTATTACATACATTCTGACTGAATCTTTAATGCATTTTGACAATCAGTTTTGGCTATTATAAAGTACAAGAATGTTTGAAACAAAAATATTATCTATAGTTGTATAAACTCAGTAAAATGTTTACTGATATAACAACACACTTACAAGAAGAGTCTTTGAAAGTTTAGACTAGTTCTTCTTTACAAGAGGTTGTTGTTGTTGATAAAAAAAAGAGCTTGTCATCCTTGTGCAGCCAATACCAATTTGAAGAATTGTTATGTGTTTTGAGGGTTCTCATTGGTAATGATTAAAGTGTTTCTGATTGGTGGTCAATAATCAATATAACTGTTTCCAGTTCTCTTCTCTGTGTGGTTTTTCAGGCTACCTCTGCCTTTCTTTCTCTGGGGATTTCAGAACAAAGACCACCTTGTAATGCTATCAACAGGTTTCTTCAATGTGTGTCCTATCCATCGCCAGCATCTTTTTCTCATCTCTTCTTTCACTGGAACTTGTCTAGTTCTTGTCATCAGTTCCACATTTGTGACTTTATAATACCATTTCAAAACTTATATTCTATGCAAGCTTTCATTTATGAAAGTCTGTAACCTGTTTTGTTGTTCTCCATCTTACAGAGCCATACAATAGGACTGACTTGACATTTGAGTTGAAGATTATTATCTGCTTTCTTGTTTTTCCTGTTTTCTATCTTGTTTATGGTTTCTGTTGTTATCAATGCTTTGTGCTGATGTTCTCTTTTTCCCAGTACCTCTCCACATGACTTAATTCATATATTTTTGTTTGTTGTTGCCAGTGGTCTTCTGGATCGGCTTCATCATCCGGTTGTTGACATTGTTTTTAGTTTTTACATAAATTTTAAATTTCATTTTTCTTTTTGCTCACAGAAGATAGCGATCTGATTCTGCATCTGCTCCTCTGTACTTTACATAAAATGATCATGATCTATACATCTTATGTATGGCCTGGTAATATCCATGTTGCCTTATGTATTCTTTTATGTGGAAATATGCTTCCCCCTACAGCCAGTTGATCTTACGCACAGAAATTATTAATAGCTCCCTATTCTTGTTCATCAAACTAATCCATGTTTTCTTCAAAGCTGGTGTCTGTTCCTACTTTTGTGCTTAGGTCCCCCATCAAAATTGTGGTTGTTGAGGAGCCAAGTAATAGCTTTCTTCTTTCTGTGGAAAGTCCTGGGCAAGTGAGCAGCACAATCTGGGCTACCTCAATGGATGGGTACAGTAGTGGCAATTAGGTTTAAGTGTTGAGGTTTAATTATTGTATGTGCTTGGTGAGTCTGGTGTATTCTGTTCTTAGTTGGGAGACATGACGTAGTGATTTTTGTATGACTGTGGTAAAGTGGGATGTTATAAATATTTATAGGGACTTAGTGTACTGACTGAGATCAGCTGTGAAGGTATCTGTATCTAATAGGTGTAGTGTTTTACAGATAACCTTACTTGCTACCACTTATACCTCGGTCAGAATTATTCTGGAATATTGTGATGACTACGTTAAATGTCTAGGGTATGTATATGATGAAGTGTAAGTCACAACAACAACAGACAGATAAACAATTTAATTTATTCCACC
Organism: Oreohelix idahoensis; assembly: GCA_024509875.1. Lineage (NCBI taxonomy): Eukaryota > Metazoa > Mollusca > Gastropoda > Stylommatophora > Oreohelicidae > Oreohelix > Oreohelix idahoensis. Next base: position 528,023 of record JAMPIV010010825.1, on the reverse strand, counting down.
ACACTTGACAACACTGAGACACTCACACACATTTAACACTCTATAAGATTATCTTAAATGAGTCACTGGTAAAGTTTCAAATATAAATATGTATTAATTACTTTCACTAATATATATGTCCTGATTCAACTACAAAGTGAACCAGGAATCACAATCAATTGTAATTACAATTTATATGTACAGAATTTATCAATATGAACCTTGTAGTGACATATTTTATTAATATTATCCTATGTGTGTCAGTTGTGTAGTAGTAATATGAGGTAATACTGGTTTTGTTTTTTCAAGCTATGTTGTTATTTGTCATCATGACTTCAAGTGTTTGTTTATCTTGGAAATAGTATGGGGAAAAGTTCACAGTTCCTATCAATTTAAACACTGTATTTTCCCTCTGTTTTATTATAAAGTCAGATTTTGAGGGGGGGCATAATGTTGAGCTCCTCTGGCCACAGACGCTTATCTTTCGTGATGGCGGCAGGAAAAGACTCCTCTGCTCGATAGCCTCCCTGTGTTCTGGAGACACCTCACTGGTCACTATCTGGACCCAGGAGTATGCTGTCAGCCTCTAGGTTCAGCAAAGCTCAGACCAGGTGCTGCTCAATAACTTTAGGACCACGGTCCCTGAAACAAGAAGGTTGTACCTCCTATTTCAGAACTAATTTATAATAAATTTCCAGACTGAACACAATACATAACAAACACTGAGTTCAGAGCGGTAGGCCAACTGCTATCTTCATCTGAAACAATTTTCACCAGTATACTCCTCCCTAATGGTTACTACGCCTCTGCAATTCCAGCATTATTTCTTTCTAGTCAATAAGATAGGTGTCAGTGTACTGTTTGGCAATTCCATGTAGTTTTACTTTCCTCCGACACCTTCTGTTCAGGTTGGAGCACTATATAGGCTTTACCTCATGTTCACTACTGAACCACACATATATACAGACATAAATTATCAATTTACATTCAATTTTCATTAAAAAGATATCAACTATTTCAAGCTTACCACAATTCATGGAATAATACACAGTTACGTTGACTGGCAATGAATATAGCACAATTTCGATCTGCCGATGTCCCAGGCTTTTATTTAGAAAAATATGCATTGGCGCTCAACGCACTGGTTCTTTAGTAAGTTTATTTGAAAATGTGGTCCTGACCTGACGCTCCTAATTGCCTATATTGGCGGGTCTAACCAATCGAGCCATGTTTACACAAGCGTTTGAAAAAAAGTACCCTACTACTGTTTCCCCTAGCAACAAAGAAGTAGTATTTATAGTCCGACTAATCGTGTTTAGCCTTACATTTACTTCTATCCAATCAAATAGGTTTTAACATGGGGACCTATTTCCCGTACAATGGTGGTTTTAAAATCTGCCACTGAGCGATTCTGATTTTGGTGTTGTCTGACAGCACCACCCTTTTATTTTGGCTATAATTTGTTAATTCCTAGACTATTTGCGTAACGTTTAACATATTCTTTGTCAGCAAGTCCTAAGGAACCCAAATATACAAATTTAATGGGGCTAAGGGGCTGCGTTCAAAATATGTATTTTCTTCTACCTCCCGTTCACTTCGATCGATGTGGTGTCTGGGTACTGTAATGTTTTCAAACGTAAACCAGTATAATGTCATGTTTCCTAATAAGCGTTTTTCAGGTTTTTAAAACCTAACTCTCGTATGGGTAGTGTTTTTTATCACTGTCGATTTGAAAAAAGCTAGTGCTTGTGGCCTTACACGCGTGTTAGGGGTGGCATTAATTTTGTATCACGAGACTGTGGTAGTATTGCCTGCGTTCCGGCTTTCAGCCCCTCCCTTTCTTTCTATCCTTAGTCCATCTGTCTTTCGTTTATGGTAACTTAGTGTATAAAATGACATGAATGGAATATTAAATATAGGTCAGCTTGCGTATCTCAAGGTTTTTCTTAGAAAGGCAGTACACGTTTTATCGTAGAAAGCGGGTATTGAAGCAGTAGGCTTTTACTATCAACGTGAAACGTTACAATTTGCAGACGAAGGAGAAAACAAGGGGGATTTCGAGTACAGTCATTGTGACAGCACTGTTCTTTACCATTCTTCTTTCCTTTTATTGAAGTTATTTGTTAGGCTTTACATTTACTTTTTAATTTATATATGTGGATTAGAATTTCTCACGACAATGATCTTCAGACAAAACGTCGGCCCTCTGAATGGAAATCACCCTCATCTCCCCGGACACAGAAATTTCGTTTGGACAAGAGCAAAGGAAAAGTTACGGTTAACAAGGACATGTACGTTGATATCCTCCATCATTTAAGAGATGCAAACAGAAGGAAACGCCCAGAAATATGGAGAACAAACAGTTGGGTTCTGCTGCATGACAATGCGCTAGCACATCGATCCCTACTGGTGAAGCAGTACTTCGTAACACACAATGTGACTGCCCTGGAACATGCTCCATATTTTCCCCACCTGTCACCGCCTAATTTTTTTTCTTGTTCCCTCACCTAAAATTGGCACTGAAAGGGCAGAGATTCAATGATGCTGAGGACATTTTCACCAATGTGACAAAGCAGCTGAAAGGTGTCAAACAATGTGTTCCAGGAATGTTTCCAACAGCTGTATGGACATTGGCAAAAGTGTGAGTTGCTGAAGGGAACTATTTTGAAGGAAATGTAGTGTAAATAACTGTATTGTTATTTATTTCTATACAATCCACAAATTCTGGGAACGTTTTGATGCTAACTCATATATTAATTTAGTAGATATATATATTATGCATCAAACTTTAGTAAATTGGCTGCAGAATGTTTTGAAACAATGTTGAATTCTTATCTGATGTTATAATTGTATGTTATGTCTTGTGAAGTGTAGAAGCAATAAAAAATAAAAATAAAGAATTAATTTAAAATATGCATACTTAGGAATCACTATAGACCGGGAAATGATGTGGAAATCACAGATAATCTAAATACAGCTACGGGCAAAACTTCGCAAGGCCATCATGAAAAAGTTAGCTGGTACCACATGGGGTGCTGATGAGAATATCCTCAAAAAACTGTACACAGGCAGTCAGACCTGCTATGGAATATGGCATCAGGGACCCAAAGACGCAGCAATAAAGAATGCAGTCAGTGACTCATAGCTTGACTGCTTGCGCCAGGGTCAGCAAACCAGAGCTGACCAAGACCCTACTCCACCTCCACATGGTGGTCCTGGAAACAAGCTGCATCACTGAGAGAGTAGGGATCAAAGAGGGAAGGCAAATCCGGTCCAAAAAAATGCCATGCTGAAGTCGCATGTGCCTGCCGAAAGGTGCAGATATCGCAGCTCTGCTGTAAACAGACACAACACAACCAACGACAAGATTATCTATCTGGGTGCAAGTACTTCGCAAACACGTCCCGACACGGTTGTGGAAAATACAACAGAAGCCAAATTGAGTGTGTCTGCCTCCGCGGCAAGTTATAAGATTACCCTACCTTTAAAGAGGGGAGAGGTGATGCTTGATAACTTAAATGTGAATTTAACATGTTTGTACTCGCTAGTGGTTATACAAGTCATACGAGACTGGCAACCTCAGCATATAAAAGTAGTATATTCATAAAGCACTACAGCAAGCGCTGGTGATAGCTTTCTGCTAGTTCATACTGAGAACCAAAAGCAGAGGTAACCCCAGACTCCGAATGGAGCAGTGAGAAAGTGAGTGATGATTACATCACATGTGCATTGTGTGTATAGTATCATTTTGTGAGATATATGTAACTTCATAACGTTCTGCAACGCTTAAATCGCATTCAAAATTAATAAAACATAAAAAGATGGTTCATATGGCTCGCAGATTAGAATGAGTTAAGATGTTGTAAATGGGTGGGGGACTTCTAGCATGTTTTGTGAGCTAGAAGATAATAGGGCACATGGTTTCTTAAGATACTGTAAAGGGGTGGGGGACTTCTAGAAAAATTAAGAAGCACTGGTTCAGACAGAGAACCACTTTGAAAATTGATTAAGCTCTATGACTCACATCACAGATATACAATCATCAAACATATATAACTCTTCACTAAATTTTCAGAATGCAATACATTTGTCAAGTTAAAAAAATATTTGCATCATGTTTTTTGTGTAAGCAGCATCTCAAAATACCTGCATGTTACCATCTGTTTAAGATTTTGTCACATATATTTGATTTTGAGATTGAAGAAAAAAAAAAATAAGGAAAGCAAAATCCAATTTCTGGATCAAAGAATAAAAGAGGATGTAAATAACAGATTTTAAAGTGACTGTTCTTTTTAATTCTAGATAAAAACTTAAGATTTAGCAAAGTGAGTTAAACTGATAGACCTCTATTAAAATATTTCATGTGCCATAAGATATTGCTTATCACACAAGTGGGTTAGGAGCCGCGGTAGCATAGTGGTTAGTGCACTGGCTTCCTAGCGCAGTGGTCTATGGTTCGATCCCCAGATGAGGCGGAAAAATTTTTAGGCCACAAACGGCTCCTGGGTCGACCCAGCCCCGAATGGGTACCAGAGCTACTCTGGGAAGGTTAAGGCGGCCGGCGTGATGCCGACCACATCACCCCTCGTGTGCCGACGGTCAAGATAATATGGGCCTAACACCATATTCCCAATATGCCTCAATGGGCGTGTAACGGGTTCCTTTACCTTTTTTTACACAAGTGGGTTACTAAGGGCTGCTAAGAGAGTAAAGAATCCTACCAATGTTATCTTCCAGGCATGTCATATGAGGTCATTAAGGAGGGTTGGGCATAGGACCAGTTACCACATTGATAAGATTCTCTTTTTGGGAAGACAGACGTCATCATCAGTTGATAAACTCTTTTAATACAAGACCCTTGCCCTGAGCAAGAGACATGCTGAAAAATCTGAAGCTCACTCGAACATCACCAGAGTTAAATACTGTGTTGTTGTGTTGCTCGTGGTTTGAGTATGGAATGTCAACTTGACCTACGCAGTGGTGTGTAGACATAGATTGAGTGTATAATATGCGAATGATAAGAAGAGTTCGTGGTGTTGACAAATGTTCTTTTCTCACACTCATGTATGGCTGGAAGTCATCGACACCAACGACTGTGTACCTTTACTACAGTTTAATTGGACGTACACACTCGACAGCACAGATAGTGACAAATCACAGGTTGGCATAATACATCATGGTACAGTGGATAAATGGTCTTGCAATGTTACATGGGCACTCATGTAGAATAATAGTATAATGGACTGTCAGTAGCCAAGCACTCAGTATTGCCCATATATATATCATCTGAGTTTACTGACAAAGCACGTCAGATTATAAACAATATCCAAGATGGCTTCTAGACCTAGCCTCGTCTAGTGAAGATTCCTTAACATAATGTCCAGCACAGATTTTTCCATATAATCAAATTGAACCGCTAGCAATGGGTTCTCATGTGTAGCAGTGATCTCTGGACTAATCAAGCGATAATACGGGCATCCCTTTTCTCTTCTTGAAAGTCACTAAATGTTTGGTTACAAGATGGCTTCTCTCGTGAGCTGTCACTCACGTTTGGATACAGATAATGAATCTGTCTTAAAGTTAGTCATTCATTAAATGTTTCATTGCTCTGTAGATTCTATCATGATACAATTGACTGCATTCTACAGGATATAGTGCTGCTAGGAATCAGAGTCGTTTTCCATCTAGTTAAATGCATCCTCTCAGATGTACAAAATCGTACCTATCGAAAAAACGGTGGCTTCGTACGAGAGTTCAAAAGAGTATCTTTTATTACCTGGGTATCAGAAATATGATTCTGCCATTCCTTGGCAATAAGAATGAACACTGGGGTAAAGCATACATGATAGGTCTAGACGACTATCACTTTCCCCATAAATATAGAGATCACTTTTTCCGGCTACAAGCCGACATAGAAAAACACAGCCCATCATCAGGGCGAAGCCAAAACACACCTCTCTAGCGACACATCCGCCGAACAGCCTTTGACCTCTCCAGAGACAAAAGAACATATAGTTCGACTTAGATATGTAAAGATATACAGATATAAGACAGACTCGTCCTACTCAGACAAACAATACATATAAATTCAGGCCATAGATATTCTGAAGCAAGAACAATCTATTACTACCCAAACAAAGAATAAATCGCAGTAAAACTGGATTCATCCGCGGAGTTCGATCGAAAGAGATGACACAACTTTCAAGGGAAGTAACTCAATAATGACTTTTCCTTAAGCACTAAAAAGTATCTATTTTGTTTACAAAATATTTGTGAACATAACAAGTATACCAATGTATAATATTGTAAGATACCAAAGACTGCACGTAACAGTCTTACCACACCTCCCGGGAAAAAAAAAAATGGAACTTTTTTTTTTTTTGAAATACATCTAGGAGCAACGTACAATAGGCTCACAACGCATGAATAATGCGTAGATGAAAATATCAGGAATAAATATAATGCCTAATATGAGGCTAAGTCGACTTATGGAGCGACTGGTGAGAATGTGTCTCATAAACTGAGAGAAATTATTTCTCTACAAGTATATTTTTCCAGGAAGGTGTCATCAAAGTATAATACAATTCTGGCAATTACACGATGCCTAAAAAATTCATACCATAGTTTCGTATTATATATCTTACATTTATGATTTATGAAGAAAAATCATCAAAGCACAGCGGTGAATAAACATCAATGAACCGCTATGTAGTGATACAATCATTATATTATTAAATTACAAATGTGTATCTATCATGATATAGAAAAGGAACTACTATAGAACTAGACATATCAAGAAGTCTAAGCCCTAATAGTTATGTGGAATCATGTGGGCATCTTGACAGAATGTCTGCCATCACATTATCTGATCCACGAATAGCTCGCACAGAGAAATGAAAAGGTTGAAGAGCAATTGCATATCGAGTAGACCTCGAGCTCTTCAAATTCTTACTCTGTATAGCAGTAAGAGCTTTTTGGTCGGTTTCTACTATGAAATGTGCGCCTAGAAGGAATCTCTGTAGTTTGAGGATCGACCAAACCATAGCTAATAGCTCACGGTCTAAAACCGAATAATTCCTTTCTGCCGCATTAAGTTTTCTGGAAATATACAATACAGGATGCAGAGTTCCAGAGTACTCTTGCATTAGTGCCGCTCCAATCCCAGTGGATGAAGCGTCACTACGAAGAACGAATGTCTTATCTTTAGTAGGTAGCACTAAAATAGGTGGTGTTGAAAACAATGTTTTAATCTTATCCAGAGAGCATTGGCATTCCTGAGACCAGTGGACCATATTAGGCGAACTTTTCTTTAGAAGTGTCGAAAGAGGTGCCATGATAGAGGATAGATTCTGAATGAATCTGCCATAAAATTGAATAAGACCTAACAGACTTCTCACCTGTTTTTTAGTCTTAGGGATCGAGATGTTAAGTATCTTACTAGTATTATGGTCCTCTGTCTTTAGGAAACCATGACCAACTCGGTGGCCTAGGAAAGAAATTTCGCTAAAACCAATATAGGCTTTAGAGGGTTTCGCTGTCAGGTTGTGCTCGCGCAAAGTAGACAGCAATTCATCTAACCCTGAATAGTGATCTTCCCAAGTATCGCTGAAAAGACAGATGTCGTCTAGATATGCAATGACATCTGACCGATAAGATAGGATTCGGCGCATCATGCGTACGAATGTAGCTGGTGCGTTCATAAGACCGAAAGGCATAAAATTCCATTGGAACAAACCTCTAGGTGTTGAAAAAGCCGTGAGAGGTTTGGCGCGTTCAGATAAAGGAACTTGCCAATATCCTTTAGACAAATCAAGTTTAGTGAAAAAATGAGATTTGGAGAGTCGAGTAAGTAGCTCTTCCAGTAAAGGCATAGGTTCGGCATCGAACTTCGTTACTTGATTCAATTTTCAATAGTCAACGCAAAGACGTATGTTATTGTCTTTTTTACGAACAATAACCATCGGCAAAGAATATGCAGAGGTGGATGGTTCGATTATTTTCAAATCTATCATCTCATCCAACTCTTTCTCAACCTGTGCTTGAAAATGTATAGGTATAGGATAAGGTCTAACCCTAATAGGAGTATGGTCAGTTAGAACAATGTCATGTTCAATGACATGCGTTTGTCCAGGGATGTCAGTGAGTACATCCTGAAATGTTTGCAACATAGTTGAAACTTGTCGCTGTTCTCCTAGAGACAAATCAGGAGAGACAGTAACGTTCTTCCATGATTCACTAGAATGAAGTGGGATCATTGGAAGAGGAAGATTTACATCTGAAAAACTTGTTTCCTCATCCTGTATCACGGACAGTGATGAGTAATGACCATGTTGTACTGGAGAATTGTCCGTTGCTTGGAAAATGGGTTGCAAATAATCCAGACGTTCATGGAATTCAGTAAGCATATTGATGTGGAAGGTTTTATGCTTCCCATCAATATTGACAATATAGTCGACATCGGAAATTTTCGATATTATATCGTACGGACCTTTCCAAGAAATAAGTAGTCTGTTTTCCCTACAAGGTAGTAATACAAATGCTTTGTCACCAGGACAAAGTTGTCGTAAGCATCTCTTCTTATTGGCAAATTGCCTTGCCTTCTGTTTCGCAAATTCAGAAGAAGAAGTTGCTAATTTGCATGCTTCGATAATCTTTTGTCTCAACGCGATGACATATTCGTAGGATGACTTTGTGTCATCGTCAATATTGTCAGCTGTTATGAGATCATGAAGCAACGACATAGGGCCATGCGGACGCGCGCCAAAGACGAGTTCAAAGGGAGAAAATCCTGTATGTTCATTGGGTACCTCTCTGTAAGCGAAGAGGGCCGCAGGTAAAACTCTGTCCCAGTCTTGAGGATGATCCTCAGTTATCTTCCCTAGTAAGTTTTTAAGTGTTCTATTAAGGCGTTCGACCATACCATTAGACATTGGATGGTAGATACTACTTAAAGATCTATCTATCTGCAGCGTAGACATTACTTGAGACATGGTATCTGATATTAGTTGGGTGCCATGGTCTGACAATATCTCTCCGGGGAACCCCAGACGAGAAAATATAAGCCAAAGAGCATCTGCAATATCAGCAGTAGTAATGCTCTTCAGAGGAATAGCCTCTGGCCAACGTGTGCACATATCAACACACGTCAAGATAAACTGATGTCCTCTGGCAGACTTGATCTTAAATGGACCAATAATGTCTATGGCCATTTTTTGAAACGGCCGAATAGGAATGTCCGCCGCCTGAATGGGTGCAGCATGCCGTGGACCTTTGGATTTAACTTCCTGACATACTTTACAAGATCGACAATAAATCCGTATGTCCTTGTTTACCAATGGCCAAAAGAAAGCCGCAAGGACTCTTGACTTAGTACGGGAAAAACCCATGTGTCCAGCACACTGAGAGTCATGAGCATGCTGCAAAATTTTAACTCTCAAATTCTTGGGAACCAGGATTTGAGAATGACTTGACGTAATGGAGTCTTGAACCATACGTACAAGTACGCCATTCTTCTTTGTAATCCACGATTTACGACTTGTGTCTTTATTCGGATCACCTTTAGTTGCAAGAATGAAGAATTTCTTCAGAGTGGGATCATCTTCTTGCTGTTTTATAAACGAGTCACGAGAAATTACCAAGGGATCACTTGGTTATGCACTTCATTATCTTCAGTAGATGAAGTTTGAGGCATATTAAGAGCCTGAGCTCTAGTGACTACAGCGTTAGCAATCTGCATGTTTTGCCTTTCCCACGCGGAAATTTGTTGCAGAGTGCATTCTTTGACTCCATGAATGCGACCGATGATGAGGTCAGCGATCTGATTCGGAAGAAGACATGCGTGTACATCTCCTGTAAAGAAAGGAGTAGCAATCCTAATGATAGCAGTAGAGTATTTCTCTAATGTGCCGCCAAATGTTACACATTTGACTACTTGTCCAGTGGCACGGGAAGGATCTACGAGTGACTGCCTAACACCAATTGTGGTGCATCCAGAATCAAATAGCACAGAGACTGGATTGTTATTTACTAAACCCTTATGTAAGACAAGAGAACCTCTTCCATCATGCGCGACTGATGCAGGAAGAGCAGGAAGAGGATGGCCACAGCTTAAAGTAGACACTGTGGTTGGCTCAAATAATGTTTTGCATTGGGGGCACTGAGATGCTCTCCCAAAATCAAAAGCGGCACATGCCATATTACTAGCATCATTATTATCTTTACTCTGTTTATAGGCTTCATGGGACTCTTGTTGTGCAGAGTTTGCCTGAAAATGTGGTTTATGTCTTTTGTTTTGAGATCTACCTCGGTTATTATCACCTCTGTAGTTATTGTTACCTCTATTGTAACCCCTATTTGGGTTTGAGTCATAGTACCCTTGGTTACCATTATCATATTCATTATAATGAGTATCTCTGTAATTATGATCTTGTTGACTCCAAGACGGATAACCCGGATAGTTTCTATAATTACTTCCTCTACGGAAATTCCTATAATTATGACCACCCCTGTGTCGCGAGCTATCAGCTCGTCTCCAGTTCTTTGAAGAAGAACCCTGAAATGATTGGTTACCTTGGTTTTGATAACTATTATGGTTACCTTTTTTATCAAATCTGTTTTGAGGTCCCTGAAATCTGTGTGAATAATTGGGATTGTATGGTGTTGCTGAAGCAACTGGCATACTCTCCTTAATCTTAGTGTTGCCAAAAGTCACGTCGGGGTGTGCAGTGACATATTGGGAACAATATTCTTCCATTTCCTTTAGAGATTTGGGTTTACGCTCATGTATAAATTCAAGGAATGGTTTGTTAACACATGACATAATCTTATCTCTGAGCAACAAATCCATAAGTCCTTCATACGTTTTTTCTGTTTTGGAAAGCTCAATCCAACGATCAACTGTGAGACGTGCCTTTGCAGTGAATTCTGAGAATTCTACACCTGTCTCAGGCACCATCATCTTAAACAAAAGGCGATAGCCTTCCTCACTTAGCTGGTATTTTTTTATCAAAGCCGCCCTAATGACATCATAATTATCCTTATCTGTTTCTCCTACAAGGCATAATCTAGTCAAAGATTCACCTTTCAAGTTTTCTGCTAATTGATTAGCGTATTGTGATTTATCCACATTATGTGTACGACAAGAACGTTCAAATCTATCCAGCCAGAATGTAATATTGTCACTGGACTGATTGAACGGTGGAACCTTAACCTTGTAAGTAGAAGGTTTACCATTACCACTAGATGCCTGATTAACATTACTCATACTTGTCAATCTCAATTTCTCTAACTCAAATTCATGTTCTCTTATTGCTTTTTTTTCTTCAGCTTCTCTGTCTAATCTTTTTTGTTCAGCTTCCCTGTCTAATCTTTTTTGTTCAGCTTCCCTGTCTAATCTTTTTTGTTCAGCATCACTGTCTAATCTTTTTTGTTCAGCAGCAGCTTCTCTTTCTAATTTTTTTTGTTCAGCTTCAAATCTCCTTTGCTCCACCTGCATCTGCAATTTCTTTTGTTCAGCAGCAGCCTCAGCTTCTCTTTCTAATCTTTTCTCTTCAGCCATAGCTTTTCTCTCTTCTGCAGCAGCTTTTCTCTCTTCTGCAGCAGCTTTTCTCTCTTCTGCAGCTAATGCTTTGTCATATTGAGCAACCGCCCATTCTTCTAATTGTTGACCAGTTTTATCAAGGGATTTCCCTTGTGTAATGAAGTATTCTAATGTAGACATGATGTCTAACAATAATACTAATCACTTGAAACAATAATAATACCACAAGTTCTTAATGACTTGATTAATCAGTAAACTATCCCAATATCTGTGGGTCACAAGCCTTAATAAGGTCTTGTATAACAGTAATAATAATCAAGTACTGGTTTATACCATAATCCAAGTGCAGTGCACAGGCAATAGTGTCTTATGAAATATACCTATATAAAACATATGTCAACCAACAGAATACATAAAGTACAAATAGGACTGACAATACGAAAACGTTTGCAGAAATCAAATAAATCAAATAGGGAAATCAATGAAAATAATCACTGAATCTGCAAGGGATAACAACACAAATGACGTCACAGTATATGAATATAAATTGTGAATAGAACTGAAAGATAGAAAAGGGTAGACCAACAAATTACAAACAAATCAAAACAAAACTAAAGAACAAAGAAATATTACAAAAATAACAATAATTACAGTCTTCACAGCTAACACAAAAGCAACAGTTGTCGCAGCAAATTTTCAATCAAGAAAATTGCACCTATAGAAAACGCCCACAACGGACCCTCTATGACGTGGGATATTCTGTTGTGAGGACTCCGCCCAACCTAAACACAACCCGCTGACATAGAAACTAACATACTATACAAACAAATAACATGTAAACATAAATATATAAATTATGTGTATGATAGTATGTGTTGCAAAATAGGCTCAGTTTTACAGTAATGGCAAAGTTATTTTTATGAAAATAAACAAACTGCCACTTTATTCAATTAAACATTCTGGCATTCATTCATTCATAACCCTCCACTCCCAAAGGAGCATAGGCCTTCAACAAACACATGCCAAGTCCTCCTGTCACGTGCCATCATCTCAAGTTCTTTCCATGTTCTCCTCATCACTTTCACCTCTGTTTCCAACTCTCTTCTCCATGTACTTCTTGGTCTTCCTCTGCCTCTCTTGCCCTGGGGGTTCCAGAACAAGGACTGTCTTGTAATGCTATCAACAGGCTTCCTCAGTGTGTGTCCTATCCATCGCCATCGTCTTCTTCTCATTTCTTGTTCCACTGGCACTTGTCTAGTTCTTGTCATCAGTTCCACGTTGGTAACCTTGTCATACCATTTTAATCCCTCTATTCTACGCAAGCACCCATTTATGAAAGTCTGTAGCTTTTTGGTTGTTGTCTTTGTTGTTCTCCATGTCTCTGAGCCATACAATAGGACTGACTTCACATTTGAGTTGAAGATTCTTATTTTCGTGTTGGATCCTATTTCTCTTGATCTCCATATATTTCCCAATGCAATGAAAGCTCCTCTTGCCTTTTGTATTCTTATTTTGATATCGCTGTCTGTCCCTCCAACTTTGTCTATATTACTGCCAAGATATGTGTATGATTCTACATCTTGTATTGGTGTTTCTTCAAGTTCAACCCTGTTATCATTACCTGCATTTATTCGCATTATTTTTGTCTTTTCCCTGTGTATTTTCAGACCCAATTGCTGTGACCTCTCATCGAGTGTTTTCAATTTGTCCTGCATCTGATTACGGCTATGGGACAGAAGAGCCAAGTCATCAGCAAAATCCAGATCATCCAACTGCTTAGTCAGAGTCCACTGGATTCCATTTCTGTTGTGTGTTGCCAATGATCTCATAACCCAATCTATTGCCAGCAAGAAAAGAAATGGAGACAAGAGGCATCCCTGTCGCACTCCTGTTCTTATCCCAAACGGTCCTGTAAGCTGTCCTTCATGAAGAACTCTGCATGTCATGTCTTCATATGTTTTCTTTATTAAATTAATGATCTTCAGGGGAACTCCATAATGCCTCAACAATTTCCAAAGTGATTCTCTGTCTACACTGTCAAATGCCTTTTCGTAGTCCACAAATCCGATGTATAGTGGTGAATTCCATTCCAGACTTTGTTCAACTATTATTCTCAAAGTGGCTATCTGGTCTGTACATGATCTGTTTTGTCGAAAACCTGCTTGTTCATCTCTCAGTTTCTTGTCTATGGACTCTTTTAATCTCTCAAGGATAATCCTGTTTAATACTTTTCCTGGCACTGATAATAACATTCATTCATTCATAACCCTCCACTCCCAAAGGAGCATAGGCCTTCAACAAACACATGCCAAGTCCTCCTGTCACGTGCCATCATCTCAAGTTCTTTCCATGTTCTCCTCATCATTTTCACCTCTGTTTCCAACTCTCTTCTCCATGTACTTCTTGGTCTTCCTCTGCCTCTCTTGCCCTGGGGTTCCAGAACAAGGACTGCCTTGTAATGCTATCAACAGGTTTCCTCAGTGTGTGTCCTATCCATCGCCATCGTCTTCTTCTCATCTCTTGTTCCACTGGCACTTGTCCAGTTCTTGTCATCAGTTCCACATTGGTAACCTTGTCATACCATTTTAATCCCTCTATTCTACGCAAGCACCCATTTATGAAAGTCTGTAGCTTTTTGGTTGTTGTCTTTGTTGTTCTCCATGTCTCCGAGCCATACAATAGGACTGACTTCACATTTGAGTTGAAGATTCTTATTTTCGTGTTGGATCCTATTTCTCTTGATCTCCATATATTTCCCAATGCAATGAAAGCTCCTCTTGCTTTTTGTATTCTTATTTTGATATCGCTGTCTGTCCCTCCAACTTTGTCTATATTACTGCCAAGATATGTGTATGATTCTACATCTTGTATTGGCGTTTCTTCAAGTTCAACCCTGTTTTCATTACCTGCATTTATTCTCATTATTTTTGTCTTTTCCCTGTGTATTTTCAGACCCAATTGCTGTGACCTCTCATCGAGTGTTTTCAATTTGTCCTGCATCTGATTACGGTTATGGGACAGGAGAGCCAAATCATCAGCAAAATCCAGATCATCCAACTGCTTAGTCAGAGTCCACTGGATTCCATTTCTGTTGTGTGTTGTCAATGATCTCATAACCCAATCTATTGCCAGCAAGAAAAGAAATGGAGACAAGAGGCATCCCTGTCGCACTCCTGTTCTTATCCCAAATGGTTCTGTAAGCTGTCCTTCATGAAGAACTCTGCACGTCATGTCTTCATAGGTTTTCTTTATTAAATTAATGATTTTCAGGGGAACTCCATAATGCCTCATCAATTTCCAAAGTGATTCTCTGTCCACACTGTCAAATGCTTTTTCGTAGTCCACAAATCCGATGTATAGTGGTGAATTCCATTCCAGACTTTGTTCAACTATTATTCTCAAAGTGGCTATCTGGTCTGTACATGATCTGTTTTGTCGAAAACCTGCTTGTTCATCTCTCAATTTCTTGTCTATGGACTCCTTTAATCTCTCAAGGATAATCCTGTTCAATACCTTTCCTGGCACTGATAGTAACATTATTCCTCTATAATTTGTGCACTCTTGTAGATTTCCCTTCTTAGGCAACTTAACCAGATATCCTTCCTTCCATTCTGCTGGTATCTCTTCTTTTTCCCAGACTTTACCAAGTAATTTATATAACATCTCTGTAGCCGTGTCGATATCTGCTTTGATGGCCTCTGCTGGAATGCTATCAGGTCCAGACGCTTTTCCATCTCTTAGAAGCTTTATGGCTTTCTTTATTTCTTCCTTCGTTGGTCTTTCACCGTTAATTTGTAGCTCTTCTTCTGCTGGCTGGATGTCCGGCGGGTTTTGTGGAGCTGGTCTATTGAGAAGGTCCCCAAAATATTCTGTCCACCTCTTCATTTGCTCTTGTATATTGCTGAGCAGTTTCCCATTCTTATCTTTTATGAGGCAACTTGTTTGCTTGTATTTCCCTGTTAGCTTCTTTGTGCTGCTATACAGTTCTCTCATATTTCCTTTGGCTGCAGCATCTTCTGCCTCTCTTGCCAATTCCTCAATATACTTCCTCTTGTCTCTTTTGATACTTCTTTTTACTTCTTTGTTTGCTTCTGTGTACACTTCTTGAGCCTTGGCTTTGGAACTTCTGGTTTTGCTTGTGTTTAACTCTGCTTTCTTGTTTTTTCTGTCTTTTATCTTATTGATGGTTTCTGTTGTTATCCATGCTTTTTGTTGTCTTTCCCTTTTCCCCAGTATTTCTTCACATGTCTCTTTCCATACAGTTTTGACCTGCTGCCAATAGTCTTCTGTATTCTCTACATCTTCCAGCTGTTGAAGCACTTGGAATTTGTTGGATACTGTGACCACAAATTTGTCTCTTGTTTCTTGATTTCTTAGCTGTCCTACATTATACTGTTGTCTATAATTTTGCATTGTTGCATATCTCTTGAGTTTCATTTTTACTTTGGCTATCAGAAGATGGTGATCTGATGCCACATCTGCTCCTCTATATACCTTTACATCCTGCAATGATGATCTAAACTTCTTGTTTATGCATATATGATCAATCTGATTTTCTGTTCTATGGTCTGGTGATATCCATGTTGCCTTGTGTATTCTCTTATGTGGAAACATGCTTCCTCCTATAGCCAGTTGATTTGAAGCACAGAAGTTTGCGAATAGTTCTCCATTTTCATTCATTACTCCTAGCCCATGTTTTCCCATGACTTCTTTAAATCCGGTGTTGACTGTACCTATCTTTGCATTCATGTCACCCATCAAAATTGTGATGCCTCTTCTTTTTACTTTATCCATAATTTCCTGTAGTTTAGTATAAAATGCTTCTTTCACAGACTCTTCTTTGTCATTAGTTGGTGCATAACATTGGATGACATTTACATGTATTTTCTTTTTAGCTGTAAACATTCTGGCCTTAAATATTAAAGTTCATATATAGAAAACAAGAAGATCCATCGATGAAAATAGGACTTCTTAGTTCAATAATATTGTCTTCCTGTTAATATTGACAAGAATTGATCCAACTGTTCTGTGAAACTCTGTAATGTCTAATGTAAGAATGTCAACAACGCTGACCTACATACTGCATTCACTTGACAGGTCACGTGACGAAGTGTTGACAAAGAGCAAACCAATACTGCAAGTGTGTCGTATCAGCCACAGGAAACGGTCTGGTATCGGTAATCTGTTGACTTCTCAACTTCTGCGAGGTCAAACCCAGAAAGCTGGTCCACCAGTTGATAAGATTCTCTTTTTGGGAAGACAGACGTCATCATCAGTTGATAAACTCTTTTAATACAAGACCCTTGCAAGAGACATGCTGAAAAATCTGAAGCTCACTCGAACATCACCAGAGTTAAATACTGTGTTGTTGTGTTGCTTGTGGTTTGAGTATGGAATGTCAACTTGACCTACGCAGTGGTGTGTAGACATAGATTGAGTGTATAATATGCGAATGATAAGAAGAGTTCGTGGTGTTGACAAATGTTCTTTTCTCACACTCATGTATGGCTGGAAGTCATCGACACCAACGACTGTGTACCTTTACTACAGTTTAATTGGACGTACACACTCGACAGCACAGATAGTGACAAATCACAGGTTGGCATAATACATCATGGTACAGTGGATAAATGGTCTTGCAATGTTACATGGGCACTCATGTAGAATAATAGTATAATGGACTGTCAGTAGCCAAGCACTCAGTATTGCCCATATATATATCATCTGAGTTTACTGACAAAGCACGTCAGATTATAAACAATATCCAAGATGGCTTCTAGACCTAGCCTCGTCTAGTGAAGATTCCTTAACATAATGTCCAGCACAGATTTTTCCATATAATCAAATTGAACCGCTAGTAATGGGTTCTCATGTGTAGCAGTGATCTCTGGACTAATCAAGTGATAATACGGGCATCCCTTTTCTCTTCTTGAAAGTCACTAAATGTTTGGTTACAAGATGGCTTCTCTCGTGAGCTGTCACTCACGTTTGGATACAGATAATGAATCTGTCTTAAAGTTAGTCATTCATTAAATGTTTCATTGCTCTGTAGATTCTATCATGATACAATTGACTGCATTCTACAGGATATAGTGCTGCTAGGAATCGGAGTCGTTTTCCATCTAGTTAAATGCATCCTCTCAGATGTACAAAATCGTACCTATCGAAAAAACGGTGGCTTCGTACGAGAGTTCAAAAGAGTATCTTTTATTACCTGGGTATCAGAAATATGATTCTGCCATTCCTTGGCAATAAGAATGAACACTGGGGTAAAGCATACATGATAGGTCTAGACGACTATCACTTTCCCCATAAATATAGAGATCACTTTTTCCGGCTACAAGCCGACATAGAAAAACACAGCCCATCATCAGGGCGAAGCCAAAACACACCTCTCTAGCGACACATCCGCCGAACAGCCTTTGACCTCTCTAGAGACAAAAGAACATATAGTTCGACTTAGATATGTAAAGATATACAGATATAAGACAGACTCGTCCTACTCAGACAAACAATACATATAAATTCAGGCCATAGATATTCTGAAGCAAGAACAATCTATTACTACCCAAACAAAGAATAAATCGCAGTAAAACTGGATTCATCCACGGAGTTCGATCGAAAGAGACGACACAACTTTCAAGGGAAGTAACTCAATAATGACTTTTCCTTAAGCACTAAAAAGTATCTATTTTGTTTACAAAATATTTGCGAACATAACAAGTATACCAATGTATAATATTGTAAGATATCAAAGACTGCACGTAACACACATCCTGTAGACAATTTTTAACCACAAAAACATTACCCAGTAATTTGTATAACATCTCTGTAGAGGTGTCCATTTCTGCTTTGATAGCCTCTACTTGAATGTCATCAGGACCAGCTCCTTTTCCTTCTGTTAGAGGATTTATGTCTTTCTTTATTTCTTCCTTATTTGGTTTTTCACAGTTGTCTTGTAGCTCCTTGATGGCTGGCTGGAAGTCTGGGGGATTTTGTGGATCTAGTCTGTTGAGATGTTGAGTCTGTTTTGTGGAACTATCTGGGAGAGAGAAGAAATGCCACCAGAATGGAAAGAAGGAATAACATAAACTACAAGTGAATAATTTTATTATTAGTTCCAGGAAAAATAATTAACAGATTCATCCTCAAGAACTTAAGAGCCTATGGGTAGAGAACAAACAGGTTCTAGGCAAAGCAGATCCTGTACAGATCCGAATGCCACATTGAGAATAATAGTGGAACAAAGTCTGAAATGAAAAGTATCTCTAGCATTGGCCTGTAACAAATGCACACCAAGTTTTCATATACTGTGCCATCCTTTCTAACTTGTTCCATGTTTTCTTTACCTTTATCATGTTTTATCTCTGTTCTCTTCTCTGTGTGTTTTTTTTTCCACTAGTCTTTCCCTGGGGATTCTAGAACAAGCAATGTCTTGTAAGTTTTCTCAATGTGTATTCTGTCCTGCTCCATCATCTTCCTCTCACCTCTTGTTCTTGTAATACTATCATTAAGTTTTCTCAATGTGTATTCTGTCCTGCTACATCATCTTCCTCTCACCTCTTGTTCTTGTAATACTATCAGTAAGTTTTCTCAATGTGTATTCTGTCCTGCTACATCATCTTCCTCTCACCTCTTGTTTTTGTAATACTATCAGTACGTTTTCTCAATGTGTATTCTGTCCTGCTACATCATCCTCCTCTCACCTCTTGTTCTTGTAATACTATCATTAAGTTTTCTCAATGTGTATTCTGTCCTGCTACATCATCTTCCTCTCACCTCTTGTTCTTGTAATACTATCAGTAAGTTTTCTCAATGTGTATTCTGTCCTGCTACATCATCTTCCTCACCTCTTGTTCTCGTAATACTATCAGTAAGTTTTCTCAATGTGTATTCTGTCCTGCTACATCATCTTCCTCTCACCTCTTCTCTTGTTCTTGCCACCAGTTCCCCATTAAACTTTATTTTTTCTTAACTGTCTCACATTTATGCCTTGTCACAGAAAGGAAGCACAAATGTTAAAACAAGTAAATACATCTAAGTGGGTGAGAATGTTTTAATGTCATCTGGAAACAACCTACAAGTAAATACATCTAAGTGGGTGAGAATGTTTTAATGTCATCTGGAAAAAACCTACAAGAAAATAACAGCCTTCTGCAATATTTCATTTGACTTAATAATTGTATGCACATCTGCTAGGAATGGTCAATTTATAATGGTTCCCTAAGAGGACATGAAATATAGAATTTGTTGACAGTCATGTTCTTAGTTCATTAAAAATATATGTCAAATATAAGAGGACATGAAATGTAGTATTTGTTGACAGTCATGTCCTTAGTTCATTAAAAATATATGTCAAATATAAGAGGAAATGGAATGTAGAATTCCTCAAGAAAGACAATGTCAACAACCCTTTATTCTAGAGCCTGAATGAGACAACTGTGATCTCATGTTACCATTTCTCTTCTTATGGCTTATAGAATAGATCATGACAACAACAATATTAACCAACATAAATGAAAGTCAATTGATGGCAAGGTCCTGTTTTTGAAGATAAGTGATTGCAGGATGCTAATGTAATCACAAACTGATTTTATTCAACAACTGTTTTGGGTTTACTTTCATTTATGGTGTCTTATGGAAATGATGTATTCCCAAAGTTACACACAGCACTGTCAATTCTGCTAACAATTTATACTTCAGTAGCCAGTTGTGAGCATTTGTTTAGCACACTAAAGCTAATTCTTTCATATTTATGGGAGTAATCTGTAACTTCTTAGTACTGAAAGAGAAACTCTTGAGAAAATTCATTTTGGTAACATAATTGATCAATTTGCAGGAATGAAGGTGCTAAAGATCATGTAGTAAAAAAAAATAATTAACATCTGTGATGTACTGTTTATGCTATTAAAAAATAAAGCTTATTAGAAAGAGCAGTTTATTTACTTTCTGGTTAACTAATTCTTAAATTTCATTTTTTCTCAGTAATTCATTTGGTTGTTCCTAATAGAATTTAAAAGTCACAACAGTGCTAGATACAGTCCTTTACACTTTCTGTTGATTGGTCTACAAAATGAACATGTATTTTATCTGATGGTGACCGGGGGGGGGGGAGAACGCATTTTTTCATCTTTCACCCACGGTACACCATTGCCCCAAAGATGTAAAATTTGCTGCAAGGGATTGACTGTCTGGACTAAAGATAAAATAATTGAAATTAAAAAAAAAAAACATACACGTTTGCATAGAGGGTTGAAACCATAAAAAATTATTATGTTTGTAGTGGATGAGTATAAATAATACTTATTATGTTATGTATTTGTTGATAGTGGTAACATATTGAGCACAGGTTACATTTATGTTAAAAAGTTGTAAAGCATTACTGAGTAAAATGTCCCCAGCAGGATATACAGATGTGGAACTGGTCCTCATACTCTCTCTCCCTGCAGAAACATGACCATCTTCCTCACCTTCAATTTCTATCTTCACTGTGTGTCCCTGAAAACAAAATATTGAACATATTTAAGTTTGAAACAAACCACTTCTGTCTTAAACACTACCCCAGCTTGACAACTATCTTCACTGTATGTCCCTGAAAACAAAATATTGAACATATTTAAGTTTGAAACAAACAACTTCAGTCTTAAACACTGCCCCAGTTTGACAACTATTTTCACTGTGTGTCCCTGAAAACAAAATATTGAACATATTTAAGTTTGAAACAAACAACTTCAGTCTTAAACACTGCCCCAGTTTGACAACTATCTTCACTGTGTGTCCCTGAAAACAAAATATTGAACATATTTAAGTTTGAAACAAACAACTTCAGTCTTAAACACTGCCCCAGTTTGACAACTATCTTCACTGTGTGTCCCTGAAAACAAAATATTGAACATATTTAAGTTTGAAACAAACAACTTCAGTCTTAAACACTGCCCCAGTTTGACAACTATCTTCACTGTGTGTCCCTGAAAACAAAATATTGAACATATTTAACTCTTAGTATACGAGCGGCCTTTTAGAAAGGCCGATGATCGATCCCCATCAATAGCGAAAATGTATAGGTGAATGCATGTTTAAAACCACTGAACAATTTAGTTACGTGCATAATATAGAGGTTTCATTTCTTCACAATTTGATATATAACACTTTATGTTATCTTTATAAATAAATTATTTAGTGCAGATCGATCATCGGCCTTTCTAAAAGGCCGCTCGTATACTAAGAGTTAAGTTTGAAACAAATCACTTCAGTCTTAAACACTGCACCAGTTTGACAACTGCATGATACATTTGTATGTATTTAAATTACTTTCTTTTCTCAAGTGTTTTATGCCTCTGTACCTGATTAAGACCTTATATTACGTTACATATACTACATTGTCACAGGAAAAATAACAACCAAAGAACCTAGCAATAAGTAATAACATGTTTAAATAGACAATATTTTAACAGATTTCTCAGTTTAACTCACTTTGGCTGTATACAAATTTATTATCAAGAATTAAAAAGAATACTCACTTTAAAATCTGTACTGATCTCCTGTTTTATTTTTTGATCCAGGAATGGGATCTTCTGTTCCATGTTTTTTTTTTTTTTTTTGCAATCTGAAAAAAAAAAATGAGTTATATGTAACAAAATCTTAGACAATTAGTTACATGCTGATTATTTGAGATATTCATATCACAAGAAATGTGACTAAATTTTTTTGTTTAAATAATGGTGGAAAAAAATTTAGCAACCTGAAAATATAAGGAAGAGTGATACATGTTTAATGGTAGTATATTCAATGTCACATTCAACAGTCTTCAATGACTCCAATCTGTCAAGTGCATGCAAAATGCATATATGATCATTAAAAAAAATGTTGTTACCTATAATCTATCTATACCTGTGCTCTATACACTACACTAATGAATTACACATAGTAAAACATGAGAAAATTATAAAAATGCTAAAAAGCATCAACCTCGATGGTAAGGACCTGAGAGGTATAAACAACATGTACTGGCAACTCCACCTATGCCGGTCCCAAGCCCGGATGAAAAAGGAGGAGGGTGGCCTGCATGGAGGCCGTAAGGAGGCAGCCCCTCCACCATGCAAAGGCACAACAGGCCAATCACCTGTTTGCTTTAAATTACGATTAAGCGAAATATAAGAGAGAAAACCGGACGGATTCTAAAGGCGACGAACTGGAACGGACTACGGACTACGACTTATGGAACTTGGAACACAAGAAGTATAAATGGGAAGGAAGAGGAGCTGGTGGAAAAGATGAGGAAAGCAAAACTAGAAATCCTGGCTATAACGGAAACGAAGAAAAAAGGACAAAAAATCATGGATCTTGATGGCGACACGCTGCTCTACAGTGGTGTACCCATATCTGAAAGAGCTAAAGGGGGCGTGGGTTGCATTGTGGCCAAAAATCAAAAAGATAGTATCAAGGGATGGAAATTTGTCTCGGAGCGCATTATGGTTGTAAAACTAATAGAAGGAGAAACCATAGTCAACCTGGTCATAGTGTTTAGGCCAAATGAGGATGAGAGAGCAGAGGTCAAGGAGGAATTCTTCGAGCTGCTTCAAAAGACAGTGGATGACTGCCTAGATGAAATTATCATGCTCTGAGATTTCAATGCCAGAGTTGGAAATGACCATGCTAGATGGGGTGGAGTAATCGGAAGATATGGAGAAGATACTCTCAATGACAATGAAAAGCGACTCCTTAGATTCTGCAGTGAGCAGAATCTGATCATTACAAACACAAAGTTCCCCCATAAGCGCATACATGCATACACTAGATGTGAACCAACCAAGAATGAGAAGTCAGTGATCGACTATGCCATTGTTCAGAGAAGCTCATTCAGATATGTCCGAGATGCAAGAGTCTGGAGGGGGCCAGAGATTGGAAGTGATCACTACCTGCTAACAATCAAACGAACAACTGAAAGAGTTGCTCAGCCTAGGAACTGCCCAACATCACGCAAGAAACCATGTAAACGAGCAGGAGAAATGAGCATTAGGACCTACAAGCTGAGAGAGCCAGAAATTAAGACCAGATATCAGGGGCTTATTGCTACAGCAGTGAGCAACACAGAAGAACGACCTGATGACTTGGAAACCCTCTGGAATAAATTCAAGGATATCATAAAGACAGCTGCTGCAGAAGCATGCGGTGAAGTCCGACTTGGGAACCAGAGAAAGAGGACACCTTGGTGGACAGAGGAAGTCAAAGAGAAAATAAGAGAGAAAAAATGGCATGGAAACAATACTTAGGAGCTAAAAACACAACAGGACAAATGGAAAAATATAGAGAATATGTGACACTCAGAACAGAAGCAAAGAACAAGGTGCTAGCAGCAAAACAAAAGTCCTGGGAAGAATTTGGAGAAAAGCTAGAAAAAGATGCGCAAGAAAACCAGAAATTGTTCTATAAGACCCTAAAGAACATGAGGAAGGAAAAACAATGCCCTCTCAAATTTATAAAGGACAAGCAAGGCAAATTGCTTACTGCCCCAAAGGATGTAATGGAAAGATGGAAAGAATATTTCTCAGAACTCCTTGATGGCGAGCAAGGTCAAGCATCAGAAATGATAACCACTAGCACAGAAGAGAAAACCAATGATGGATTGCCATCATAACACCGATTTTCAAAAAGGGTGATAATCGACAATGTGGAAACCACAGAGGCATATCCCTTCTCAGTGTCCCTGGTAAAATCTACTCTAGAATCCTAGAGCAGAGACTTCGATGCCTAGCTGAGCCACAATTGGATGAAGTCCAGTGCGGATTCCGAGCAAACCAAAGTACTCAAGACCTAATCTTCACACTCAGGCAGCTGAGTGAAAAGGCCCTTGAGTACAAGAGTGAGATCCATCTTTGTTTCATAGATCTGAAAAAGGCATTTGACAGGGTCCCCTGGAGCAAACTTTGGGACTGTTTGGCACGGAAGAACATTCCAGCACCTCTGATTCATGCTATACAGAGCTTCTACAAGTCTTGCAGAAATTATGTGAGGACAGCAAACTATAAGTCAGAAGAGTTCAGGACCACCACTGGTGTAAGACAAGGTGATATCCTGTCACCTTATCTTTTCATACTCCTCATGGACGATGTCATCAAGGCATGTAAGGAGAGAACAAGAAAGTATTCAGTGGGGTACTGGAAGATGAGACAGGTCTGTATTTCAGAGCTAGCATTTGCTGATGATGTTGTCCTAATTGCTAAATCAGAGACACATCTCCAATAAAATCTGCAAGTCTGGAAGGAAGAGCTGGAGAAGAGAGGGATGGTCATAAGCAGCTCTAAAACAAAATCCATGGTGATATCACGAGAGGAAAGAAGACATCAGATTAAGTTGGGAGAACAGGTCCTGGAGCAGGTCGACCACTTTAAATATCTCGGAGCTATTATAGACCAAAAGGGAGGCATCAAAGAAGAGTTGGCCACTCGAAAAGCAGCAGCTGGGAGACTTTTTCAGGCCATAAATCGAGGATTCCTCAGCAAGAAAGAGGTTGGTAAGAAAACAAAGATGGCTGTATACCGCTCCACCTATGTCCCAGTCTTGACATATGGATGCGAGTCATGGGCAATGACTACAACGCACAAAAGCCAGATCCAAACCTCAGAAATGAGGTATCTGAGGAAGGTGGTTGAAGTAACAAGAAGAGACATGGTCCACAACCAGATGATACGTCAAGGCCTAAAATGCCACCCGCTGCAGACCCAAGTAGAACAGTGCCAACTAAGATGGTTTGGCCATGTCTGCAGAATGGGAGAAGATCGGCTACCACGACAAGCATGGGAAACAAAGAGCCAGGGATCCAGACCCCCAGGAAGACCGAGAGTCTGCTGGGAGGACAACATTAGACAATCTTTGAAGGACCGAGGACTAGAATGGAACCAGGCCAGGAAGAAGACAGCTCTCTCTTCCAAACCTCTACACCTCACAGTAGAAGGGGAACAACTAAGTAAGTAAGTACTGGCAACAAACATCAGCTATGACAGTTAGCAGCCATATAGGAATGTTTTAGCAGATTAAAAAATGGTGTTATACATGTTTGATGATAGTATGTCTTTGATGGCATTTTAAACAGTTTGTGTCATTTTGATTTTTCTGAGTGATTCAGAGATTTTCAAATGTATACTAAATGTGTGTAAGATTATGTTGAAAAATGTAGTTTTTATCATTTGATAGCTAGATTCTAAGTTTCTTAACATATTAACATGTGGAATTTTTACAATTTTTTTTTTTTTTTTTTTGGTACTGATCTTGAAATCAGATATACAGACAAGTTACAAATTTTGCCAGAAAGTGCTACATTTTAGTAAATTCTATCACAGAATAATGATATAAATAAAAGGAAATTTGATAAAAATTTTCCCATTGAGCCCCTTTATTTCATGTGTTCATCACTAGATCTCTTCTGTTCCTTACCATTTAGCTTCCTGTGAGGTACAGTTAGTCACATTTTATGTTAGAGAAACACTAATGAGGACATCACATAATTCAAAACTAGTGTTATCACAGGAATAAATGTAAAGTAGGGGGTGTGGTCTCACAGGAATGAAAGTAAAGTAGGGGGTGTGTTCTCACAGGAATAAATGTAAAGTAGGTGGTGTGTTCTCACAGGAATGAAAGTAAAGTAGGGGGTGTGTTCTCACAGGAATAAATGTAAAGTAGGGGGTGTGTTCTCACAGGAATGAAAGTAAAGTAGGGGGTGTGTTCTCACAGGAATAAATGTAAAGTAGGGGGTGTGTTCTCACAGGAATGAAAGTAAAGTAGGGGGTGTGTTCTCACAGGAATAAATGTAAAGTAGGGGGTGTGTTCTCATAGGAATATATGTAGGGGGCGTTCTCAGGTGCATAAATTTCCAACCATTGTAGCATGTTGTTTTTTGTGGTTTTTTAAACATGACAATTTTGCTGATTAATGTCATCTTTCCCTTTTATTACAGTATCATATAATAATTATAGAACAAATATAGGCCATATTACAAGTACCATGTTGAGCTGAACACAGAAGTGCTAGTGAGGTCTGGTAGCTTTACAATGACTGCTACACACCTGGAGCAGAGACTATTGTTTCACTTATATCATCAGCTGGTCATGTCAGTAATCAAATATAAGCTGGGAATACTCATGCTTTCAATATTACAATGTAAATGGCTGGGAACACAATCAAAATGAAGGGATGCTTATCATCATGGGCTGTGCATGAGATAAGCCCACTGTGACAATGAAGTACATTCTTGGATTGGTACTGATTAAATCCAGATATGTGATGTCCAATCAAAAAGCCTATATGCTGATAACCACAGACAGAAGACACAACCTTCATGGGAACACAGCTGGCATAAAAGGAGTACAAATAAAAAAAGATGTCATGAATGGCAGACGGAACAATAGATCAGGTGACCACAGTTAAAAATATATTCAATGAGGAAGAGTGGAGCAAGTATGGTGAGAACTAAATAAAGTATCAGCAGGTCATCAACAACCTTGGTAGGGAGTGCAGAGCTTGAGGTGATGGAAAAGTGGAGCTGGAAATTAATCAACTAATTAATGATTATAGCAAGAATGAAAACAAATATATAATGATTAGTGAGGCATGGTGGGGAAAAATGAAAATCTTGTGAGGAGGTACTAGTGCTACATATTGCTGATGACAAATTAAAAGCACAATAAAACAAATCATTCCAAACACTTCAAGCCTTCACACTATTATTCTACTTCCTTACATCCTGTGGGAGTGAAGTGTTATAAATGTACTTTATGAGGTGGGGTGGCCTGTTCCCTTCCTCGCTGCCGTTGCCTTCTCTAACTCAAGATCATGGAGGCAAACACACTGATGACACCTGTTCCCTTTCTCGCTGCCAAACTCAAGATCAGAGGCAGGTACCCTTTTACAACTGATGCGTGACACCTGTTCCCTTCCTTGCTGCTGTTGCCTTCTCTAACTCAGGATCAGAGTAAGGTACCCATTGACCGCTGTTATGGAGTGTTAGAGACTTCACCATACTAGGTCCAGTATCGAGCGATCGGGTCTACCTAGCTATAAATGGGTACTTAACTTTGAGTTAGGGAAGAAAAAGACAGCGAGGAAGGAAACTGGTCTCCCCACCTCTTGATGCTGGACCTAGTATGGTGAAGTCTCTAACATCCATAACCAGCTGTAAATGACCTGACTCTGATCCTGAGTTAGAGAAGGCAACGGCAGCGAGGAAGGGAACATGTGTCACGCATTAGTCAAACCAGCTGTAAAAGGGTGCCTGACTCTGATCTTGAGTTACGGCAGCGATTTCCTTTGTTTCCTTTGTACGGTTAACTTGTAGAACTGATTCAATTCGGTTCTATTGGTTTATAAACTTTTTTTTTAAAGGGGGGGGGGGGGGGGGGGGGGGGGGGAGGGGGGGGGGGGGGGTGGGGGGTTGAGGGCGGGTCTGTTTCATAGGGGCGGGTCTTGTGTCAACTATGAATGCGAGGGAAACGCTTTTTTTTTTAACTTGCCTCCCAAATCCAATGTGAAATACATTTTTCAGTCAAGAAAAAGTACGGTTCTCAGTTTTGGTAATAAATTTCCAGAATTTGATTTAACCGGTGAATAAACGCACAAGAACCGTTTGTTTTTGTTGCACTGTGATATGTATGAACAAATTACTTTTGGGAAATGGAAAATCACACACATGCAAACACTGGCACAATTTAGACATTAACAAAATAATAATAATTTATTTATAACTGAAGTTAAACTGAATATTTTTATTCATACATTAAAATAAAAAATAACAGAAGTTTGGATAAGGAGATTGTGTCTCTTATGTTGCCAGATTGGCTATTGGTACTTACATTACAGCTAGCTTTAACCTTACAACAAGTCAGTTTCAAGTTTTGTCAAACAGCTTTAACTCACTCTAACCCACAAGTAGTACTACACACCACTTTGTCATTTATATTTATTTGCAAGCCATATCTTGCACCAGCATAATATATGTCTGAATTTGAAAAGAAAATATGAAAATACCCAGCAATAAGCTGATTTAAAACATTTCAACACATTGGTACATGTGTGTGAACATTTTGTAATAGGGAAAAAAATTATGAAGCTAAAATTGTATACTTCTTTATATCCATAATTTGCGCTGCTAATCATCTGGTAATGAGCAATGTGAAGAGATTCATCTTCTTAACACTGGCTCTAAGCTGATCAAGAATGGCTGCTTATTTCTCAGTGAACAGAAGAGAATTATAGTGACAGTAGTTTTTCAGTTACTCTTTGTGATTCAGATGAGGACTTTGCAAAGACTTCATGTTAGAACATTCATGAAAGTGATTAATCTGATAGAGATACTGAGCAAGTATAGTCTCACTAGATGTCCCAGAGTGGATAGAAATTGCTGACAGCTTGATACAGAATGAATTTCAATTTTATCAAAAGGAATGACTAAGGGGCTTGACTTGTCAACCTCAATGAAATGATATAGTGTTTTATTTACTGATGAAATTAAAGATTACATGTGTCAATTTACTGCTGTCCTAATAAATATTGGGATTCAAAAGAAACCATTTATTTGTGACTACTGGTCTACATCTGCAGAATTGTTCACACCTTGGTTTAGTCACATGTCTTTAAGAAATAGGAATGAAGCATGATATCATATTATGCTTCATGTCTCTGATGACATTCACAAGGAAGAGAAAAGACTGAACCATTTATGAACATTTTGTAACAAGAAAATTCAGAATGCCTTTCACTCAATACAAAATCTCAGTTTGGATGAAATGGGCATAAGGTACAAAAGCGGATGGCAATACAAGCAATAATAATAATAATAGCCCATTCAGTCATAACTGATTATGGGAATGTGCCGCTGAGGTGACAGCCCTCAGCTGCTTATTTTCCTGATGATCCTTTCAACGTTTTCTCCTCTCTTCGGCTTGTTGTGTGAGCTTCTTTTCGCCACATCTGAGGTGGCGCCACAAATAGCATCACCACTTGGTGCGATCGGCAGCTTCATCCTCCCACGTTGCTGGATTTATGTCCAGTGCCTTATATCTCTCTTGCACACATCTTTGAACCTCAGCTGTGGTCGCCCAACTGTTCTTTTGCCATCTGCTAGTTGCCTGTAGAAGATATCTTTCGGGATGCGACCATCTTCCATGCAGCAGACATGGCCAAGCCAGCACTGTCTGTGCTGTCTAAGCAGTGTATACATGCATTGAAGACAAGCACGTGACAACACCTCAACATTTGTCACTTTATCTTTCCACAAGATGCCAAGGATGTGGCATAGACATTGTAAATGGAAGGTATTGAGCCTTCTTTCTTGCTTAGCATAGGTTGTCTAAGTCTCGTTGCTGTATAGGAGAGTGCTAGTGATGCAGGTGTTATATACCGCAGCCTTGGTCTTCGTTGTGAGTTTGGAGTTTCCCCAAACACGTGATGTGAGGCAAACAAAGGTAGCTGCAGCTTTGCCAATGTGGCTGTCAATTTCTATGTCCAGTGAGAGTTTGTCATTGATGGTAGACCCCAGGTATGTGAAGTGGTGCACAACTGCCATTTCATAGTTATCAATAGTGATAACTGTTGCAGCACCCAGATCCTGACTCAGCAGATACATTTTCTTTAGATTTATTGTGAGGTCAAAGTTCTTGCATGCTTGGCTGAAATGATTCATCATATAGAGAAATACAACAATTCAATGAATGGATATGACATCCTAAACCAATGAGTTGGCTATTATATTGTATATAATATAAAATCTTTTTAATAGTTGGAAAAAATTTTCTTCTGGCTGCTTGAAGAAGAGGAGGTCAGTGCTTCCAATGTTATATTGTTTTCATCATGCTGCAGTTCAAGAGACTTCTGCTTCACCAACTAACTGAAGCTTCTGCCTTTTTTGAGTAAACTAAGTATCCAAGAAAATGTAGCTACCCATATTGTTGTGTCAAAACCAGCCACAATGTATTTATGACTACCATGAAAGTATATAAATAGTGGCAAAATTCTTCTGAGAAACATAAAATAGAATTTGGTATATGTAAATAATATTTTTTATATTTCCTTGGTTTTTACAGAAATATGTGACTTTGGAAAAAGATTCATAAAAATTATATTTGTCAAGTGATTGTGACAAAATGTGTTGATATGTTTTAAATTGGATGCACATTTACTTAGTATTTTTTTTATTTTTAATGTCTACACTTCACAAGACATTTTTTCACATAATATAATAGTTTAAAAACATTTCACAAGATTCCTAAGCCCTTTTCCCATATTTTTATTCATAGCACATGCAACTATTGAATCAATTTAGGTCCTATATTTTTACTGCCTGTTTTTAAAACAACATTTAGAAAAAAGCACCATTTTGGGTTCCCATTTTTTATAAAAATGTTTGGTTCTCTTTAAAAAATTATATATGTCAAATGATAATGATATATAGATATGTTTCAAACTAAATGTGTATTGGTATTCTGAACATATTATGGCCATAGATTAAACTGGAGTTGAAATATTTAAGTGAACGACACAATTGTATATTTTTTTTTACTATTTCTTATCCCATCTGCACTTCACAAGGCATACCACACACTCTCATACCTTATAATGATTTAAAGCATTTCACAAAATTTTTCATTCCATTTTTTTTATGTACCAAAAGCACCTACTGAAATAATATATGTAGACCCTATCTACTGCCTGAAGAGACATTCTGCACCAATTTTCTGTGCCTGCTTTTACAGAAATATGTGGTTTTGAAAACAACAAATTATTTCAAACCATAAAAAAATTATATCTTTCAACTGACTTTGATAAACATGTGTACAGAAGTTTCAAACTAAATGGACCCATGCAACACCTGGACCTATGCAAACTCAGATGGATCAGCAACGAATGCAACAGAAAATGGAGGTGGGGGGTGTATTTTTTTTTTTACCTTAAGCACTGATGCAGAAAAAAGGCTGTCAGTGGCCATAGGACAATTCTCAAGTAACTTCAGAGTAGAGGCAGAGGCCTTGAAAACTGCAGCAGAGGTTATATTGACAGAGGAAAGCACAGAGAGACAAGTTGCTTTCTTTACTGATGAACAGTCTGTAATTGCAATGTTGAAAAGCCAAAACAATACAGACCTGGATGACCTCAGAATAGTGCTACACAAACTATGTCAACGATTCAAAAGTGTTGTGATCCTATGGAATTCATTTCGCTGTGACATCATCGGCAATGAAAAGGCTGTTAGAATGGCAAAAGAAGGTTCAAATATACCTCAGCCTGATGCAAGCATAACTTTCAAGGAGACAAAGAGTTTTATCATAAAAGAAACAAATGGAATGTAGAACATCCAGGTTTCACACAGAATGATGCTTACTGCCAGCTCAACAGAAGATAACAAGTGGTAATCTTCAGACTTCGCACTGGCCACAACAGATTTAGATACCATCTATTCAACTAGCTATAGATAGGAACTATCAATCAGTGTAACTGTGGCACTGATAAAATGACTGCTGAACATCTGCTTCAAAGTTGCCCAATACATGCAGTACAGAGAAAGCGCATATGGCCAACACCAGTTCCTTTCATGAAAAAGCTTTGCAGGGATTCAAATAGCCTCCAACTGACTACTCCTTTCATGTGAAAACATTCAAGTGGATGTCTGAGAGTGTATGAAGAAGAAGAAAAAGAAACTAAATGTGCGCTGGTATTCTGAACATTTTATTGCAATTATTTAAGTGTAATTTCACAATTTTTTTTTCTAAGTCTACACTTCACAGATTTGACAGACAGGACCTACTTTTTCACACCAAATTACAATTTATAGCGTTTTTATGTATAACATATGCACTTACTGAAATAATGTAGTTGTTGTTTTAAGGTTGTGCCTTCTAAGGGCGAGGCATGTTACTATGAACCTAGACTAAAGTCCGTTGGTTAGCCTATATCTGAGGGAAATTCGTCAATCGCCATTCAAAATGAAGTGAACTCTGTTAACTGAAGCGCTGCGCTGATTAAATATAAGCCCGGAAAAAGGCTATAGCATCCATCAGCTTGCATGAAATAGCCTCGAAAAAGGACTGCTAGCCCGACTAAGGTTGATAGACACTAGGTCCTAAAAAGGACTAACATTATCTGTCTGCTAGCGTGATGGGGCCATGAAAAGGACTGCCAGCTACGACAACGATGCCCGTACCTCCTCAGTATTCAGCTAAACTGGTTTAATAAGAGAAGACACAACGATTTCAGATTTCTTAAAATCGTAGGCCTATCCATTTTGGTGAATGTCACATAAAAAATACGGTAATTTCCTATTACTCGTGCTTTTTTGCTCCGCAGTGAATATGTGTAATTATGTCTTGTTTCGTAGCAGTTAGGGTTAGTATTAGGGTTAGGATTAGGGTTAGCACTAGCCTAACCCAAACCCTAATCCTAACTGCTACGAAAGAACACATAGCCACATATTCACTGCGGAGCATAAAAACCCCGAGTAATAGGAAATTACCAAATGTACAAAACTACATAGGATAGAAAGAGTGAACCTATCGTCAATACTAGTGCCCTAGATTCTTCTATAAGAAATCCAGGGCACTAGTCAATACTGTTTCGAGTTTTGCCAAAAATAAAATCACAAATCCAACATGGAGGTCTCCAGTAATATTGTCCTTTAAAATCACGAAATCGATAGGCGTAAACAGCATCGAGCGAAATAAATTGTGAACCGTCATGGTCACCTACGCCAACGAGCACGGTACTTGAAGATGACAAAGGTATATATTCCTCGTTCCTGTTTATATTTTAAAAAAAAGACAATTTTCATTACGTACAAATGGATTCTCGAGTTCCCTGCGCAAAGGTATTGTGGTCAAGGTTGCCACTCATGTTCTAGAGATGAACCCAGATTTTCTTCTAAACAAGATCCAGAAATACCCAGATTATTTTATGCCTCATATACACGGGATAGACGATGCTTACACAATCTTTTAGTGCAACTTTTGCACAAATAAGCTGTGTGCTACCAATTGTTATTTATTTCTTCATTTTTATTTTATTTTTTTTATTACCAAAAATTCACAATTATATAAAAATGATTTTTATTTAACACCCCAATATATGAACTCTTGAAAATGAGATATTTTAACAGTAACCTACTTACAGTAGTTACATTCATAAAATGTTCCTCAAATCAAATATAAAATGTTAGTTGTAACTTGTTACTGTTGAATATTGTCGACAACTCGCATCCATGTCGACAACTTCTCCTTCGTCAAGATCATATGCATGATTTGACAACGTGGAATCTTGATTGTGGAGTTCCAAAACCTTTGCATATCTCTGCCGACAACGTCCTTCACGCACATCTTCAACCACGCTTTTACTAGGATTAAACTTATGACAAACTTCATCTTTGGCAACTGCTTGCTTGACTAGTATTCGATTGGAAACTGTTTCACACAAAAGTGTGTTGGTTTGTTTAGTTTTAACTAAGTTAACCTTCGTAAACACTCTTTCGACGCATGCTGAGGAGTGAGGTGGCGTGTGTGTCGTCATACTGCTACAACTACCTAGCGTACTTTCACCATCGCTCATTTTATAATCTTACAATAACAAACAAAAAAACCAAAAAAAATATGCTGTTTATATGCTTAAGTCTAAAATTTAAAAAGAATACTTTAAAACACATCGCAAAAATGACTGAGTACTGTAGATGACAGCCATTAACAGAATAACAGGAAATAGATTGTTGATGTAAATGAGTAAACAAACGTCATTGATGTGGTTAAAAGCAATAATTAAATTTAATTGGAATAAAAAATATATAGCACATAATTTTTTACATTTAATTATAATATAATGTATAATGCTCAGTGCGCAGAATATACATACATTGTAAATGTCAATTGTCAAATATACCCAGATTCATGCAGATTTGGGGGAAAAAAAATACCCAGACGGAAGCCATAAAACCCAGATCTAGTAAAAAAAATACCCAGCTGTGGCAACACTAATTGTGGTTGCCAGTGTTGCCACTTTTTTGTTTTGAGTAAAACACAGTGCCTTCAAAAATGAGTGTTGACTATGAACTGCCAAAAAATACATTCATGTTGATTTTATGTGTAGCGTAATATGGCACTTTAGTTTAAACGTTTACACACATAAAGAAGGGAAACACCAGGCCTGAAAACAGTAAATAAATATTACATACACACAGGTATGTTTTCAGGAGCTCGTGAGAAATAAAGAAGTAGAAAACTAGACAACAGAGAAACAATAGACGTGAGTGGCTAACCGGGGAATCGAGCCTAGGGCAGTTTAAGGATAATTACGTTAACAGTTATATAGTTTGGAATCAGAAGTTACAGTTTTCCAATAATGTTTTTTCCTGACATTAACAATCGATCCAATCAATACCATTTAGCTCCCCAAGGATCGTAGGCCTTCAACAAACACATGCCACGTATTCCTATCCCGTGCCATCCGCTTAAGTTCTTTCCATGTTTTTCTCATCATTTTCACCTCTGTTCCCAGTTCTCTTCTCCTTGTGTTTTTTTGGTCTACCTCTGCCTCTCTTTCCCTGTTGATACCAGAACAAGGACTGCATTGTAATTCTATCAACACGTATCCTCAATATGTGTCCTATCCATTGCCAGAGTCTTCTTCTCATCTCTTGTTCCACTGGCACTTGTATTATTTTATGAGGATTTCGATTTCAGATTTGGTGTTTTCAGAATTTTACCACGTTTAACTATCGTATTTTCAACGCTGGTTTATTTCTGCACATTCTTCGCCAGAAAGTGTTATCAATCGCCCCTGAGATGGTATCTCCTTCTAAACGAGGCAGCCTTGATTCGTAAAATGACTCTTTCTTTCCCCACTGTCTCTCCCTCCCTCTCATTACTAACTCATTCTCTGTCTATTCTAACATTTAGTAAGTCTGCTTTTAGCCTTCTGTGCCCATTCCCTCCCCAGTCCTACTATCCTCTTAAGTACTTCAGCTCGACCTTTTAAACTACTCCTATATTCACGGGAGGTCATGTTGTCGTTCTAGATGTCGTTAAAGTGTCAAGATCTGACCTTGTCCACTGATCCCCAAGTGTGTTCGTGGGAAGTCTTTGACGCTGATTTTGTACTGCTAATACCTTTAAATTCGGGTGGAAATATTTGACAGTACGAAGAAGGGAAAACGCACAGCATTACCTAACTTGATATTTTAATTATGAATGTATGTATCACACGTTGGCTGTTTTATTATTATGTTAATGAAAGTAACTCCGCCTAGGCCGGTCCCAAACCCGGCTGAAAAAGGAGGAGGGCGGCCTGCATGGAGGCCGTAAAGAGGCAGCCCCTCCATCATGCAAAGGCACAACAGGCCAATCACCTGTTTGCTTTAAAACATGATTACGCGAACTACAAGAGAGAAAACCGGACTGATTCTAAAGGCGACGAAATGGAACGGACTACGGACTACGACTTATGGAACTTGGAACAGAAGAAGTATAAATGGGAAAGAATAGGAGATGGTGGAAGAGATGAGGAAAGCAAAATTAGAAATCTTGGCTAAACGGAAACAAAGAAAAGGGGACAAGGAATCGTTAATCTCGATGGCAACATGCTGCTCTACAGTGGTGTACCCACATCTTAAATAGCCAAAAACCAAAAAGATAGTATCAAGGGGTGAAACTTTGTCTCGGAGCGCATAATGGTTGTAAAACTAAAAGGAGAAACCATAGTCAACCTGGTCATAGTGTATGGGCCAAATGATGATGAGAGAGCAGAGGTCAAGGAGGAATTCTTCGAGCTGCTTCAAAGGACAGTGGATGTTTCCCTAGATGAAATTATCATGCTCGGAGATTTCAATGCCAGAGTTGGACATGACCATGCTAGATGGGGTGGAGTTATCGGAAGATATGGAGAAGATACTCTCAATGACAATGGAAAGCGACTTCTTAGATTCTGCAGTGAACAGAATCTGATCATTACAAACACAAATTTCCCCCATAAGCGCATTCATGCATACACTAGATGTGAACCAACAAAGAATGAAAAGTCAGTGATCGACTATGCCATAGTTAGGAGGAGCTCATTCAAATATGTCCGGGATGCTAGAGTATGGAGTGGGCCAGATATTGGAAGCGATCACTACCTGCTTACAATCAAAAGAACAACTGAAAGATTTGCTGAGCCTAGGAACTGCCCAACATCAAGCAAGAAACCAAGTAAACAAACGGGAGAAATGAGCATTAAGACCTACAAGCTGAGAGAGCCAGAAATTAAGATCAGACATCAGATGCTTATTGCTACAGCGGTGAGAAACACTGGAGAACAACCTGATGACTTGGAAACCTTCTGGCTTAAATTCAAGGATATCATAAAGAAAGCTGCTGCAGAAGCATGCGGTGAAGTCCGACTTGGGAACAAGAGAAAGAGGACACCTTGGTGGACAGAGGAAATCACATAGAAAATAAGAGAGAAGAAAATGGAATGGAAACAATACTTAGAAGCTAAAAACACAGCAGGACAAATAGAGAAATACAGAGAATATGTGATACTCAGAACAGAAGCAAAAAACAAGGTGCTAGCAGCAAAACAGAAGTCTTGGGAAGAATTTGGAGAAAAGCTAGAAAAAGATGCGCAAGAAAACCAGAAATTGTTCTATAAGACCCTAAAGAACACGAGGAAGGAAAAACAATGCCCTCTCAAATTTATAAAGGACAAGCAAGGCAAATTGCTTACTGCCTCGAAGGAAGTAATCGAAAGAATATTTCTCATAACTCCTTGATGGTGAGCAAGATCAAGCATCAGACATGATAACCACTAACACAGAAGAGGAAACCAATGGTGATGAAAATGACTTAAAGATAGAAGAACTAAAGGCAGCACTGGAGAAAATCAAGATGGGCATAGCAGCAGGGCATGATGGTATAACACCAGAAATGGTTAAGTACATGGGAGTATCAGGCGACCTATTACTCTTAAAAGGGTCATACAGGCAGCGTAGTGCAACAAGACCATACCAAAGGATTGGGAGATTGCCTTATTAACACAAATTTCCCAATAGGGTGACAATTGACAATGTTTAAACTATAGAGGCATATCACTTCTCAGTGTCCCTGGTAAACTCTACTCTAGAATCCTAGAGCAGAGACTCCGACGCCTAGCTGAGCCACAATTGGATGAGGTCCAGTGCGGATTCCGAGCAAACCGAAGTACTCAAGACATAATCTTTACGCTCAGACAGCTGAGTGAAAAGGCCCTTGAGTAAACGAGTGAGATGTATCTTTGTTTCATAGATCTTGAAAAGGCGTTTGACAGGGTCCCCTGGGGCAAACTTTGGGACTGTTTGGCAAGAAAGAACATTCCAGCATCTCTGATTCATGCTATACAGAGCTTCTACAAGTCTTGCAGAAATTATGTGTGATCAGCAAACCATAAGTCAGAAGAGTTCAGGACCACCACTGGTATAAGACAAGATGATATCCTGTCACCTTATCATTTCATACTCCTCGTGCACGATGTTATCAAGGCATGTAAGGAAAGAATAAGAAAGTATTCAGTGGGGTACTGGAAGATGAGACAGGTAAGTATTTCAGAGCTGGCATTTGCTGATGATGTTGCCCTGATTGCTATATCAGAGGCACATCTCCAATCCAACTTGCAAGTCTGGAAGGAAGAGCTGGAGAAGAGAGGGATGGTCATAAGCAGCTCTAAAACAAAATCCATTGTGATATCACGCGAAGAAAAAAGACATCAGATTAAGCTGGGAGAACAGGTCCTGGAACAGGTCGACCACTTTAAATATCTCGGAGCTATTATAGACCGAAAGGGAGGCATCAAAGAAGAGTTGGCCACTTGAAAAGCAGCAGCTGGGAGACTTTTTCAGGCCATAAATCGAGGGTTCCTCAGGAAGAGAGAGGTTGGTAAGAAAACTAAGATGGCTGTATACCGCTCCACCTATGTCACAGTCTTGACATATGGATGCGAGTCATGGGCAATGACTACAACCCATAAAATCCAGATCCAAACCTCAAAAATGAGAAATCTGGGGAAGATGGTTGATGTAACAAGAAGAGACATGGTCCGCAACCAGACGATATGTGAAGGCCTAAAATTCCACCCCCTGCAGACCCAAGTAGAACAGTCCCAACTAAGACGGTCTGGACATGTCTGCAGAATGGGAGAAGATCGGCTACCACGACAAGCATGGGAAACAAAAACCATTGATCCAGACCCACAGGACGACCCAGAGTCCGCTGGGAGGACAACATTAGACAATCTTTGAAGGACCGTGGACTACAGTGGAACCAGGCCAGGAGGAAGACAGCCGATAGGATAGTCTGCCGCTCTCTCTTTCGAACCTCTACACCTCACCGTAGAAGGTGAACGACAAAGTAAGTAAGTTAATGAAAGTAGACTTTTGGTAGGGATATGTGTGTACGAGTGTATATGACTTTATCTGTATTTCAAATTGACCTTGTATTTAAAAATGCACGTGATGCTTGTAATATTATGTAAAAAGCAGTTATATATATATATATATATATATATATATATATATATATATATATATATATAATATATATATATATATATATATATATATATATATAGATATAGACAGACACACACCTCCACACGGCTAACAGTTTGGATGCACATACAATGCGGAATCCCTGGATGTGTGTGGATCATTTCAACAATCAATGAAGTTGTAATTAGCCTTATAGACAGATGTTCACTTCCACATGTGTATATTGTAGCATATTGCATAGCTGATGGTCATATAAAGATGACTCAAGATATGCCTACATACATGATGGAGATGGAGCAAAACTGTACTAACTCGGCGAGGGGTTATAAGTTAAGAGTTGAAAGGTAGCCCAAGGCAAAGGAATGTTGGATATTAAGACCCAATGGTTTCAGGCATCTCATACGGTGAACGAGTCGTTGTCAGTTAGCAGTGTCAGAGGAGCAAGATTTGATTGCAGTTACCTGGATGTCCATAGGACCGTGGTGGTCCGGCCATTGATGTGAAGGCTACTGGTGTGGATTCCTCCCAGGAGATGTTACATATGTGCTGGCAGAATCGGTCCCCATGTCATTGACCTGTATAATCAATATATGCTTTACTGCAACATTAGCATATTATGGTGTACATGACGTTTCGTGACTCGCGTATGAAGGCATCGGTGATGGTGAACGTAGGCTTGGGAAAGGACACCTTACGAGTTTGAATGACATTTTCGCACGTAATACATCGTGCTGTGCCATAAAGTTGCCTGCCAGAGTCACCGGTACTCTCAATTGATGAAAGAGATGTGAACAAGAAAATCCTTTAAGTTCTTGTCGCGTCTAAAAGCCACCAGAGGTGCCTCTCTGAACACTTCTGTAGTCACATATTCCGAATGGAGAACAGATAAGTGACGGAAGAGGATATTTCAAACTGCAGTACTATGTAGGTGATAGGTCAAGATTAACTTGACTGTTGGATGTACTATTGTGGCAGGGGTTAAGGGTTTCCTGGCGGTAGACTGGCAGAACACACTGTATGGCAGAGATAAGGACATATTTTGTATAAAGTCTATCAGTGAAGAAATCCAACATCTCATTAGTTCGGCAATAGAAGTCCTCGTCGTCTTGGTATAGACAATGGAGGCAGAGAATGTGAAAAAATATTAGGGAGTCACGACACTCTTGGGGATGGGAAGAAGTATACAGAAGGTAGCTGTTGGCATCAGTAGGCTTGTAGTACACTGAAATATTGAAGCAAGGTGGCGAGATGGTAACAGTAATGGGAAGGAAGTCAACACACACAGTGGAGATGAGGGAGCTGAACTTGATGCTAGGATGGAAGTGGTTAACAACATCAATAAAGCAAGACAGGTCAACTTCAGACATATCAATGAAGCCAATGCTATTATCGATATATAAGCGATACATCATGGGAAAAGACCAGAGTACTGTACCAATTCTGGTGCTCTGAATCGCCTATGAAAAGGCAAGCAAGCAGGGACCTATCTTTGGACTATTGCAACAAGACTGATTTGGTTCAAACACTGACCATTAAATTCGAAAGAATTAAGTTCAAGAACAAGGTCTGCTAGACGGAAAAGAGTGTCTGTGGCTATGAAGAGATACGTGCGCTGGTCGAGAAAGAACCAACGAGTAAGTAGTTCAGTGCAGTGGGGAATGGAGGTGTACACAGAGCACATGTCTTTCAAAAAGAGACGATAGGTACGGTCCGCCGAGAGTCATACAGAGGAGAAGATTATGAGAGTGTTACATCTCCGTTTGCGCACTACGATGCATTCATTAGTTTAAAACACCGCTGTGCTCAAAAGGAGTACCAATTAAATGAAGCGCCGCTGTCTCAACGACAAGAAGAAAGTCACCAATGTAACAATCCAAATAGTTACAATAATAGCGATACTGCTAGTACAGCAAGCCATTGACATGGCATCAACAGAAGGAAAGAAAGGGTAGCGAAACGGAATGACATTATAGGAGCAAGGGCATTAGAGAGGCAACAACATCAAACACAGCCACGTTGCCAAAGTTGGCAAAATGAAAATGAGAGAAGTGGAAAAGATATATGGAAAAACAGAGTACAACCACAGGACAAGACGGAGAAAGGATATGTCGATACAACAAGTGGTAGACAACCACAGGTACATAGGAGAAAACCACATAAACCAAATAGCTTCCAACCACACGGTAGTATATCGGTGGAGGACACAGTGAATGTAGACACATATTGCAAGAGTCTACAAAGCAGGAAGAAGAGAGGAAAAGTGAGGAAAGGAAGAAAGCGGAAAATCGAGGAGGAGAAAAGACAAGAAGCTATTGCAATCGACTTGGCATATACACCAGACCCATGTTCGTGCGTCATTGAACTGCAAGGAAGGAGGTATATAGCACTAGTAGACTCAGGGGCCACCGTGAGTTTAATTAGGTTTGATCTCTATAAACAGATAAGTGGTGTGGTGCATGTCACAGAACAGTTTCATGAGTGTGAATGATGACAGTAGTTGGTGTTAAGGATCACTGAACTGATGTGGTAAACACTTGTTTAAGTGTAACTCAGCTACTGAGTTAATGTCTGACTTTATGTCAGCATTGTTGTGACTTTTGCGTGCGCTGGGAGAAAGCATGTAGTGAATACAAGTCTGGGGTGACTGAGACTTTCTGTGTTTGACAGCCGACCTGGGCGCTCGAGTCTGTGTTTGGAAGCCGAGCTGTAAGCTCGTATTTGTGACAGAGAAGGCATAGTTGTTATTATGATAATTATGATGTGGTAGATTCTATCCACTTATTTTCTTAATGGCGATGTGGTTCTCGCCTGGAGGCGCTCCTGTTGGAGCCATATATGTATGTTCATGGAGAACATTATAAGGTGACGACTTTTCCACCTTGGAGCTACGGAGGAGTAAGGCGGCGCGTTTCCCGCCTTGAAGCTATAATAGATAAAGTACAGGCGAAGTGTATTGTCCCGTCTGGAAAGGATTCTGTGAATCTATATGACAATGTTCATGCCGCCTATCACAAATGATAAGTGATATACACCAGGATGGTGATTTATTAGTGCAATGGTGTTTATCCGCACGTAGAGTTGTTTGAGGGATTATTGTGTGCGAAGAGTGTATACTGCACCAAGGACATTCTGTACGTTGTTATTGTGTTTTTGGAGAGACTGTGTATGAACACTTTATAGTTCGTTATGCCTTACAGGCAGTGTTAGCCTAAGTATTAGTTCAGTTTTGTTGACGAGGTATTTATAATACCCAGGACACGTATGTGAATGTTCAATAAATGTTATAGAACTGTAACCAGTGGCGTTTGTGTTACTGCATACCCCTAGCGTTGTTGATTATCATCTACACGCACGCCACACTCCACCATAATATGGTTCTTGACAAGTAGGATACATCAGTTATATCCTGACAACTGGGGACATCGTCTATACAGTGCCCTGACAAGTGGGCGCTCGTAATATAGTGTTCCTGACAGTGCAGTATAGGCAGACACACGCCACACTCACTTCGGTGTCAGGAAAAAACCTTAAGGTCATGGGGACGGCTATGATGCAATTCAAGAAAGGTGCAAAAACAGTGGAACACACGTTGACAATAGTGACAGGGATGACGAGAAATCTAATCCTAGAGCGTGATTTCGTACGCATGCACAATGTCCGATTGTATTTCGATACACATAAACTTCAGATACAGGATGAATGTGTGGATTTGTAAGATGAAATCCACATCGCATCAGTAATTAGGACCAAAACAACAGTTACGTTGAAATTCAATAGAGTCGGTATACTGCTAGGGGAAAAAAACGGTCCCCTTATTACAAGCAACGACAAAAAGTGTGATGACAGTGAATCTTAAAAATAAGGCCATACTAGATGAACACGGTCTATCCATGGTGGAAGGAATAGTGGAAATAGGGAGCAAGGGACAATTTCCCATGATTATGTTAAACAACACTGGTAGAACCATCAGGATACCGAGAAGATTCGTGATGGGAAGAATATAGGATATGGAATGGCAAGAAGGGAAACATAAGCATGGCACAACACAGAAAAGGATCACCAGCAATGGAAAGCAACAACATCAGAGACAATGTGAACACATCGAAGGGACATACAAATGCACTCAATGAAAAGATCCACGTTGGGTAAACGATAACACGTATCAACCACGTGAGGTCAGGCAAGAAACCAACATGTACTGGAGACAGAAACAGAGAGATTGCGGAAATAAACACGAATGTGCATCACGGGGGAACACCGATTGGAAATCATACGGTGAACGCAGTAGATAAAACGTATGAGGGTACACCGGGCCAAGCCCAATGATAGATTTTCCCAGGACAGAGAGAATAGTCAACAAAAACTTCAGGACAGGGGACATCCAGAAGTTGATGAAGACACAACCCCAACATGATAGAATCCTCCGGAGGTTTGTAGTAGACAATTACGACGTGTTTGCCCTGAGCGACATGGAATTGGGTAGAATGCAAACGGTGAAGATAGATATTGAAACTGAGCCGGGAAAAGTAGTCAGTAAGAAGCCGTACAGGACTCCACTCAACATGAGATAGATAGTGGAGAAGGCTATCGAGGAGATGTTAGTCGCTGGGGTCATACAAAGGTCACGCTCAGAGTGGTCGTCGCCTATTGTGATAGTCACAAAAAAGGACGGCAAACCACAGCTTTTGTTGTTACTATAGGGTGTTGAACAGCATTACGAAGGACGTAACACACCCCATTCCGAGGATAGACGACATCCTAGAACTACTGGAAAAATCAGAATAGTTCACTACGTTGAATGCCGGAACTGGATTCTGGTGCATACCACTCACAGAGGATGCCAAGAAAAAAAGCACATTCTGTACGCATGTAGGAACGTTCGCTTGGAACGTCATGCCATTTGGAATAAAAGGCAATCTCACCACTTATATGGCGCTGATGGACGAAGTCCACAATGGTATGCAGAAGTAGTCATAGCCTACATAGACGACATTTTGGTTCATACAGCATGAACAGTGCAGAATCATCTGAACCACGTTCAAAAAGTGTGCAATAGGCTCAGAGAGCACAACATCAAGCTAAAGTTGACTAAGTGTAACTTCCTACAGAGGGAAACTAAATACCTCGCTTTATAGTGAACAAGGACGGAGTTAGACAAGACGAGGACAAGGTCAGAGCTGTTCGAGAAATGCCTGCACCAACGAAAAATGAGAGGTTTTTTTGGAACATGCAGGTACTTTAGAAAGCATGTCATCAACTTCACCTGGGCCGCAGAAATATTCGCGTTTTAAGTGGACAGTAGAATGCCAGAAGAGTTTCGAATATCTGAAGGGAGCCTTGACGGAACTACCATTCCTGGCACACCCAGACCCTGATAGGCCAATGATTCTATATACAGACGCTTCCGGAACAGCCCTTGGAGCATGTCTGGTCCAACCAGCGTTGAATGGAGAGGAACAGATAATACCAAATGTCGAAAACGAGAGACTCATCGAATTTCTGTTGCATAAGTTCAATAAATCCCAGATGAAATGGGCTGCGATCGAGAGAGAGGCGTTTGCAATTTACTTTGCAATACAGAAGCTAGACTTCTACCTGAGAGGAACGCCTTTTACGGTGAGGACAGACTACCAACCATTGCGCACATAGCTCACCAAAAACATCAGAACAGCCCCGCAAATTGCAAACATGGGCATTAAATCTTTAGAATTATGACATTAACATAGAATACATTGAGACTGTGGAGGCTGAGATACAAAGAATGAACCAGAGTTGGGGCACTGTACGAAGGAAGGCCACCGACCGAGCAAAGTGG
Organism: Oreohelix idahoensis; assembly: GCA_024509875.1. NCBI lineage: Eukaryota > Metazoa > Mollusca > Gastropoda > Stylommatophora > Oreohelicidae > Oreohelix > Oreohelix idahoensis. Next base: position 483,170 of record JAMPIV010010825.1, on the reverse strand, counting down.
AATCAATTTGTTGCTGCCCTACAAGACGCCACCAGACGTGATGGCCACTGACCGCTTTGACGGTCGGTGACTAAGGATCAAGGAAGAAGAAGATAGAATACACTCCAGGAAAACAAGACGCATGTGCATATCTGTTATCCAGAATACCATGCAAGGTGGACGCGGATATGACGGACCAAGAAGCTGTAATAGACATCAGTAATCATTTTCGCCAAGTTAACATCATAAATTCGAATCAGAATCAACACCAGATACGGTCACACATCGAAGGGAGCTCAGTAGAGCAGCAAGAGGAACAAGAACAATTTGACCTCATGAGGGAACAAAACAAGGACCTCAAAGTAGTTGCACTTAAACGTGAGATAGAACAGGGAGGCAAAGAGGGAAATAATTTTGTGATTAACCAGCAGGATAACATACTGGAGTATATAGACCATAAAGGAGATGGAGTGCCTAAAAAGTACGTGCCAAACCATTTGGTCATGAAAGTATTCGAGGCTCTGCATAACAACAATGGCCACTTTGGAAGAGATAAGACACTACAAGTGATCAGGACACAATATGTTTGGCCGACGTTAAATAAGGATGTGGTAACACATGTTCAAAGATGTCTGATTTGCAAGAGACGAAATTTGAGAGCAATTTAGTGTCCCGTATAAGAAATGGATATTCCACAGTACACCATGGGCAAGATCAGCATCGATGTTTCGGGGCCATATCCGACGGCCCGTTCGGGGAATAAATACATCATCCACGTGGTAGACATGTTTATCGAACTGGCCAGAACGCTGCGCAGCGAAGGAAGCGAAAGGGAGAAACATGGTGGGGATAATGATGAGAATGTTCATACCTCGGCATAGTTGCCCGTATTCTATCGTAACGGACAACGGTACAGTGTTCACAGGGAACACATTCCAACAGTTCCTTAAGGAAAAGAACATAAAACATAACAGAACAGCTCCTTATCGTCCACAAGGCATTGGAAAAAACGAACGCCTCCATGCGACGATACGCAATATCATATCGAAGTATGCAGATGACAGACAAGAATTTTGGGATGTATATCTCCCGCATGCAGTACAGGCAATTGAAGTCAATGTTAACGACTCCACAAAGTTCTCGCCATTTTACATGCTTTATGGCAGAGGATCAGTACTGCCAATGGATACGTTGTTAAAACCCAGGAGAAGGTTCTTTGGAGAAAGTCACATGGAGAATCTCATGATGCACGAACACATGGCGCACAAAATGGCAATAAACAACATGGCACAAACAGCGCAAAAGAGGAGAGAGAACGCAAACAAATTGCGACGTTGCAGGAATTTCATCCGGGAGACACTGTGTGCCATAAAGCTCAGGATAGAACCAACAAGTTCGGTGATACATGGGCCACCGGATGTAAGGTGATAAAGCGATTATCTAACACCACATACCTAATTGCGAAAGGACATAAGAGCACATGCTCAACATCTGAAGAGGCAGGAGAAGGAACCCGTAGTCGTTCCACCTGTGGATGAGAATAAGAGAAGAGCACATTTCGAATCAATACCGGGAGAGAGGGAAGAAAGATGTACACGGATCCCTAGTAACACACCACACAATACACAACGACAGAAGAAACACAATAACATACGGGAACGGATATGGAAACATGGGACGGAGACAACACGTAAAGTATATGGTTAGAACCCCGTCAAGAGGATAGGAGACAACTGGATAATTAGTAATATCGGATGAAATAGAGATTATTTCCAGTAAAGACGATGGACACACACCAACGAGCCAGCAGATCGTCACGAGAGCTTAAGTTCATGCACAACCCACAGGATAACAGTTAGTTGGTTCCCCCCCCCCCCCCCAAACATATACCGAGAACAAGAGGAGATAGCGAGCCGCGGACCGGAAGGTACACAGAGCATCAGGAACAGGAAGAGAGAAGAAGGGATATGCCGGAGGAAGATAGGATACAGCAGGCAGGACACACGGGTAGATACGCAATATAACATTTTAGAAGGGACGAGAGAGAGAAGAGAAAGGAGCGGAATAAGGCTGAGATGGAGGCAGACGCACCTTATAAGCATACGAGAGCGGCGGAGCAGAGGCGAAATGGATTGGCGGAGGAACGAAAGATAGAGATATTACAGGAGATACAGAGAAATAAGCAGGCTAAAGGAAGGGAACAGAAGCAGCAGAGAAGCACGGAGCAACAGTTTAGAGTAGAACCTCACGACGTGGAAGAAACGTCAACTAAAGAGTCGGAAACGCAGGAAGAGGTGGAGGAAGATAATAAACGCGGGACGAAGAGCCGTTATACATCATCAGACAGTTCGTCCGGTTACCTAAGGCGTCTCGCAAAGTTGAGGCATGTAGAAGGGGTGAGATCAAATAGGAAGAATAAGACAAGAACTAGTGGTAGAAGAGAGAATGAGAAAGAGATAACGGCACTGTGTGCATATTTCGATAGAAAATTGGAAGAGTTGGAGAAAAGGAAGAACAAGGAGGAAGAAGGAAGTAGTGGTAGAAGAGAGGATGAGAAACAGATAGCTGTACTTTGCGGATATATCGACAGGAAGTTTGAAGGGTGGGAAAAGTGGAAGAACGAAAAGAAGGAAGGAAATGGCGGTAGTATAGATAAGGAGAAAGATACAACAGCACATTGACCACAGGTCAATGGGAAAATTGAAGAGGCGGAAAAGAGGGAGAACAATGAGGAAGTAGTTAGGACACATGAAACCAGTAGAAGTACGGATCGACGGGAGTACCGATCCAAGAGGCTAGGAAGAAAGAGAGAATAGCAGTGGAAGAAGATATCAAGGAGATGACCCATCTAAGAGTAGAGATACAGGGGCGAATAGAGCTGATAGTAGAAGTAGAAATACGGATGGAAGAGAGTACCGATCCGAGAGGCTAGGAAGGAGGAGAGATATACTAGCAGTAGGAGAGATACGGATCGAAGGGATTTCCGTTCCAAGATAGGCTGGGAAATGAAAGCAGAGAGGAAGAGAGAATTAGCAGAAATGCGGATCGATGGGAGTGCCGATCCAAGAGGCTAGAAAGGAGGAGAGAAATATTAGTATCTCTCCCTTATCCATATCCAGTGTCCCCACTATGGGTGTTCTCGAGACCAGTCTGTCAGATATATCATTGCCACGTACCCCTGCACGACCAGGACTGTAGATCCACACCAGTTCTAGGAGACTTGAGGATACTATTGATGTTTTCCATGCCTGCCGCAGATGTAGTATCAACAACTATTGCAAAATATTTGTCATTTTCGAATGCCATCGAGAATATAATTTTGAACAAATAAATCACAGATTTCAATGAATTTGTTCTGACTGTGTGTGGAGAGGTAATGTACTTGCATCCGCTCTTGGTTATCATATGATTCTCAACTTTTCTGACATGTTCCATTCGAATTGAGTCATATTTCTTTAGCAGTTCCATGATGCCTAGAAAGTTGTCATTAATATGATTACCTATGCATTGGTTAGCACGGAAGAAAACCAATCCCCATTCAGAGAGAAAAAGTATGACATCTAGAGTGCGCTCAATAATTTTCTTGGACAAATTAACCTCTGTATAGATTTCAGACAAGTCATTTCCTAGTTTTTTTAACAGAGAACTAAACGCACAGGTAGTCCCAAGATCCATATGGGACAGGGAGGGAAAGATGAAAGAAATGATGTACATTCTAAGTATAATATCTACATTTTCAAACCAGTGTAAATGTCCGAGTAAACATATTCACTTTAAAATTAAAGAAAGTTACAAACTTTTCAATAGTGGAGATATAAATGAAAACATTCATTCATAACCCTCCACTCCCAAAGAAGCTAAGGCCTTCAACAAACGCATGCCAAGTTCTCCTGTCACATGCCATCATCTCAAGTTCTTTCCACGTTCTCCTCACCATTTTCACCTCTGTTTCCAGCTCTCTTCTCCATGTGCTTCTTGGTCTATCTCTGCCTCTCTTGCCCTGGGGGTTCCAGAATAAGGACTGCCTTGTAATGCTATCAACAGGTTTCCTCAGTGTGTGTCCTATCCATCGCCATCGTCTTCTTCTCATCTCTTGTTCCACTGGCATTTGTCTAGTTCTTGTCCTCAGTTCCACGTTGGTAACCTTGTCATACCATTTTAATCCTTCTACTCTAAGCAAGCACCCATTTATGAAAGTCTGCAGCTTTTTGGTTGTTGTCTTTGTTGTTCCTTTTTCAGGCCATAAATCGAGGATTCCTCAGCAAGAGAGAGGTTGGTAAGAAAACGAAGATGGCTGTATACCGCTCCACCTATGTCCCAGTCTTGACATATGGATGCGAGTCATGGGCAATGACTACAACCTATAAAAGCCAGATCCAAACCTCAGATATGAGGTATCTGAGGAAGGTGGTTGAAGTAACAAGAAGAGACATAGTACGCAACCAGACGATACGTCAAGGCCTTAAATCCCACCCCCTGCAGACCCAAGTAGAACAGTCCCAATTAAGATGGTTTGGCCATGTCTGCAGAATGGGAGAAGATCGGATACCACGACAAGCATGGGAAACAAAGAGCCAAGGATCCAGACCCCGAGGACGACCCAGAGTCCGCTGGGAGGATAACATTAGACAATCTTTGAAGGACCGAGGACTAGAATGGAACCAGGCCAGGAGGAAGACAGCCGATAGGATAGTCTGGCGCTCTCTCTTCCAAACCTCTACACCTCATGGTAGAAGGGGAGCGACTAAGTAAGTAAGTAAGTCTTTGTTGTTCTCCATGTCCCAGAACCATACAATAGGACTGACTTCACATTTGAGTTGAAGATTCTTATTTTCGTGTTGGATCTGATTTCTCTTGATCTCCATTTATTTACGAATGCAATGAAAGCTCCTCTTGCTTTTTGTATTCTTACTTTGATATCACTGTCTGTCCCTCCAACTTTGTCTATATTGCTGCCAAGATATGTTTACGATTCTACATCTTGTACTGGTGTTTCTTCAAGTTCAACCCTGTTATCATTACCTGCATTTATTCTCATTATTTTTTTCTTTTCCCTGTGTACTTTCAGACCCAACTGGTGTGACCTCTCATGGAGGGTTTTCAGTATGTCCTGCCTCTGACTGTAAAAGTTAATGAGAAATATTTATTGAATATTAAGAAAGATGATATTATTACTTTACACGAGATTTTGAGAATCACAGTAACTTTTGAGTTGAAACAGTTTTTATGTAATTAATAACAATGGGAACAATGATTCTCAAGTGTTTAATTTCATGATTTTTCAAGCCAAAGTCAGCTGATAATTCCCACAAAAGTAAATGATGTTGTGTTCGTCAGTTAAAGAGATTTTTTGCCTTCAGAACAAGAGAAAGTGCTTGCTACTAAAGTAGTGCCGTTTTAGAAGGCACAAACAGCCGTGAGTAAATGCTGCACCACAAACACCACTGTTGTAAGCTTCTCTTCTGCATATATTATATTATGCATATTTAGGTTATGTCTCACAGTAAATGCTGCACTGCAAACATCACTCTTCATCTGTATTCTTTCATGTAATTCTGCACTACAAACATCACACCTGCAAGGTTTCTCTCCTATATATACTCATTTATAATTGTATAGACTACCTCTCACAGTAAATAAAAAAAGGTAAAGGAACCCGTTACACGCCCATTGAGGCATATTGGGAATATGGTGTTAGGCCCATATTATCTTGACCGTCGGCACACGAGGGGTGACGTGGTCGGCATCACGCCCGCCGCCTTAACCTTCCCAGAGTAGCTCTGGTACCCATTTGGGGCTGGGTCGACCCAGGAGCCGTTTGTGGCCTAAAAATTTTCCGCCTCATCTGGGGATCGAACCATAGACCACTGCGCTCTCACAGTAAATGCTGCACCATAAATATCATATGCTTGTAAGGTTTCTCTCATGTAAGTAATTTTTTATGTTTTGTGTGGAACATCTCTCTATGTAAATTCTGAACCAAAGAACGTCACAATTTTAAGGCTCTCTCTTGTTTGTGTTCTTATATAATTTTATAGGCATCCTTTTTGAGTAAATACTGCACCACAAACATCAGTTATAAGGTATCTCTCTTGCGTATGTTCCCTTATGTTTTTGTAGACTACCACTGACAGTAAATACTGCACCACAAACATTACACTTGTAAGTTATCTTTCATGTATGCATTCTTTTATGTTTTTGTAGACCACCTCTCACAGTAAATTACACTTTTCCTGCATTAATCCTGTAATGTAATTTTAGGCCACTAGGGTCTACTCTGAGTAATTTGCCTAAGAAACATTGTTCACATTTTCTGGCTGAATACCATCACCAACCAGGAACTGTTAATGCAGAGCTACAGAGAAGACATGCGCACAATCATATCAGGTATGTGCTAAAATTGGGTGGGCCAGAACCTCACAAGAGATCCTGACACCATCACCAGAAGAGATCCTGACACCATCACCATAAGAGATCCTGACACCATCACCCCAAGAGATCCTGACACCATCACCACAAGAGATCCTGACACCATCACCAGAAGAGATCCTGACACCATCACCAGAAGAGATCCTGACACCATCACCACAAGAGATCCTGACACCATCACCAGAAGAGATCCTGACACCATCACCAGAAGAGATCCTGACACCATCACCAGAAGAGATCCTGACACCATCACCAGAACTGCCATGCTATGGACTCCACACAGAAAGTAAAAACAAGGGTGGAGAACTGTGGAGGCTGAAATGCTAAGCATGAACCAGATCTGTGGCACCACATGAAGTATGGCTGTTGACCGAGCACAGTAGAGACAGTTTGTTGCTCCCCTACAAGATGCCACCAGGTGTATTGGTCACTGATTGCTTTGTCAGTCAGTACAATGGACCAACAGATAAGAAACTAAATAAATTACGTGTCACATAATGATTCTGTGTGGTCTCTTCTCCACAATAGCAGTAATTAGGTACACTTGTGAGTACTGATTAGTTGAAATTTCTGTGGTCAGTACATTTCTTTATCTGCTATCAAGCAGGTATTTGCTAATTTATCATCAATCGACACTCCTTTTGGTGATAACTCACCATTTATGCTTAGCACTTCACAGCTTTGCTAAGATTAGACACAGGAACACCCATCTGGGCCAGTCAGTTTTAGCATAGTTGGTGTTTACCCAAGCAATGAAAGGCAATAAAATTACTCACCTGTGGATGGAGGCATACATGCACTTGGCAGAAACGAAGGACATAATTGGTTCCAGCACACCTTATTCCAAAGACATTACTATAGGTAAAAGTAAGAAGTGAAAGGAAACTCTTTACAGAGCGATACAACAGGAGGCAATCTGATCATTTGAAGAAGTCCCCCTCCCCGTCGAACTAAGTATTTTGGCACTGTATACTCCTTTACATTCTAAGGGGGGCAGGCCCACTTGGGTCATGACTCCTAAGTATCTCAGCCTCCTGTTGTCTTGTATCGAAAATGAACCCATTTCACTTTGGTTGCAACTTTAAAATCCACAAATTTCTGGTGTTTTCTGTTCCGCAGAATTTAGAGTCATGAGTTCCATAGCCCATTGCGGTTGTTCCACAGTTCAGCAGTTTCACTAAACCTCTTCAGTGCCCTTATTCTCGACTGTCCCCTCACCCCCAACAGTTTCAATAAATCATACACTGATGCAACCACAAGCCCTCTTGCGCCCACCTCAACAGCCATGACCCTTGCAGTGAACCCATTGCGTCTCAGATCTGCAGCCAGACCATTATACTTGGTTGCTTTGAACGAATGTTGCTCATCCAATCTGGATTCAAATGGCATGATCAGTTCAATCAGTATAACCTGAAGCGATGCAGAAGAATGAAGCACTATATCCAGCCATCTCTGTGATTTTCTTATACTCTCTGGATATGCCCCTCATCCAGGCAGGTTTACCGCCATCTCCCAGTGATTTGCACAGTCAAGAATAGATGGTAAACTGCTACCTGGTTTACTCGGTTTTGGGTGTGCTGACTTTCCTGCCCTCAGAAAGTATGTATTTGCGGTGCTCGGCCTGGCTTTGCTATTCGCCTTCATCCTTGCCAGGTTTATTGTTGCAGCCAGCTCATTTAGCACTTTGTTGTGGCGCCAAGTGTATCGCCCTTGAACTAATGACACCTTACATGCTGAGAGCATGTGTTCAAGTGTCTGCCTCCCCTGGCACAGGGGGCACTGCTCATCATGCGACTTTCCCTATTTCACAAGGTTTGTGGCTGACGACAACAGGTCATACATTGCTCTAACAACGAAACTGAGCCTAAGAGGTGCCATATATCATTCCATGTCAAGGACCTTTGCAGGGATCCTTCCTATGTAGTCCATTGGCCTTGTTGAGCCTGTTGCACTGCTTTTTGTAACCTCTTATCATTCTCAGCTCCTCGTATCTCCTGAACTACCATGTCTCTGTGCTCCCTGCTTGATGCCTTGGACCACCAGCGGATGGCTCCATGACCAAATCCCCATCTATTTATTTGCGTGTACCCGATTTACTCCCTCAGTTTGAGCAACTCTTGGGCAGCATCAACAGCTTCTTCCACTCTCCATTTCCTTCCCATTTTCAGTGTGGGCTGAATGGACTTAACCACATCTTCTGCTGACTTGCGTAGCATCATTATATTTGATAACACAATAAGCCAATGTCAGCAGGTTGTATTCCTTACCGATACAATGTCAGTTCTGCAAGCCCTCAACAGTGATAAACTGCCAGAATTAAACAAAGTCCTATGCGAAGTAAATATCAAAAGAAGGGTAGTGCTACAGTGGATACCATCACACTGTGGCATACCAGGAAATGAGAGAGCAGATACGTTAGCAAAAGAGGGAGCAACACAGGAACAAAAAGAACAAACATTTACATTTCAGGAAAAGAAGACCCTTATCAAGGCCATCAGGAAAATTGACCAACAAAGAGACAACTATCACCATCTTGATCGAGCAAAACAGGTGATCCTGTTCCGTATTACAACAGGACATAACAGACTGAACAGTCACTTATACAGACTGAGATTGGTCCCATCACCCCTATGTAGGTGTGGACAGGCAGCACAGACAGCCGAACACATCCTGCAAGACTGCCACATGCTTAGTCAATTGCGAACTGAACATTGGCCCACAGAGACGCACATCCACACAAAGCTGTTTGGGAGTCTTGAAGAACTTTCAACCACAGCAACATACATCCAGAGAACCGGACTTCTTGTGTAGACATTTCTAAACAACAGTGAACGAGAAGAAGAAGAAGAAGAAGAGTGTGGGCTGAATGGACTTAACCACGTCATCTGCTGACTCACGTAGCATCATTATATTTGAACCTAGTACAGAAATCTCACTTCCATTTTGAGATACTTGTCCTCTACATTAATGCGCAGAATTTTTCTGGTGGAATAATGAGAATTACCCCACCCAAACATGCAGCTTTTGAAACGATTGGTGAGGATTCAAAATATAGGAACAATCACATTCCTGATTGGTTCCTCACCTAAAATCATAATAAAGTGCTGTGGAGGAGGCGAAGTGTGATATAAATTGACACTTTTGCAGTTTTAAGACACTGAGAAAATCTACCTCATGCCAAGATGACAACCAGACTGCCAGAGTTAAGCAAAGAATAGAGATTCATATATCAGACCATTGTTTGAGCATTTCTGAGGACCTTAGAGCCCAGAAAAAAAACTACCATTTTAACAAGGAAAATCGGACTCTAAGGAATCTAAAGCATGGAGTCATAGTGGGAACTTATGGTTAAAGTAACAACCCTCAGAACACATGAAAGGGGCATCTTCAAGCACCTTTATTTCTCTGAGTGAACAATCTGTGAGCCCAAGATTGGCGTAAGTTGTGCATTTTAAATTCTATATTTTACATTATTAACATGTAATTTCTCTCCTATATTGTGATCTTGCCTACCAGTTATTTCTGACCAAAGGAGCGTACCTCCCGAAATAACTTTCGGTGGCACGAGGTTGGGCAATGTTAGATCAAGCTGTTGCTCATGCAGCATGAGCCGGCCTGGACGTCAGAGGAACGGTCTAGCCGATACAGTCTGACACCAGTAGCAACAGCCTAGTCACTAGTAGGATACGGAACTTGCCCTCAATCGCTTACCGTAAGCATGTATTAGGTAAGCATGTATTAGCTCTAGAATTGCCACAGTTATCCAAGTAGGATCGTGTCATCTAAGGAACCTCGACTGATTTAATGAGCCATTCGTGGTTTCACCGTGAGACAGTGTGAACTTAGACATGCATGGCTTAATCTTTGAGACAAGCATATGACTACTGGCAGGATCAACCAGATAACTGTCTGAACAGAGCATTTCGTCGCTCACGCGGGGAGGGAGACAGCGCTCTGATGATGTGAATATTAATATGTGAAAATCGCTAGTGGATGTCCAAGTCATTTGAGGCTGGCAACCTCAGCATATAGAATGATGATTTCATGAACCACCACTTCAAGGGCTGGTGACTTCTTTATTGCTAGTTTCTTTTAGAGAACTAAGAGCAGAGGTAGTCCCAAGTTCCATTTGGAGCAGGGAGGGACAGATGAAAGAAATGATGTACATTTTTATTCTAGTATTAACATTTTCAAACAAGTGTAAATGTCTATGTAACCATATTCTTTTTAAAAAAAAAGTAATGATAATTTTCAAACTTTTCAACCAGTGTAGATGTAAATGACAACATACTCAATCTATATTGTGAACATTTTCAAACATTGTAGATGTAAAGGTAAATGTAAATCTATTCAATCTAAATGTAACAAAAGTTTCCAACCTTTGTAAAAGGTAAATGTAAATCTATTCATTCCACTTGTAATGAATGTTTTCTCACTCCTTGGGATTAAAATTAATTCTCATCAAGGGTAAAAGTTCTGAGGTACATGAGATGGTGGAATAGGAAGAAGAGGGGGACACCTTTGTATGTGTCGGAAAACTTAATACTCAGGAGAGTATTTATTTCTTTTTTTTTTTTGCCATACTATTTGGTGGTACCAGTTGAGGGTACTATCTCTGGAATAAGTGAGGGTACAAGTAGCCTGAAGTAGACACTAGACACCATCATCAGACGGGTCATAGAGATGTGGGACAAACTTCATAGACACTCCCTGACAGTAACACTTCTGGGAACATGCTGCGCACTACAACATTGACCAGGGACATGAGATATCCAGTCAGCTTTCTGCAAAGAACCGGAACACTAGAAGGAGAAGAAACCTCATTGGCAGTTAAGTGCAAATAAAAGCTGCCAAGTGACTTCTTTTATAAAACACCCTGCCATCACACCATGATGAGTAATTTGTTTTAATAAATAATTATTCACTCTTTAAAATCTGTTAAAACAAAACTGATTAATAAATTTGTCACTTGTTTATACACAAATTTAATTTGATTTAATTACTTAAATGTAGTACACCTGTTTGTCTCAGTCAATTTCATAAATACACTTTACATACAGCTATACCATAATAAGTTACTGAGTAAATCAGGTTGAGGGCTTGAATGAGCTAAAATTAGTCATTGCATAAATCTTTGCAAAAAAGTGGCAGATCAGATATAAGTTAACAATTGCCCTGCCCATCGCAGCATTGTTCTTGACTTCTGAAAATATCTTATGAACGCTCCATTGAGAAAGCATCATTATCCTTCTATCTACAACTTTGCCAAAAGTAATCTTGTGCAAAGGTAGACACCTTTGAAGACCCATATTAGATTCTCTTAAGTTTTGGCAACTGTTGGACTACTACTGCAAAGCAGGCAAGGCAATTTCATGATGTTCTGCAACACAAATATCACATCAATAAGGATTCTCTCCTGTATGTATTCTTTTATGTTGTTGTAGGTTATCTTTCTCAATAAATGATACACCATAAATATCACACTTGTAGGATTTGTCTTCCTCTATTATGTATAATGTTATGTCTTTGTAGTCTACCAATCTCAGTAAATGCTGTACCATAAACAACTCACGTGTACTGTTTATTTCCTGTTTGCATTATTTTATGTCTTTGTAAATGACATATCCTAGTAAATGCTGCATCACAAACATCACACTTGTATGGCTTATTTCCTGTATGTATTCTTTTATGACTTTGTAAGGTACTTTTCCAAGTAGATGCTGCTTCACAAACATCACACTTGTAAAGCTTCTCTCCTGTATGTATTCTTTTATGACTTTGTAGACTACCACTCTGAGTAAATGCTGCTCCACAAACATCACACTTGTATGGCTTATTTCCTGTATGTACTCTTCTATGTGTTTGTAGATTACCACTCTGAGTAAATGCTGCCCCACAAACATCACACTTGTAAGGCTTCTCTTCTGTATGTATTCTTTTAAGATGTTGTAGAGTAAAGCTCAGAGTAAATGCTGCTCCACAAACATCACACTTGTAAGGCTTCTCTCTTGTATGTATTCTTTTATGTCCTTGTAGACTACCACTCTAAGTAAATGCTGCATCACAGACATCACACTTGTAAGGCTTCTCTTCTGTATGTATTCTTTTATGACTTTGTAGTCTTCCATTCTGAGTAAATGCATCACCACAAACATCACACTTGTAAGGCTTCTCTCCTGTATGTATTCTTTTATGTTTTTGTAGATTACTGCTATGAGTAAATGGTGCATCACAGACATCACACTTGTATGGCTTCTCTCCTGTATGTATTCTTTTATGTCCTTGTAGACTACCAATCTGAGTAAATGCTGCTCCACAAACATCACACTTGTAAGGCTTCTCTCCTGTATGTACTCTTTTATGTGTTTGTAGATTACCACTCTCAGTAAATGCTGCTCCACAAACATCACACTTGTAAGGCTTCTCTCCTGTATGTATTCTTTTATGATGTTGTAGATTACTACTCCGAGTAAATGCTGCTCCGCAAACATCACACTTGTAAGGCTTCTCTCCTGTATGTATTCTTTTATGTTTTTGTAGACTACAGCTCACAGTAAATGCTGCTCCACAAACATCACACTTGTAAGGCTTCTCTCGTGTATGTACTCTTTTATGTTTTTGTAGACTACCAATCTGAGTAAATGCTGCTCCACAAACATCACACTTGTAAGGCTTCTCTCCTGTATGTACTCTTTTATGTGTTTGTAGATTACCACTCTCAGTAAATGCTGCTCCACAAACATCACACTTGTAAGGCTTCTCTCCTGTATGTATTCTTTTATGTCCTCGTAGATGACCAATCTGAGTAAATGCTGCTCCACAAACATCACACTTGTAAGGCTTCTCTCCAGTATGTATTCTTTTATGTTTTTGTAGACTACCAATCTCAGTAAATGCTGCTCCACAAACATCACACTTGTAAGGCTTCTCTCCTGTATGTATTCTTTTATGACTTTGTAGCTTACCTTTCTGAGTAAATGTTGCTCCACAAACATCACACTTGTAAGGCTTCTCTCCTGTATGTGTTCTTTTATGTTTTTGTAGACTACCAATCTGATTAAATGCTGCTTCACAAACATCACACTTGTAAGGCTTCTCTCCTGTATGTATTCTTTTATGACTTTGTAGCTTACATTTCTGAGTAAATGTTGCTCCACAAACATTACACGTGTAAGGCTTCTCTCCAGTATGTATTCTTTTATGTTTTTGTAGACTACTGCTCTGAGTAAATGCTGCATCACAGACATCACACTTGTAAGGTTTATTTCCTGTATGTATTCTTTTATGACTTTCTAGGTTACTTATGTGAGTACAAGCTGCATCACAAACATCACACTTGTAAGGCTTCTCTCCTGTGTGTATTCTTTTATGACTTTGTAGTTTGCCTGTCTGAGTAAATGCTACTCCACAAACATCATATTTGTAAGGCTTCTCTCCTGTATGTATTGTCTTATGACTTTGTAGTTTGCCTGTCTGAGTAAATGCTACTCCACAAACATCACACTTGAAAGGCTTCTCTTCTGTATGTATTCTTTTATGTTGTTGTAGGCTATCTTTTACAGTGAATAATACACTACAAATATCACACTTGTAGGACTTACTTTCTTTTAGTTTCATGTGAGACTGAGTGCTTAAATCACTGCATGTATCAACAGCTCTGTCACTCATACAAAGTTGAACATTTATCTCACTGGCAGAAAATGGTTTACTACAATTTATGTTAGAGACTTGATTTTTACAAACCGATGTATTACTGTGTAGGTTGTCAAACATTTTAGCAGTCCTCTCCTGACTGTTGATGAGGTTCACTGATGCTTCATTACCAGTGAGTCTCTGGTTGATGCTATCTTCTCTTGCTACATCAGTAAAAGTGGCATCTCCAATCTTATTCACTGCTTCATTCATGTTATTTCCACTGTCCTGTGGTAACACATTCTGAAGATCACTGCATTTATTATCAAACTTCCAGCCTCCATCTCTGTGTACTGCTTTCATATGCTTATTCAGGACACCAAGTTGGAAGAAATGAGTGTTGCACAGGTGACAAGAATAAACACCTGTAATAATAAAAATAATGAGCAAAGATAAATAATGTATTGCATATCTTTTTTGTTTAGTTAAAATATGTTAGCAAAATGTAGCAACAAACACATAAGCACAATTTCCTGATAATTATTTGATTGTTATTAAGGATCAACATCATTGCAATCCAGGCAAACCCGTTAGTGCTAAGTCTTCCTAAACAAATGTTGAAGTGTATGAATGCTTACTGTACTGTAGCATCCTGACTGTATACATGTAGGATACATCCTCTCATACATCATACCTGCTAGTCTTATGTTTGATGCCACATTCCAGCTACCTTAGCCTTGTTGATTCATCTATTGCAGTGTTGTTTTCTAACAGATGATCATTAACTGTCCTCAGTATCTCTCCCTTGTGCAGGACCAGTGTCCCCACTATGGGTGCATGTGAAGCTAGTCTGTCAGTATTCTTATTGCCATGTCATATGCCTGAATGACTTGTACAGTAGATTCACTCCAGCTTCTGAAGATTCAAGGCTTCTATAAATGTTTTCTGTTCATGCAACAGACATCCATTTTGAACCTTTAAAAGCATGGACTGAGAGTGTGACACAATAACTACCCTGGTTACTGCAGTAACAGCCTCTATCTCCATTATGTATATATTAAGCAAGTTTAATTAAAGTTTGTAAATATATTTAATTCTCTAAGAAAGGCCCACTCGCTGCTTAGCGTTAAATGTTATATAGTGCAGATATTTAAATCATGTAAACTTATGTAGCCAAAATATGAATTTAACAAAATAACATTGCTATTATATATACCTTTCTCATCTCCAAATAAGCATAACTGTTGTTGACTTTCTGGCATGTCCAAGAAGTCAGTATAATGTATTTCAGTTTTAGTGCAGCTGTTGTCACAATCAGCCTGAAACAAATTTTGATCAATCCTGGCATTTATGACACATCATCATTATCACTTCTAGCTCCCTAAACAGCCTAGGTCTTCAACAAATGTATGCCAACTCCTCTTGTTGTATACTACTATCAGCTCAAGATGTCTCCATGACTGACTCATACCTTTGACTTTTGTATCCAGTTTTCTACTATGTCTGTTTTTGAGTCTCCCAAAACCTCTTTTACCCTGGGCATTTCAGAATGCTATAAACTAGAGCTATATAATTGAACGGCCTTGACACTGGAGTTGAACATTGACATTCATGTGTTGGACTTGATTTCTTTTTGTATTTATGACACTTGTAATACACAATATTAAAATGTAGGGGAGATATATATTTTTCTGTAATCATTTTCTCATTATTGCCATCACTCATGCACACATATAAAGACATACTGACATACACACATATAAAGACATACTGACATACTCACATATAAAGACATACTGACATACACACATATAAAGACATACTGACATACACACATATAAAGACATATTGACATACTCACATATAAAGACATACTGACATACTCACATATAAAGACATACTGACATGCACACATATAAAGACATACTGACATGCACACATATAAAGACATACTGACATGCTCACATATAAAGACATACTGACATGCACACATATAAAGACATACTGACATACACACATATAAAGACATACTGACATACACACATATAAAGACATACTGACATGCACACATATAAAGACATACTGACATACACACATATAAAGACATACTGACATACTCACATATAAAGACATACTGACATACACACATATAAAGACATACTCACATACACACATATAAAGACATACTGACATGCACACATATAAAGACATACTGACATACACACATATAAAGACATACTGACATACACACATATAAAGACATACTCACATACACACATATAAAGACATACTGACATGCACACATATAAAGACATACTGACATACACACATATAAAGACATACTGACATGCACATGCACAAATGAACACACATGCACAGACAAATGCTCATGTACATACTTACAAACACACTTATATACAAATATACAGAGCTGTAGCGAGAGGTACTTTAGTGTACATGTTAGCAGATAACAAGATGTATTAGATGATACAAAGTATTCATTCATTCATTCGTTCATAACCCTCCACTCCCAAAGGAGCATAGGCCTTCAACAAACACATGCCAAGTCCTCCTGTCACGTGCCATCATCTCAAGTTCTTTCCACGTTCTCCTCATCATTTTCACCTCTGTTTCCAGCTCTCTTCTCCATGTGCTTCTTGGTCTACCTCTGCCTCTCTTGCCCTGGGGGTTCCAGAACAAGGACTGCCTTGTAATGCTATCAACAGGTTTCCTCAGTGTGTGTCCTATCCATCGCCATCTTCTCATCTCTTGTTCCACTGGCACTTGTCTAGTTCTTGTCCTCAGTTCCACGTTGGTAACCTTGTCATACCATTTTAATCCCTCTATTCTACGCAAACACCCATTTATGAAAGTCTGTAGCTTTTTGGTTGTTGTCTTTGTTGTTCTCCATGTCTCAGAGCCATACAATAGGACTAACCTCACATTTGAGTTGAAGATTCTTATTTTCGTGTTGGATCCGATTTCTCTTGATCTCCATATATTTCCCAATGCAATGAAAGCTCCTCTTGCTTTTTGTATTCTTAGTTTGATATCGCTGTCTGTCCCTCCAACTTTGTCTATATTGCTGCCAAGATATGTATACGATTCTACATCTTGTATTGGTGTTTCTTCAAGTTCAACCCTGTTATCATTACCTGCATTTATGCTCTTTATTTTTGTCTTTTCCCTGTTTATTTTCAGACCTAATTGCTGTGACCTCTCATCGAGTGATTTCAATTTGTCCTGCATCTGCTTACAATTATGGGACAGAACAGCTAAGTCATCAGCAAAATCCAGATCATCCAACTGCTTAGTCAGAGTCCACTGGATTCCATTCCTGTTGTGGGTTGTCGATGATCTCAAAACCCAGTCTATTGCCAGCAAGAAAAGAAATGGAGATAAGAGGAATCCCTTTTGCACTTCTGTTCTTATCCCAAACGGTTCTGTAAGCTGTCCTTCATGATGAACTCTGCATGTCATGTCTTCATATGTTTTCTTTATTAAATTAATGATCTTCAAGGGAACTCCATAATGCCTCATCAATTTCCAAAGTGATTCTCTGTCTACACTGTCAAATGCCGTTTCGAAGTCCACAAATCCGATGTACAGTGGTGAATTCCATTCCAGGCTTTGTTCAACTATTATTCTCAAAGTGGCTATCTGGTCTGTACATGATCTGTTTTGTTGAAAACCTGCTTGTTCATCTCTCAGTTTCTTGTCTATGAACTCTTTTAATCTCTCAAGGATAATCCTGTTTAATACTTTTCCTGGCACTGATAGTAACATTATTCCTCTATAATTTGTGCACTCTTGTAAATTTCCCTTCTTAGGCAACTTAACCAGATATCCTTCCTTCCATTCTGCTGGTATCTCTTCCTTTTCCCAGACTTTACCAAGTAATTTATATAACATCTCTGTAGCCGTGTTGATATCATCTTTGATGGCCTCTGCTGGAATGCCATCAGGTCCAGACGCTTTTCCATCTCTTAAAAGCTTTATGGCTTTCTTTATTTCTTCCTTCGTTGGTCTTTCACTGTTAATTTGTAGCTCCTCTTCTGCTGGCTGGATGTCCGGGGGGTTTTGTGGAGCTGGTCTATTGAGAAGGTCCTCAAAATATTCTGTCCACCTCTTCATTTGCTCTTGTATATTGCTGAGCAGTTTTCCATTCTTGTTTTTTATGAGGCAACTTGTTTGCTTGTATTTCCCTGTTAGCTTCTTTGTGCTGTTATACAGTTCTCTCATATTTCCTTTGGCTGCAGCATCTTCTGCCTCTCTTGCCAACTTCTCAATATACTTCCTCTTGTTTCTTTTTGTACTTCCATTTACTTCTTTGTTTGCTTCTGTGTACATGTCTTGAGCCTTGGCTTTGGAACTTCTGGTTTTGCTTGTGTTTAACTCTGCTTTCTTGTTTTTTCTGTCTTTTATCTTATTAATTTTATCTGATTGGGTTATGAGAAACTATACCCACAATGAACAATTGGGTATAAAATGGACAAATGGAAAATTCCTGGGGGACCTGGATTTCGCAGATGATGTAGCATTCTTAAGTTCAACACCAAGACAATCCCAAGAAGCAATAAATAATTTGTGTCATCTCTCGGTTAAAATTGGTCTCCAAATAAATGCCTCTAAAACTAAAGCTATGAACTTTTCTAACGAGACCTTTGATATCATCTTGAACGGGGAAAAACTACAGAAAGTTGAAATTTTCAATTATTTAGGCAGTAAAATGACTCAGGATGGTGACACAACAAGAGAAATCCATACTAGAATTGCTTTGGCAGCTAGCGTCTTCAATAGATTATCTAACATTTGGAAATTACGATCATTGAATATACATACCAAGCTTCGTCTGTTTAATTCAAATGTTATCTCAGTGTTAACATACGGCTGTGAGAGTTGGAAAATAACAAAATCATTGGAGAACAGGCTGAATACATTCGAGAACAAATGTCTTAGAAAACTCATGAACATCAGTTGGAAAGAATTCAAGACTAATCGACAAATAAGAGAAGACTCTAGGCAGAAATATGTCTCCGACTATATAAGGAAAAGACGATGGTCATATATCGGTCATGTCCTACGAATGCAAAACAACAGAATACCACTACAGGCGCTCACTTGGGTTCCTGAGGGTAAGCGGAAAAAAGGAAGACCAAAAGAAACACTCAGAAGAACAATAATAAGAGAAGGAAGAACGTTGGGCCTAAATAATGTGCAAGAGCTAAGAGGAGTGGCGTCACAACGAACAACCTGGAGAGCACTGGTTTCTGCCTTATGCGCCGTGTTTGGCGCTTAAAGAATTTATTATTATTATTATTATATCTTATTAATGGTTTCTGTTGTTATCCATGCTTTTTGTTGTCGTTCCCTTTTCCCTAATATTTCTTCACATGTCCCATTCCATACAGTTTTGATTTGTTGCCAATTCTTCTTCTTCTTCTTCTTTGATCCATAACCACCAACCGTCAAAGCAGTCAGTGGCCTTCACGCCTGGTGGCGTCTTGTAGGGCAGAAACAAATTGATTCCACTTTGCTCGGTCGGTGGCCATCCTTCGTACAGTGCCCCAGCTGTGGTTCATTCTTTGCATCTCAGCTTCCACAGTTCTCCGCCAAGTTGTATTTGGTCGGCCTCTCTTTCGCTTTCCCTCGGGGGTCCATAGCATAGCTGTTCTTGTGATGGTATCAGGGTTCCTTCTGAGGACATGGCCAACCCAACTCCAGCGTCTGCCAGCTATGATGGTGTGCATGTCCTCCTGGTTACTCCGAATAAGTAGTTCTTGGTTGCTGATGGTGTTTGGCCAAAAGATTTGGAGAATTTTCCTTAGGCAGATTGTGTGGAAGGAGGACAGTTTTGACATTTCCTTCTCTGTTACTCTCCAACATTCCGCACTATAGAGAAGCACAGAAAGTACACAGCTCTCATACAGTCTTAATTTGGTGTTTGTTCTGTACTGGGAAGACTTCCAAATGTTGTTGAGAACAGCAAAGGCTGTTCTCGCTTTATTCATTCTGTTGTTAATGTCCTTGCTTGTTCCGCAGTCAGGTGTTACTATGCTTCCTAGGTAAGTAAATCTGTCTGTCTGTTCTAACTTCTGATTCCTTACTGTTATTGGCTCAGGATTGCCCACATTTAGTGTCATGACCTCTGTCTTCTTCAAATTGATGTTCAGGCCAACCTGCTGGCCATACTTATTCAGTCTATCGGTTTTGTCTTGAATGTGTTGATGTGAATGCGTGAGTAGTGCAATGTCATCTGCATATTCCAAATCTTCCAGTGTAGAAAACGTTGTCCATCTAATTCCTCTTGGACTGCCCTCTGTTGTCTGGCGCATCTCCCGATCTATGACTGTCAAAAATAATGTTGTTGATAAGGGGCATCCCTGTCGTACTCCTGTTTTCACTTCGAAAGTTACATTACTCGATCCAACACTGCACGTAAAGTTAGAATAGAGGCTTTTTATAATGGAAACAATGCGGCTGGGAATTCCATAAGCCCTCAGAATTTTCCATAGGCTGTCCCTGTGTATGCTGTCGAAAGCCTTTTCAAAATCAACAAAGTTAATGTACAGCTGTCTCTGCCATTCTGAGCACTGCTCTATAATGTTCCTGAGGGCAAATATATGATCTGCACATCTTCTGTTCTTTCTGAAGCCCGCTTGTTCTTTCCTCAGTTTATGGTCAACTGCTTTTGAAATTCTCTGGATGATTATCCTGCCTAGCATTTTGCTGGGAACTGAGAGGAGGGTAATTCCTCTCCAGTTGTTGCAGTCTGCAAGGTCGCCCTTCTTGGGCAATTTGACAATTATTCCTTTACTCCACTCTGTTGGTGCTGTCTCAGTTTCCCAGACTTGTGCAAATAGTGGTTCTAATAGTTCTGCTGCTAGTTCAGGGTCTGTCTTGAATAGCTCAGCATTTAGATTGTCGTGACCAGGCGCTTTTCCATTTTTTAGCCCTTTGATAATTTCTTCTTTTCGTGGAATGTCTGTATTTACGTCTAAGTCACTTTCAGCCTCAGGAACATTCAGCTGAGTCTCTGGTGGTTCCTTATTCAGTGTTTCTCTGAAGTGCTCTGCCCATCTTGTTTCCTGCCCCTGTGCTGTGGTAATGAGATTTCCTTGCTTGTCTCTTACTAACGTTATGTTGTTTGCACCTCGTTTTCCACTGATAGCTTTAGTTATTTTATAAACTGTGCTTTGTTCATTTCTCAGTGCTGCCTCTTCTGCCTGTCTTGCAAGGTCATCCAGAAATGTCCTTTTGTTAGCACGGGTTTGACGTTTTACTTCCTTGTCCAGCTGACTGTACTCTTCACTGTATATTGCCTTTAACCTGGGAGACTTAGCTTCTGTTTTCTTTCTTTTCATTTCCTTTCTCTTCGCTATGGTGTTTAGCATTTCTGGTGTCATCCAGTCTTGGCTCTTTCTTTCCTGGAATCCCAAGCATGACTTGCTGCTTTCTTTGTATATTGTTGAGATGGTGTTGAATTTCTGGTCGACATCGTCGGTCTCTGTTCTTTCCTGGCTTTTGGTAATCAGATATCGTCTCTTTACGTCGACCACAAATGCTTTTCTGGTGAGGGGGTATCCTTGCAACTGTTTCAGTGATACTAGGTTGTATCTTTTTTCTGTTTGACTGCAACTGGTCCTGGTTTTATGTCTCGTCCGTTTGCAGCTCGTCCTTGATCTCTTCATCGCTGTCATTTGTTGGTGCATAGCATTGTATAATTGTGGTGTTGGTGAATCTCCCTCTCAGTCTTGCTCTTATTCTTCTTCTTTGATCCATAACCACCAACCGTCAAAGCAGTCAGCGGCCATCACGCCTGGTGGCATCTTGTAGGGCAGCAACTATATATATAAATATATCTCAAATGCTCTTATTAGTCTGTTGTTAATGGGTTTCCATTCCAGTAGAGACCTTTCCATTCCTTTCTTAAGGATAATGGCTACACCTTCGTTGTGCTGACCATCCTCTCTACCAGAATAAAGTACTGTTTCCCCTGTAGCTGTTTTTATTCTCCCCCTCCCTGTTCATCTGCTCTCGCTTATTCCCAAGATATGTATCTTGTAGTTCCTCATCTCTGCTGTGATTTGTCTCAGCTTTCCTGCCTCATTCATAGTTCTGACATTCCAAAAACCAATTCTGGTTTCGTGTTTTGTGGTCTGGGCATCTGTTTTCATGCCAGTGGCTTCCTTTCGGCTTTCACCACTGTCAGTCATACAATCCTGAGACTCCAGATGTCCATCCTGCATCAAAGTTTTTTCATTTGTTGCTGTTTCCATAACATGTGCGATTTTTTACACAGACAGGGGTGTCAGCCCTGTGCTAAAACCCCCAACCTGGAGGACCAGGGTACCAGCTTTAGTCTGACCCCTACCCACGCAGACCAGGCCAGCTTGGTTGAACCTACCAGGAGTAAAACTCCCACTGGCATAGCTCTGGGGATTGTCAGGGTACACAAGCTGCCATACCACTACAAGGTATAGGTACCATTGATGGCAGCCATTGCCAATAGTCTTCTGTAATCTCTACATTTTCCAGCTGTTGGAGCACTTGGAATTTGTTGGATATTGTGACCGCAAATTTGTCTCTTGTTTCTTGATTTCTTAGATGTCCTTCATTAAATTAATGTCTATAATTTTGCATTGTTGCAAATCTCTTGAGTTTCATTGTTACTTTGGCTATCAGAAGGTGGTGATCTGATGCTACATCTGCTACTCTATATACCTTTACATCCTGCAATGATGATCTAAACTTGTTTATGCATATATGGTCAATCTGATTTTCTGTTCTATGGTCTGGTGATATCCATGTTGCCTTGTGTATTCTCTTGTGTGGAAACATACTTCCTTCTATAGCCAGTTGATCTGAAGCTGTCGTGGTTGAGTAAAGTGTAGAGTATTTGTCGAGTTGGACAATAGTAGTGAAATCGACAAGGGATAGTGGACTGACAGAGTTATAGATTACACACACAGAAAGGTGTAAATAGGAGATGGACTTGAGACAACCTGGAAGAAGATCTATCAAAATGATCTCTCTCTCCAAGCCTCAACTCACTTATGTCTGTCTAAGCACCTCCTGCTCTCACTCTTTTCTCTTATCATACATAGAGATTATAGTAGAGAGCTAAACCAAGTTAATTATGGATGAAAGGGTCGGGAACAGCGCATTAATAAATGTGTAAACTTTATTAAAGAAGAAAAGCATGGAATTAATGCATATCATCATACACAGCATAAATTACATCAATAATCAAAATGTTCATCAATAGTCATAAATAATCATCAATAACCCCCAATAATGCAAATACACACCCACAAACACACACACCACCAACACTCATAAACTGTAGAACACGGAGAAAATAACTAAGCTGTCCGACAGAGGGTCCGCTTTCGGGGACCAAAGGCGCTAGCTCCAGAGAGTGTCTTACCGATAAATATCCTTCAAGATGACTGAAGTGAAATACCGAACTTTCCTTGTCGGGCTAAACGTTGGTGACCCCTAATTGCGCGAGGGAACACTGGAAGACGTTGTTTATCTCCTGCTGACCAAATGAATGAACTTAGCGACAGCCTGTCCGCTTTCGGGGACCAATGGAATAGCTCCAGTAAGTGGTTTTTTCGTATATATCCTCCACCGGTGATGGAATTAACCTGAATAAAATCACTGTATAGGCGCCATCGTTGGTGACTTCCCCCTTATCGCGTGAGTGGGGCTGGAACTCTGTCTATCTTTTGGCTGGCCGCTCCTGAGGCGAGGTTCCACATAATCTAGAAAATACTCCACAAAATGAGTACAAAGAAAATGCAATGTTCTTGCTATAATAATACAGTTGTGGCTAAATCATAAGATAGAAATATATCTATGCCTGGTGACTGCTTTCAGTGAAAGTTATAGACTAGTGTCTAGCTACACAAGTAAGCATAAAATTATTCTCCCTTGCCACTAGAAATATCTATCAAAAAGGAATAAATGGCTATCTCCTATAATCCAGAGTTATTACCTGCATCTCACTATTCAGTTTTTTTAAGTGCACTATCCGCCCCTGACATTATCTTACAGAAATGACAGTTAATTAGCCTATTCTGAACCCATGATAGGCATCAGTGGACTGATTCTACGCCTAGTGAGTGTCTGTTATTGTAAGTCTAACATTTAACCCATGATAAACCGTAACAGTTTAAGCACCGCTTAACTAAGGCTGTAGATAGCGCTACATATCACTGAATAAAATTACTTGGAGAGTCCTCAAAATGAATTAAGTCACTTCCTATCAGATATATACAAACAATCACATTCCAGGAAAAGAAGACCCTTATCAAGGCCATCAGGAAAATTGATCAACAAAGAGACAACTATCAACATCTTGATCGAGCAAAACAGGTGATCCTGTTCCGTATGAGAACAGGACACAACAGACTGAACAGTCACTTATACAGACTGAGATTGGTCCCATCACCCCTATGTACGTGTGGACAGGCAGCACAGACAGCCGAACACATCCTGCAAGACTGCCACATGCTTAGTCAATTGCGAACTGAACATTGGCCCACAGAGACGCACATCCACACAAAGCTGTTTGGGAGTCTTGAAGAACTTTCAACCACAGCAACATACATCCAGAAAACCGGACTTCTTGTGTAGACATTTCTAAACAACAGCAAACGAGAAGAAGAAGAAGAAGATCAGATATATATAAAACTAACATGAATATATCATATTATAATTATAAGATATGTCAACTCACCCCGAAAATGACTAGAACATAGGCAAACACATTCTAGTACTGTGTTAAGGTTTGCCTTATCTCATGATGGTCATCTACGGGCCAGGAATATTCACGAATGTCTTTGTCTATTAAAACCAGTCTACTCTTATAGATCACGAAGGACGCTCCCCCCGGACACCTGGCCTGCATATTTCTACAGATGTATCGGCGTAATCGTAATACCGGGTAAGACAAAGATTTCAGAAGCAACAACTTTGCGAAAATTCCCCCAGAGAGACAATCATAATATTATGTGCTCTTTGCTCATCTAAGGGCAAACAACAAAGACTAGCAGCGGGTTATCTCCCCCTGAAACAGATCAAACTCGTTACCCAGGCCTCAAAGAGTACTAGCCGCTCGTGATCAAACATTTCAAAGCGACCAGAGAAATTCCCCCGTTCGGACCACAGGGGCGTTTAGGTAACATTACGTTCGCTGACCGCTACAGGCCAGAACGTAACCACCTCGGGTGAGGTTTGAGAGGGTGAGAAAGTTTGGCCATGAAGGTAGAAAATGAAAGAAAAAGAAAATACAAAATGTCCAGGAAAACAGAACATTTAAAGGAGTAATCGAATTATGGACAAGATGGTAAAATAAATTATCTTTCACGTGACAGAAGCACAGAAGTTTGAGAACAGTTCCCCATTTTCATTCATTATTCCTAGCCCATGTTTTCCCATGACTTCTTCAAATCCGGTGTTGACTGTACCTATCTTTGCATTCATGTCACCCATCAAAATTGTGATGTCTCATTTTTTAACCTTTTCCATAATGTCCTGTAGTTTAGTATAAAATGCTTCTTTCACAGACTCTTCTTTGTCATTAGTTGGTGCATAACATTGGATGACATTTACATTTTTTTTTAGCTGTTTTAAAAGTAGCTGTTATTATTCTGGGTCCAACAGTTTCCCATTCAATGAGTGCTTTCTGTGCTTAATTAGATAACATAAGAGCTACCCCTTCACTGTGGTGTGAACTTCCATCTTCATGTCCTGAGGACAGCACCAATTCACCTGTGATAGATTTTTTTCTTGTCTAACCCCTTCCACTTTGTTTCACACATTCCCAGAACCTTGATTTTACATTCCCTCATTTCTGCTGCTACTTGTGCCACTTTCCCTTGTTTGTTTAATGTCCAAACATTCCAGGTGCCAAATCTGGAAGTTCTCCTAGAAGAAATAAGGTTAGTCAGCAACATAGATTCCTTTCAGCTTTTTCTGTGTTGCATCATACGCTTTCCTGCGAGAGGACCTTCCCCTATCTTAGATGGCTGTGTTTTATTTTCCTTAATTGACTTGTCCATATTTGTTGAAGTTTTTTGTGGTTTAAATTTTTTACAGGATGGGGTAACCAGCCCCATGCCCAACCCTCCTTAGTCGCTTTCTACGACATGCATGGAAGGGAACAGTGTTACTATTCTTTGCTCCCCTTTCGGGCCCCAGTAACACACAAGTAGATACAAACTATAGCTGCCAGATAAAAGTACTGGTTTTAAAAGCAATACCCCATTCTCAGAAATGAGCAATGGTGTATGGTTGTCATAGGTAATAGTCAGACTGTGAAGAATTCAGGCCCAGATGGTAATAATGAAATGCCCCATTCTAACGTGTCCCTCTCTAAGACTATCCTATGTGATTGTATGTTGTATATGTCTAGGAAATTAATCGACTAAAAGTAACATCAAACCAAACAGAAATGAGTTGCTCAAAGATCTGCGTACAATTGAGTAATTTACTTTATCTACAGTTATTGATTCTTTTATCTTTTTGTAAACAGAAAAAAATGGCATGAAAATCAAACTGTTGAAGATTAAATTTTACAGTTTAAGAAAGGTATAATACACAATTGAAAAATTACAAACAGATTGTTAATGACTCCTTTCTCTTTGGAATTAATACTTTAAAATCAAAAGTCATTTTAGGGACCCAAGACGCAACAAACGTGAGGATGCAGTAAGCGACACATAGCTTGACTGCCTACGACAGGGTCAGCAAACCAGAGCTGACCAAGAACCTACTCCACCTCCAAGTGGTGGTCCTGGAAACTGGCTGCATAACTACAGTCTGGCTGATGGAGTAGGGATCGAAGAGGGAAGGCAAACCCGGTCCCAAATAATGCCGTGCGAAAGTCGGATGTGTCGGCCGAAAGGCACAAATATCGCAGTTTCACTGTAAACGAACACAACACAGCCAACGTCTTTTTTCAGGGTGAACGAGGAAGAAGAAGAAAAGTGACTTTAGAATATATATATATTGTCACTTGTACTGACCTTGACTGTGACCTTGACTGGAACTAACTGTCTGTGGTGAATCACTGTACTGACATTGACTGTGACCTTGACTGGAACTGTCTGTGGTGAATCACTGTTCTTAGCTTTTCAATTAGTCACTTGTACTGACATTGACTGTGACCTTGACTGGAACTGTCTGTGGTGAATCACTGTTCTTAGCTTTTCAATTAGTCACTTGTACTGACATTGACTGTGACCTTGACTGGAACTGTCTGTGGTGAATCACTGTTCTTAGCTTTTCAATTAGTCACTTGTACTGACATTGACTGTGACCTTGACTGGAACTGTCTGTGGTGAATCACTGTTCTTAGCTTTTCAATTAGTCACTTGTACTGACATTCACTGTGACCTTGACTGGAACTGTCTGTGGTGAATCACTGTTCTTAGCTTTTCAATTAGTCACTTGGTATTTATGATTCTGTCTTTATAGATGTAATGATCTGAACAAAGTTTGATTTCATCATCTGATATTACTATAAGTGTGGTGAACCAGATATTTAGATCTCAGTCCTTCTGATAGGCACTTTGTGGACTCTACTGAGCTGTCAATCTGATGTAGGCAGTGGCTGGCAATGCCCATGCATTAGGGTTACCAGTCCTAATCTGATTACTTTTGGCAGAGTTGTAAGCTAACTTCCTGTGACTTCTGACCCCAGTATCACTTTCCAAAGCAGCAAAAACAGTGAAACACTGCAAATGACCTATATAACCAGACTAGCTTTATCGGAAGAAATTCCTCTTGTTGGTGTCTCTGTTAATGGAACCACATCCAGGATTCTATGATTCTCTCCTTCTGTATTGTTATGCCTAGACGATCTTGAACACTCTGTGTAGCAAGCTCTCATGTCATCGGTTGAGCTATGTTTTGATTGCTTACATATTGAGAGTCCCACTCGCATTATGAGACAAGAGCACAAAATTATTTTCTGCATGAAATAAGACATTATAAAGTCACAGTGAACTTTCAAAAAAAAAAAAAAAAAATTTGAATTGTTTGTACCAAAAATAAATAAATAAATAGAACACTGAAATAACAAACAAGCATGTCTAATAAGGCCCCTTGTAGTGTCTGGGGTCTCTGATGAGACAAAGAAAGAGTGGGAATATTGCTCCCTTAGGATGTTGTACAAGGCACTATTATAAGGCTGATCATGAGGCTGGCAACATCATCATGTCAAACAAATAGCTACAGATACCATCACAGTAAGAGCTTGTGAATGTTTAGTGTAAGCTTCCTGTAGTAGTGGTTCTATCCTCCATAGGGGGTGACCAGGACAATGGTGACATACAAGGTCAATGACCTGTCTGATATAGTTTGTCAAAACAATGGTACATACAACATATAAGGTTCATTAACTGTCTGATATAGTTTGCCTAAAATATGGTACATAAAACATACAAGGTCAATGACCTGTCTGATATAGTTTGTCTAAACAATGGTACATACAACATATAAGGTTCATTAACTGTCTGATATAGTTTGCCTAAAAAATGGTACATAAAATATATAAGGTCAATGACCTGTCTGATATAGTTTGTCCAATGGTACATACAACATATAAAGTTAATTAACTGCCTGGGACCTATGACACAGCAACAGGGATAAATGCAGTCGCGACCCATAGATATAACCAACAACTCCATGTAACATGTCTGGTTGAAAGGGGCGTGCTACAACAGAAAAGTAGCACACAAAACATAGGGATTGAATATACAACATATCAGGTTAATTAACTGTCTGTTAATGTGATGTAGTTTATCTAAACAATGGTATATACAACATATCAGGTTAATTAACTGTCTGATATAGTTTGTCTACTCTAAACAATGGTATATACAACATACCAGGTTAATTAACTGTCTGATGTGATGTAGTTTATCTAAACAATGGTATATACAACATATCAGGTTAATTAACTGTCTGATATAGTTTGTCCAAACAATGGTCCATACAACATATCAAGTTAATTAACTGTCTGATAATATGACATAGTTTTTCTAAACAATGGAACAAATAACATATAAGGTTAATTAACAGTCTAATATAGTCAGTCTAAAAAAAATTGTACATACAACATATAAGGTTAATTAAATGTATTATGTAGTTTGTTTAAACAATGGTACATACAAAATATCAGGCTAATTAACTGTCTTTGATGTAGTTTTTATAAGCAACATTGCATAAAAAATATCAGGTTAATTAATGGCCTGATGTAGTCTGTCTAAACAATGATAAATACAACATATCAGGTTAATTAACTGTCTTATCTAGTTTGTCTGAACAATGGTTCATGCAACATATAAGGTTAAATAACTGTCTGATGTAGTTTGTCTAAACAATGGTACATACAATAAATAAGGTTAATAGCTGTCTGAAGTAGTTTGACTACACAATGGTACATACAACAAATCGGGTTAATTAACTGTCTGATACAGTTTTTCTAAACAGTGGTGCATACATCATATAAGGTTAATTAACTGTCTGATATATTTTGTTTAAACAACAGTACACACAACATATAAGGTTAATTAACTATCTGATATAGTTCATCTCAACAATGGAACATACAACATATAAGGTTAATTAACTGTCTGATATTGTTTGTCTAAACAATGGTACACACAACATATCAGGTTCATTAATTATCTAATAAAGTTTGTCTAAACAATGCTACATACAACATATATGGTTAATTAACTGTCTGATATAGTTTGTCTAATCACCAGTACATACAACATATTAGGTTACTTAACTGTCTGATATAGTTTGTCTAAACAATGGCACACAGAACATTAAAGGTTAATTAACTGTCTGATATTGTTTGTCTAAATAATGGTGCATACAACACATAAGGCTAATTAACTGTCTTATGTAGTTTGTCTAAATAATGGTCCATTCAAAATTGTCACAAACAGTTAAACAGTGAGTTATTTTTGTGAATCTCACAAGATGGTTACATGAGTTGCTGTGAACTGTTTGTGGATGATCAAGTGATGATATGAGAGAGTGTGAGTAAATGTCAGAACATGAGGATTGTTTTGAGACTGGTAGGAGAAGGGCAGTTGAACGAGTGACATGGCCAAGTGAAGCAGAAAGTGAGATGGTGAGATTATGTTGTTGTTGAAATGTCAGTGTTATTGATGGTAGCAGGTGTTCTAGAGGGACAGAGGGTTTGTATCATATGCATCACACTATCCGTGTGTATTGTAAAATGGTTAGTGGCGTAATAAAATGTTAGGAGATTGACTCAGCAGTTACGATGTTTCATTATTAACTGTGAGTTGGAGTAATGGTGTTACTGTGATGTTAACTGCTAGACAATGAGTCTGACATGGAAGGCATACAGTTGACTATGTTTGTGCTTGTATAGACTTTTAAATACTTCATGCCCTAGTTCAGTTTGAACTATCTCATGATAAACATATAAGGTTAGTTATAGGTACTCCAAACTGCCCCATATTTGCCACTTATGGCACAAAAATTCTCATTTTGACTATAATTTCAACCAAGGATTGCAACTTTATTTCATATAGCATTTAAATAAAACTGGTATCAACTGGAAGCTTGTTTTCTTATTATTTACAACTTGGGTGCAATAATAGTTTGAAATATTATGAATGTTTGTCTTTATTAAGTGTTTAAAAAGTATGTGCACAATTGGTTTCGTATGGTCCCGACAAAGGAGAAGTAGGGGGTTATCCTTTTCAAATCACAGGCGAAGTGTGTCAAATGATGTCAGCTGCTATATATAGTCTCATATTGTTTGACAGTGAATGCCCTTTCTATTGATGCCTAGGACATATTTAACAATAAGATTGTAAAATTTGCAATTTTATGACAAAAAAGCTATATTTTCTGCAGAAAACAGTCAATTTTCATGTGTCCTATATCAAAATAAAGAGCAAAACCATTTTTCTACATAATTTCCAAAAAAAGAGTGATTTGAAGAGATTGCTTTGTGCAAACGTAAACACACAGTCACATAGCCGCTTGTTCCCCAAAGTCGTCAGACCACTGGTTTTGCATGCTAACATTGGGCCTGTGTGATAAACTATCATGGCTGGCTGAGTCGCTAACTTTACACGAATGTATAGGTAAGTGGTAATGTCCTATTACTCGTGGGTCTTTGCTCCGCAGTGAATATGTGTAGTTATGTCTTGTTTCGTAGCAGTTAGGGTTAGGTTTAGGGTTAGTATTAGGGTTTGGGTTAGTGTTAAACCTAATCCTAATATTAACCCTAAATGCTATGAAACAAGACATAACTACATATATTCACTGCGGAGCAAAAACCCACGAGTAATAGGAAATTACCAAAAAACTACTTACCTTGGTAATTTCCTATTACTCGTGGGTTTTTGCTCATGTTGTTTTTAGAAGTGATTTCATTACATATTAATTTGTTTTCTTGTTTATAAACTACATTGAGTGCTTTAACTACAGTCGTCAGATAATGATGTGGACTGGGTGAAATCAGTGTTCACGTTCTAAACCTTCCCTATTTAATTAGGCGAGTTTTTAAGTGAAGATACTTATTAAATGAACTAGTTCTTGAGCTTTTATGGGTGCAGCAATATGGAACTTGTGTGTTTTTAGCCTCTGGCTCGAGTTTGGGTCTTTCAAAATTAGGTATTTCAGCTTAGTTTACCGACTGAGATAAAATGGCGACGTTACCTCTCCTGCTTTGTGCCTAGGTCTATAAATAGTCAACCATTTTTGATGAGGGGACTTTAGTTCCCTTTTTTATTTTAAAAAATTAGCAGTGGGATCACAGTTCTTTGTATTTTGAAGTTTGCACTAACATAACACATGCATTCTCTAGTAGTATCACATTTTTTTTTTTGTAATGATATAGCTGGAATTGAAACATATCATCCCAGTGCTGAACTGCTTTTCCTAACTAACTTGGACTCAACCATCCATTGCAAACTTCTGTCCTAGAAAGAATAAGTGTGATATAAAACTTTCATGAGTAATATAACACTGCAGAAACTTCTTATAGTTGTATATTTTTGTATGTTTCAGTGGATGATGTTTACAAATCATCGGAAAATCGATTTCTTCAGTCTGGCAAAGGTAGACAACCAGATGTCACTGCCCCACCACTGACAAACAGAGTTGTTGTGCAGATGTGTCACCTTATGGAGAGAAGTCAGGGCCCACAGAAAAAGATATGAAATGTAGCAATTTAAGTTGGTGAATAAAAACTAGATACCATTCATAATTCAGGAGCTTATGACTTCAACTCAACACTTTTGGAATGGCAGAAAAGCCACAGGACAAGCCTAGATCTACAGTGTAGATAATACCGAGGAGTCTTCAACTTGGAATTGGCTGCTAAAGAGTGAGAACCTTGGCAGCCCTAGTTCAACAACAACAACAATATCAACATTATAAGCTAAGTTATGATTTACTGACAAATAAAAATACCGGTAATCACAGATATGTTGATATTCTTATTGTTTGTTTCAGGCTATGGAATGGTTCCATCATTTATGCCCAGGGCAACTCAAGGACAAAGATCATTTGTGAAAAATCATCATGAGGACCTTTATGAAGGCAAGTTTGCTTGCAGATAGTAAAGATGACCTATTGCACTATCTGGAGGAGTCATTAGATCTAGGTTTTGTATCTCCAGTCATGTGGACTGACAAGAGGCATACTGCTGGTTACAGAGGAATTCTATCATAGTGAAGTCAATGTGACCAACAAGGTTGTTCTTGACCTCCTGTAGTTTCAAATTTATGAAAAACTTTCATTCAATTTTGCTTCTCAATGGATCACTCGTCTTTTTTCTGTCAGTGCAGATAACAAAAGTTTGAGCATAAAATTGGAAAAACTAAAAGATTAAAAGTGTAAAATTCAAAGGCAGAAAAAGCCGTTAACTGACTTTTATGGTGAACATTACTCAGGACATGTTCTGACTGATATACCAAGACAACTAACCAGCCATTCTGAGATGTCAACAAAAAATGTGATACCAAAGAATGAAACAGCCCTAAACCAAAAAGTGTTAAAATTAGAAGAAGAACTTGTGACTAGTAAAGTCAAAACCAGGATTCTGGAAGAAATTTTAAATAAAGAAAGACAGGAAAAATTTGTGATCTTGGAAAATGAAAATATAAAAATCAATGACATTAATTGTAAATTGAAAGATCAAATCTACTCACAGCAGAAGACTTTGCAAAAATACCAAAAAACAACAAAAGCGCAGTAATTGGGAACTGCTAGGAAAGGGGGTTAACCAAACACCTATAGCCCATTCGTTCACTCCTGAAGGAAGAGAAATGATCCGTGCCGATGGCATTGATGAAATTAGATACCTGCTGGTGATTCAGAAAGAACCAACTTTGCTTTGTTGTGAAATTTATTGTCTCAGTATTTGCAGGGGCTAGTGGTAACAGATATTCGCAGATTGGTAATAAATAAGAGAAAAGGTTCAAGAGAGCAAGTTTTTAAAGGTACTTGGCAGTAGAAATCAGTCTTTGAACCTCTGAACTGGCTTTCCTACCTTACATTCAGACTTTTATAAATCGACTGGTGAAATGTACGTTTCCTGTCTATTTCAACTTTGCACTGGCTATGAGCTTCTTCTTCTTCTTCTTGCGATCGCATCTTTGATGATTACACCGTCAGACGAGTTCTCATGATGAATTCGACTGTTGTTTGAAGTTCCTCTTTAACTCCATATAGCTTTGAGTTTAGTGTTGAGTCATTGGGCCAGTATATCTTTCTTAACTGGTCATACAGAGGGCAGTCCTGTAGAACATGCTCAGCAGTTTGTTCGTTTAATCCACATGCGCACAGTGGTGAAGCAGACAATCGTAGCTTGTGCATGTGTTTGTTCAGTTTGTTATGCCCTGTCCTGAGTCGAAAAATAGTTATCTGTCCCTGCCGGTCGAGAGTGTGATAGTCGTCTTTGGGTTGGTTCTGTTCTCTTCT
This sequence comes from Oreohelix idahoensis, assembly GCA_024509875.1. Classification (NCBI taxonomy): domain Eukaryota; kingdom Metazoa; phylum Mollusca; class Gastropoda; order Stylommatophora; family Oreohelicidae; genus Oreohelix; species Oreohelix idahoensis. The sequence continues at coordinate 449,132 of JAMPIV010010825.1, read as the reverse complement.
GATAGTCTGGATAGCTCTCTTTTTCTCAAAGTATGTGACTTCATTATCTTCTTGTTCACATTCTCCTCCCTTTTTTGCAAGTTTATCTTCCTTTTCATTTCCGGGTACACCACAATGAGATGGTACCCACTGAAGTATGGTTCTCTTTTTGGCAGCTACCTTGTTTAGTTCATTTCTCAGATGCGGGAGTTTACCACCCTTGAGAGCTTGCAGGTCAGACAGTGCATCTGTGAGGATGACTACCTGGTGGCAGTCAGAGTTGGTGTTATAAATCATATTTGCAGCTTGCTCTAGAGCTTGAACCTCAGCTGTATAGTTGGAACAGAATTTACCAGTGGGAATGTGCCTAGTCTCATAGTGGTTGTCAGGATATGAGATAAAGATACCGGCACCTCCGTTCCTAACAGCATTAGTTGCTGATCCATCTGTATAGGCATGTATCCATGATTGATCGGGATAGCTTTCTTGGATCATACTCAATGTAGCAGTTCGTTTTTGCAGATCATTATACTCACATCCACTTGTGAGACCACTGACTGATGTATTAATTTGGAGGGCACTACTGGCCTGCTCCCATGGTACAGGGTATAGGGTGGGCTTTAGTGGTGTTGTCTTCATGGATAGGTCTTCTTGATGCTGTCTTATAAGTCTTTTCCCCCGATGCACAAAGCTGCTACGCTTTAGACGTCCCAATGCCAGATCATCTAGTCTTGCCTTCATTGGGTGCGTTGGCATACTGTTGTACTTTTCCATCTGGATCATGGTTTTTGTGTCTCTTCTATGGGACAATGTCTGTAATCCAGCAATCTTCTGCATCTCTGATATTGGTGTAGTTTTCATGGCTCCTGTAATGAGCCTGAGAGCTTGATTTTGCACCTTGTCCAAAGACTGCAGATGCGAGTTAGCAGCTGATGACCATGCTGCTGAGCTAAACTCTAAGTGTGGTCTTATTACTCCATTATAAATCTTCTTTAGATTTTGTTCATTTGCTCCCCAGTTGGTACCTGCTAATTTTCTGAGTATGCCTAGTCGTCTTCGGGCCTTTCCTTCTGCATTTTCAATATGCTTATTCCATGTAAGCCTTTGGTCAAATGTCACCCCAAGATAGGTGGGGTAGCTTTCTTCCTTGATCACGGTTGTCCCTAGGTGTATGTTAGCTGGTTTGTCCTTGGGGGCGAGGGAGAACAGTGTTGTGGAGGTTTTGTCTGTGTTTATTGTGATAAGCCATTTCTCTGCCCATGACACTAGCATGTCTGCTGCCCGCTGCATTCTATAATTTGCTGTGGTGACATTTTCATCAGCGCACCAGAGTACTAGGTCATCTGCATATAAGGCAGCTTTAACTCCTGCCGGGAGATCTTTCACCAGGTCATTGATGTAAACAAGGAAGAGTGTTGGGGAAATTACTCCTCCTTGAGGTACCCCCTGATGGAGCAACACTTTTCTGCTCTGCAGACCGTCAAGAGTGACTCTAGTTCTCCTGTTATGCAAGTATGACTGGATCCATTTCATCATGTTGCCTTGGATTCCACTTCTCCTAAGTTTTGCAATGAGACCATCTTTCCACACCTTGTCAAAGGCCTGCTTGAAGTCGACCCAGATCGTTAGGACCTTTTTCTTCTCCTGGAAGGCATCTTCTATTGCTTGAGACAAGTAAGTAACTTGGTCTTCTATACTGTAGCATTCTCTAAATCCAGCTTGTTCCGGCACCAGGATCTGCTCAGACTCTAAATACCATTTCAATCTGTGGTTGACTATTCGCTCCATAGTCTTCCCAACACAGCTTGTGAGACTGATTGGCCGGTAACTTGCAGCCTCGGTCTTACATTTCCCTTTCTTTAGTATGGGTATTGTGATGGCTTCTCTCCATACTTGGGGTACCGTTCCTTTCAACCAGCTGTGGTTGAATATCTCAAGCAGTTTTGTCTTTGCTGCTGAGCTCAGATTTACTAGCATTTCGTTGCTGATTTTGTCTGGGCCGGGTGACTTTTGAAACTTAAGCTTGGAAATAGCCTTCTGTAGTTCTCCTAGTGTGATGGGTTCCCTCATTGGGGCAGGAGTATCTGTCTGTCCCATGGTTGCCAGTATTTCTTTTCTTATCTCTCTCTGATGATCTATGTTAATGGGTAAGTTGCTTTCTGAACTGTATCTTCTAGCAAACAAGTCTGCAGCTTGTTTTCCTCTGAAAAGTTTGCCACCTTCATCCAATGTGATAGTCTGCCTAGGTGAGGAACGCTCTTCATTTAGAGACTTGACTAATCTCCAAAGTTTCCTGCCGTCTTTCTCAAGGTTCAGCGATGCCGTTTTAGTTCTCCAGCTTTTCCGTTTTTCTTCTAGCTTTGTTCTCTGAAACTCTGCTACAGCCTTTTTCCATTTGTTGTGAGTTTCAAGTGAAGGCTGAGACTCTGCGTCCTTTCTAGCCCTGTCCATAGCTTCCTGACGTTCTTGGAGTGTGCTGGACCAGTATGGTATGTAGTTACGCCGGCATCCTTTGGGAATGGTTTCTTTTGCAGCTTGTAGTATGCATCTGTTGAAGTCTTTTACCACTTCATTAATGTCTCTGTTCTGTACCTTGAGGGTAGACAGCAGCGTGTTCACCTGATGCCTGAATAAACCCCAGTTGGCTTTTTTGTAGTTCCATCTTGTAATGGCTAGGCCTGTACTGAGAGTTGCACTCTGGACAGTAAGAAAGATTGGGCGATGGTCGCTTCCCCCTAGTTGGTCTCCTACTTCTCTACTAATAGATCCAGCTATATCTGGTGTGGAGAAGGCAAGATCTGGTGTTGAAGTTGTGTGCCATCCTCTGGAGTAGAAGGTAGGAGTATCTGTGGCATTATTGACTAGGATTAGGGAGTGATCATCTTGCCAAGTTTCAACCTCTTCACCTCTGTGATCCAGATGGTTATAGCCCCAGCTCTGGGAGTGGCTATTAAAGTCTCCAACTGCTATAAAGTTGGTGGCTGGTACCTGTATAGAGCTGAGACTCAGGGGTTTGTTGTTCGGACAGTAATAGTTCAGGAGTTCTATTTCCATCTTGTCTACCTTTATCTGCAACAGCTGATATTCTGCTCCATCCATGAAGGTTTTCCTTTCGTGTGCAGGAATGTTATTCCTTACAAGAGTAAGTACTCCTCCTTTTCGTCTATCTTTTCTGTCGGATCTGAAGCATTGATATCCCCTTATTTTAAAGGTTTGATCTGCTTTCAAGTGAGTCTCTTGGATACAGCAAACACTGACTTGCTTCTCATACAAGATGTTTTCCAGCTCTGTCTTTCTGCTGTATCCAGCCTGCTTGCTGTTCACTCCCTCTGCATTCCAGTGCATCATGACAAGTGGCACTCTGGGTTTCTCTTTTCCTGTTTTGTTTTGGTCAGTAGTTCTCCTCTGCCGTCTGCTGACTCCACAAGACGGTCTAGAGGGTCCTCCAGTAGCTGAGGGTGGGCTCTGTCGAGGCTCAGAGCCCGGCACTGCACCTGCCTGGTGGAGCTCCACAGGGCGAGCACCATTACGAGATTTATTTGACGGTGTACTCTCCATAGAAAAAAAAAAGCGAGTTGCGTGATACTGTGGTTTCCGGTGCGCCTTCTGGCCCAGTATCTATGACTTTAGCACCTGTTCAACGGGAGAGTGGGCTCATCCCTAATCTGTTTATGTTCCCAGTAGTAGACTATTCGCAAGCAGCCTGGGGGTGTCACTGCTCTGCGCGGACCTTGTTTACCGAGGCGGCGTCCGAGCTCGTATGGTGAAAATATGGTTGCGTTATCTTCAAAATAGCCCTGTCTTTCCCATGGCTTTTCTGCCATCCTGCAACTTTGAGTTAGGGAGTTCTGAGCTCCAGTCTCTTTCCCAGGCATTTTATCCTGGCCTGGCACGCATACAGAGGACCCCACTTCTGGTTCTAAGTTAGCAGTTGGGGATAGGTGGGGTAGCACACTGTGCATTCCCCGTCATCCAGGGGGCTCTCCAACTATGCAGAGCTTGCACAATGCTGTGCTCTGGTTCTGGGCTCTCCCAAGGAATCCTCACGTCCTGCACAGAGCCACTTCCAGATACCCACCACCTGCCAACCCTCCATTGTAGAAATCTCCTGCATGCGGCCATCCAGTCAAGAGCCAGTATTAAGTCTGGTGCCCAAGTGATCCCCCCAAGCTCAGTGTGCAATGCTGGGTTCTCATCATGCTGCAACACAGGGGGGATTGTGATGCTCAGCCATCTCTCTCAACTCTGCACCGATAAGTGACATCGGGGACTTAACTGTGCCTCAGTACTGGGAGGCCCCGTTTCCGGGTACACCACACACAGCCAATTGAGGCAACGGTCGCCGTGGGCGTGCTATGAGCAAAACCAACAAACTTTCTCAGCTTTTTTTGTGAACAGTGGTTTCAAATAAGCGTGAAGAGTAAACTGGTAAGAACATCTGTGTCAACATTTTTGTAAAGCCACTTTTAAATCAGTTTTTGTTGTTTCCTAGACAAACATTTTTCTATCTGCAAAATTGTAAAATCAATTGTTTGTTCCAGAATTCAGAATAAAAATGGCAAAAGCAGAACAAACCAAAAATACAGCGTGGATTATCTGACATATGGATTTATTCCAGCACTAAATAACCAACAACTGCCAGTGTGTCTATTATGTGAGAGGGCCTTTTCAAATGAGGCGAAGAAACCTTCCAGACTACTTGAACATGTGAAAAAAATTCACCCAGATAAAACAGATAAAAGTTTGACATATTTTCAGTCACTTTGTGAAAACTTTCAGAAACGTAAAACTGTCCGTGACATGTTTGTCAACACTTCACAACAAAGCTGTGATGGTTTGTGAGCTTCATACAAAATTTCATTGCTGATAGCTAAATCTAGAAAGTCTCACACAATCGCAGAAAATTTGATTTTGCCAGCTATAAGGGAGTTTGTGAGTACAGTTATGCATAAGTCAACTGAACAAATAATTAAAGCAATTCCGCTCAGCAATACCTCTGTTCAAAGAAGAATAGATTAAATGGCTGAGAATGTTGAAAATACATTGTGCAGCATACTTAGGACAACAGAATTTGCATTGCAGTTGGATGAGTCAACTTTGCCGGGCAACAAATCTTTGCTTCTTGCCTATGTTTGATTCGTAAAAGATGAAAGTTTGGTTCAAGAGTTGTTATTTGCTAAGCAACTAGTAACTGATACAAAAGGAGAGTCAATATTTCGTGTAGTAGAGAAATTTTTCACAGAGAAGGACATTCCGCTTACTAACATTCTTGCTTGTGCAACAGATGGGGCACAATCAATGATAGGTTGTTACCGCGGGTTTATCGCTTTTTTAAAAGAAGCTGTACCTGGTATATTTACAATACACTGTATAATTCACAGACAACATCTTGTCGCAAAAAATCTAAGTGATCGACTTCACAAATCATTAAAAACTGGTATCACAGCGATTAACAAAATTAAGTACCATGCTCTCAGTTCTCAACTATTTCGAGAGCTTTGTACAGAGAATGAAGAACAGTTTGAACGTTTGCTGATGCACACAGAAGCTAGGTGGCTCTCAAAAGGAAATTGTCTTTATGCTCTTTTTGAAACTGTGGTAGAATTCTTCAAAGACTTGCATGCTTCGCTCAGTACAGAACTAACAAATATCAGGCATGACATTGCATATTTGTCAGATTTATTCACAAAGTATAACGAAATAAATCTACAACTGGAAGGAAATTATATTAATCTTATGAAAGTCAAATCTGTCGTCTCTACGTTTCTGGCCAAATTAACGCTATTCAAACGTAATATTGGCCGTCGCGAGTTAATCCAATTTCCCAGCCTCTTAGAGTTGGAAGAGAAAGACAAAATACCAGAGGATAATCTTCAAGTATATTGTCGCACAAATAGATATACTGCATAAAGACATGTCTCAGAGGTTTCAGGTTATTCTTTTGATCACAATTCCAGACTGGATAATAAATCCATTCCTGGACACGTGCAGTGAGGAACTAGGAAGGGTGGAAGAGGAACTGATATCACTACAAAATGACGTTGATCTTAAGCCAATGTTCGAGAAATCATATCAAGACATTTGGTTGCAGAAAGAAACCTCTGAACACCATCCTGCAGTGTGGGGAAAGGTTAAGATGTTCTGTAATGCCTTTCCAACATCGTATTTAGTAGAGCGTGGTTTCAACTTCTTTTGAAGCAGAGAAACAGACTGCAGATTACTGAACATGGAAATCTGAGACTCCTTCTAATTAACTTTAAGCCTGATGTTGAGAAGCTGATATCACTACACCAGGCACATCCATCTCACTGAAGTTAAAAATGAAGTAAGTTTGTTACTAATTTACTTTCGCATACTGCTGCTTGTTTTACTGGATTAAGTAATTACGTTTTTCTTTTTAAATTAAGTTAATTGTGGAGAGTTACTGTGATTTGGGTTTCAACAGGCCCCATTTTGTTTTCTATTTGTAACTATAAGAGATGCACCAGTCTTCTTCTCTTGATAACTATTTGAGTTTGCCATTTGTGTCTTCTCTCTAGTAAAGATTGGAGTGTATTCTTCTTCTATATGAATAGCAGAGGTGTTTAGTCTTGTTCTGTAGGTAAAGTAATTGCGGGTTTTTTTCTATAGGGATTACTGTAAGTTAGTACTGAATGGCACCAGTCTTCCTTTCCCTAGACGATCGCGATCTTGTAATTTCATTTTGCGTTGTTTAAATTTATCACAGTCATTTTATTGTGGTAAGCTTTAGCGTGATTTAATTAACCCCTACCCAGTAAATTGGGGGAAGGGGTGATTAACCACTACCCAGGTAAAGTCCAACTTACGTTAGAGCGAATCACATTGGATTCTGCTCACACAAACGGATAATGTTAGGTAATGTTAAGGGGGCGAAAAGACATGCGCATTTAGAGTAAGCGGGTTACTCATTTGTTCTAAATTTAGAAGATGAGCACAGGGATATTTTTAGATTTTTCACTAATTCTATTGGTTGTAACGGGACGCCTAGTATCAAGTCGGTCTTGGGTCAGCGTGGGCAATCTTAAGATACATACTGGCAAAATTCGATTAGAGGTCTCTTCGTCTGCAGAAATTCGCGGCCGTGCATCCACGCATTATTGTCTGCTTCTGAAGCAGAAGAAACGCAGTAATCAGTATGTCTATAATTTAAAGTAGCGTGGTAATTAAAGCTAAGTTTCTCTAATAGAGTCTTAGCCCGTTCAAGTGTAATTTATTTAAAACTAATGTAACTTGTAACGCTATCAATTATTTCTGCGAGAATAGCAGTGTCCATGAGTGATTAAATAGATATTAAGTATGTATGCTCTGTAAGATTTAATAGAAGGTCCGTAGAAATACACGCATCTTTGATTTATGGTAGTTTACAGAATATTCGGAAGCACATGTATTTTATTTCATTGAGAGTTTAATTCTGATGTCACATATAAAAATATACGGGAACGGACTTTTGTAGTTTTAAGCATGTGGTTACTGGGATTTAATTAAGTACATTGACCCCAAAGAGAGAGAGGGTAATTTAATAATTCTTTATCTGTTGAGCAATGTAACCATGTTGGGTAGTTGTGTAAGGTATTTTATTGTGCTTTAAATTGGATGTGTAATTAAATATTATGGAGAGCAGTATTTAATATTTCCGATGAGGGGATTTACGTAGTCCTAGAGAATATAGTCTATAGAGGTATAGATTTATGTGCATAGAGATGTAATATATAAGTGTATTGGGGAAATTTAATCATGGGTGTGCATTTAATTGTAGTGCATTTTATTAAATCAATTGAGACCGCTTGCAGAGTTAAAGTAGGCCTAAGTATGGGAGGTTTCCCTACATGTTCTAATGTTTTGATACATGGAGTAAGATGTGCGTAACCAGACTTAGGTCAGCGCGTCTGGATTTTACGAGACAGACAGTGTTGAAGTTGTGGGTAGTTGACCCGGGGTAGTAAATATCTATGTATCGTTGTGCAGGGGTAGGGGAAAGAATGGAGCAGTCTTTGTTTTGGGTGTTTACATGTTGTGCTAAATATGAGTGTGACTGAACAACAACTGTATATGTTCTACTATGTAAGTTTATAATATGAGAGTAACTTGAAGTTGTTGTAAATAGTGGCCTTTCTTTTGTCCACAGCAAATGGTCATGGCCTGTAGCTCAGGTGCCATAAATGTTGTTCCTGACAGCTGGCATAAGTAGTCAGTCTGGAGCAGCCATTTCAGAACTCCAGGACATCTCTTATATACAACATATGGCACACCATTAGCACCTGAAGCTGACTTGCACCATGCTTTCTTGACAATGCTTTCTACTTCTTGCATTGTTCCTGGCTTCCTAGGCCATATAAAGCCTGCCATGCTGCTGAACAGCTTATATCTGCAAACAACTGAATAGGTCATTCTAAGGTGTTCTTCCAGATCTTCTTTTCCAATTTATAATGTTCCCTGACCATGGCTGTTCAAACAATTCTTTGTCAAACTTGAAGGGCTCCCTGAAGAATCTTTCCACATCCCTCCATGTTTTCCATCTTTTCCTACACAACCTTTCTACACAGAGCAAAATGCTGGCATTTCAGGTCTCCCAAACCTGTTGCAATCCTTCCTTCTCTGTGTCAACTGCATTCTTGAACTGTTTTCATGCATGCTTCTTCTCTTTCTTGATCTCTTCCATTCTGATTTCTCTTCTAATTTTTTTTGTGAAGGGTTACTCTTCATTGCCTCCTTGACTCCAAACACTTTGTGAAGTGAAGATATATTATGTCACCAACGATTTCCAGTTTTTCCTCCAAGGTTTTCTGTTTCAGGTTGTTATCCAGCTTTTTTGACAAGGCTTCGTCCAGCTGTTCCCAAAGCCTTTTTGCACTGGCAGATGGAAACTTTATTGTATCTCTTTTCCCATCCAAGAAGTGTGTGAGATCATCATTAGGCAGATCAAATTGAATATTCTTTGAGCTGTGGATTGATTCCTGGCTGAGGTCTTCTAATGTTTTACCTGTTGTAGAGGAGTGCTGTTGATTTACTACTGATGAGCTCACACACCCCTTTTTCATTCTGTGGATTTTCATACCTCTCTGAGTAGAGAATTTCCTACCGCAGGCACACAGAAATTCCAGCTGTTCATCAGAACTCAAGGTCTGTGAAACTGTGGATTCATCAGCCCCCCCCCCCCCCCTTTTTTTCTCAATGATTCCTGGGGGCATCTATCATGTTTTGGTCATGTAGCAATTATTTACACCTTACAGGGTGCCAATCTGGTTAGCTGGTTCCTACTCTTTCTCAGTGTCATTTGTCTTTCCAGACGTCCATCGGTCTTTACCCGATTGTTAATGGTCTGACAATGTAATTATGGTTGGAAACTCTATACAGAGCTATACAACAGGAGACAATCTGATCATCAGAAGTTACCATAAAATCTCGAGTATAATACGCACTCGTGTATAATACGCATGCTTGATTTAGCCCAAAATTTTCTGGTAAAATGGAAATTCGTGTATAATACGCACCATAATTTTTCAAGATTTTATTTTATTAAACATTTGTTAAAAATCTGAAAGAAGATGGAAGATGCTGCGCGATAGTAGTTTTTCGACGAACTGAAAGACCATGTCGCTTTATAAAATGAACTGCCCATCCATATGACGCTTTAAATGTTGTTCTGCCTGTACGAGATTTTATAAGTTCCAGAGCTTTAAGTCGGATTTCAATGCATGAAACACCGATGCCTTGTTGCCTTCTATCCACTACCCACTCCAATAATGTTTTTTTCTAGGTCTGGAAGATCTGGTGGTGACCCACGATTCGCCTTTTTCTTAGTAGGCAACACTTGCAGCGCCTCTTTATTTTTTCGCCATAATCGAATGTTGCACTCGTTAATGGAAAAATGTCGACTTGCTGCCCGATTGCCGTTAGATTCTGCATATTTTACTACTAAGAGCTTTTTTTGCTGCAGTACAACATTTTCTCGAATTCATTTTTAGGGCTTAAAATAATCAAATGACAAACTTCACAACCAAGCTTAATATCAAAACAGATTGAAGACCAAGAGTGCGAAATGCGTTTTGCAACAATGTCTGACACATATGAAAACACATGACACATTCAATTTTGCGCCATTTTCACTGTCAAATTGTGACAAAAACTTGACAGACTCCAATGTAGGTTACTTTCGATATCTAAAATTACGTATTGTTTAGTACTCGCGTATAATACGCACCCGAGTTTTAGCGGGCAAAAATGAGTAAAACTTGTGCGTATTATACGCGAGATTTTACGGTATACTTTGTCTTAACAATGGTACATACAACATCCCACCTCACTATTAGCATCAAGATTCTGGAAGCCTCCATTATACTCCTGCTTACATTCATCAGATCCTGAATTTTTATTACAGTACACAATACTTTTTAATTATTACATACATTCTGACTGAATCTTTAATGCATTTTGAAAATTAGTTTTGGCTATTATAAAGTACAAGAATGTTTGAAACAAAGAAATATTATCTATAGTTGTATAAACTTAGTAAAATACTTACTGATATAATAACACACTTACAAGAAGAGTCTTTGAAAGTTTAGACTTGTTCTTCTTAACAAGAGGTTGTTGTTGTTGATAAAAAAAGGGTTGATGAGCTTGTCACCGTTTTGCAGCCAATGCCAATTTGAAGAATTTTTATGTGTGCAGAGGCTTCTCATTGGTACTGATTAAAGTGTATGTGATTGGTGGTCAATAATCAATATACCTCTGTATCAAGTTCTCTTCACTGTGTGTTTTTTAGGATACCTCTGCCTTTTTTTCTCTGGGGATTTCAGAACAAGGACCACCTTGTAATGCTATCAACAGGTTTCTTCAATGTGTGTCCTATCCATCGCCAGCATCTTTTTCTCATCTCTTGTTTCACTGGCACTTGTCTAGTTCTTGTCATCAGTTCCACATTTGTGACTTTATAATACCATTTCAAACCTTATATTCTATACAAGCTTCCATTTATGAAAGTCTGTAACCTGTTTTGTTGTTCTCCATCTTTCAGAGCCATACAATAGGACTGACTTGACATTTGAGTTGAAGATTATTATCTGCTTTCTTGTTTTTCCTGTCTTCTATCTTGTTTATGGTTTCTGTTGTTATCGATGCTTTGTGCTGATGTTCTCTTTTTCCCAGTACCTCTCCACATGTCTTGTTTCATATATTTTTGTTTGTTGTTGCCAGCAGTCTTCCATATCGGCTTCATCATCTGGTTGTTGGAGTAATTAGTATGTGTTGGACACTGTGGTTGAAACTTTGTCTCTTATTTCTTGATTTCTAGGATATTCCACATTATACACACTTTTATGGGTTTCATTTTTGTTTGTTGTTGCCAGCAGTCTTCCATATCGGCTTCATCATCTGGTTGTTGGAGTAATTAGTATGTGTTGGACACTGTGGTTGAAACTTTGTCTCTTATTTCTTGATTTCTAGGATATTCCACATTATACACACTTTTATGGTAATCTGATGCTATGTCTGCAGCCCTATATACCTTTACATCAAGTAATCATGATCTATACTTCTTATTTGTGGCCTGATGATATCCATGTTGCTATATGTGTTCTTTTATGTGGAAATATGCTTCCCCCTGTAGCTAGTTGATCTTAAGCACAGAAGTTTATTAATAGTTAACCATTCTTGTTCATCATACTAATCCATGTTTCCCCATGATTTCTTCAAAGCTGGTGTTGTCTGTTCCTATTTTCGTATTTAGGTCCCCCATCAAAATTGTGGTTGTTGGGGAGCCAAGTAATAGCGTTCGGCAAGTGAGCAGCACAGTCTGGGCTACCTCAATGGATGGGTACAGTTGTGGCAATTAGGTTTATGTGTTGGGGTTTAATTATTGCACATGTTTGGTGAGTCTGATGCATTCTGTTCTTAGTTGGAAGACCAAACTTTTCGGGGGTGGGAGACATGCCAGATATTTTAGAAAGAAAATTATTATTGTCAGGACCACTATATGCTGTGGATTTGTTAACACAACACCACTAAAGATAAACAAGGCTCGTCCTCCTAGAGGTACGACCACCACATATAATGCTGACAATAAGAAATAACACCTTTAACAGGAATTTCCCTTTAATGCTCGAATGCAAACAATGTCGCAACACAAGGTTACAAATATATGACCAATATATAAAGACACATCACAACATGCCAGAGCAAACTTCTCTTAATAGATTTGACTAATAGCCGCATCTAACACAATATGGCGGCCTAGTATTAGCAATGACTTGAGCACTGCTCACTGAAACGGCCCTACCTTATAACAATGAACAACCCTCCACAAGTGGACAAGGTAAACTCTGCGGTATGTAGAAAAATGACACTAGTTAACATCTCAAACTAGAATTACACACTACACTCCAAATACTCCACAGGAAAGCAAAACTCAGAATATGAAACTTATGGCACACTCTTCTCAGCCAACTGCTGGGAGGGAAAGACTCAGTATGTCCGCTCTCGGACCTGACTAAACGATGACTGCCTATCTTGGCGCCCGAAAAATCATGCTTCCTGTCCGGTCACCTGACCTGAGCAATCCAGTTATCTCAGTGTTGCCGACACTCAGCGTTAACAATGTAGCCACTCTAATTTTCCGTCATCGTGAAATAACGCAGTGACAATTACGAACCCAGTATAATAAACAAATCTGTATGAAAAATAACACTAATAGTGTGAATTGAATATATATATTGTACTTCATGCATTCACCTCAAGTATTGCTGCAAATTATATTTGAAAATTAAGTTTAATATGTTCACAGCTGTATGAAATAATGCTAGACATTAAGCATGAAAGAACTCATGTTTTATGTGCCTGTAAAGACCAGTTTTCTAATTTTACTGGCACAATACTGCACAACGTATAAACAAAATGAAATTTTTCTTTTTATTTAATACAAGAAGACATATTGTTGCCTCTAGTTTGCATTTTTAGCTATGAACTTTTCTAACGAGACCTTTGATATCATCTTGAACGGGGAAAAACTACAGAAAGTTGAAAGTTTCAATTATTTAGGCAGTAAAATGACTCAGGATGGTGACACAACAAGAGAAATCCATACTAGAATTGCTTTGGCAGCTAGTGCCTTCAATAGATTATCTAACATTTGGAAATTACGATCATTGAATATACATACCAAGCTTCGTCTGTTTAATTCAAATGTTATCTCAGTGTTAACATATGGCTGTGAGAGTTGGAAAATAACAAAATCATTGGAGAAACAAGCTGAATACATTCGAAAACAAATGTCTTAGAAAACTCATGAACATCAGTTGGAAAGAATTCAAGACTAATCGACAAATAAGAGAAGACTCTAGGCAGAAATATGTCTCCGACTATATAAGGAAAAGACGATGGTCATATATCGGTCATGTCCTACGAATGCAAAACAACAGAATATCACTACAGGCGCTCACTTGGGTTCCTGAGGGTAAGAGAAAAAAAGGAAGACCAAAAGAAACAGTCAGAAGAACAATAATAAGAGAAGGAAGAACGTTGGGCCTAAATAATGTGCAAGAGCTAAGAGGAGTGGCGTCACAACGAACAACCTGGAGAGCACTGGTTTCTGCCTTATGCGCCGTGTTTGGTGCTTAAAGAATTTATTATTATTATTATTATTATTTGTGAGCTAGAAGATAATAGGGTTTCTTAAGTAATCACTGTTACTGATCAAGATAGCAATTTTCTCAACAACATAATCACAGTAGACAAGATATAGTGATTTTTGTACGATCCTCAGACAAAACGTCAGTCCTCTGAATGAAAATCACCCTCATCTCTGCGGACACAGAAATTTTGTTTGGACAAGAGCAAAGGAAAAGTTATGTTGGAAGTTTTTTTTATTCCCAGGGTATTGTCTACCATGAATTCATTCCTGAAAGCTGAACGGATAACAAGGAAATGTACGTTGATATCCTCCATCATTTAAGAGATGCAATCAACAGGAAACGTCCAGAAAAATGGAGAACAAACAGTTGGGTTCTGCTGCATGACAATGCACCAGCACATCGATCCCTACTGGTGAAGCAGTACCTCGTAATGCACAATGTGACTGCCCTGGAACATGCTCCATATTCTCCAGACCTGGCACCGCCTGATTTTTTTCTTGTTCCCTCACCTAAAATTGGCACTGAAAGGGCAGAGATTCAATGATGCTGAGGACATTATCACTAATGCAACAAAGCAGCTGAGAGAATGTGTTCCAGGAATGTTTCCAACAGCTGTATGGACATTGGCAAAAGTGTGAGTTGCCAAAGGGAACTATTTTGAAGGAAATGTAGTGTAAATGGCTGTATTGTTACTTATTTCTATACAGTACACAAATTCTAGGAACTTTCTGAAACTACATCGCATATTAATTTAGTATATATATATATTATGCATCAAACTTTAGTAAATTGGCTGCAGAATGTTTTGAAACAATGTTGAGTTCTTACGTGATGTTATAATTGTATGTTATGTCTTGTGAAGTGCAGAAGGAAAAAAAAATTAAAAACAAAGAATTAATTTAAAATGCATACTTAGTAATCACAATAGACTGCCAAATGACGTGGAAATTACAGATAACCAAAATAATAGCTACGAGCAAAACTTCGCAAGCCATCATGAAAAAGTTAGCTGGTACTACATGGGGTGCTGATGAGAATATCCTCAAAAAGCTGAACACAGGCAGTCAGGCCTGCTATGGAATATGGCATCACAGCTTGGTCGATGGCAGCAAAGTCAAATTTTGACAGAGTAAACAGACTCCAAAACAAAGCAGCACATATTATAACAGTGGCCCTAAAGTCCACAAAAATCAACCAAATGGAAAACATTACATGGCTACAGTCAATGGAGGACAGATGTGACAACAGAGTCCTACAACAAGCTGACAAATTTAAGAGACTCAAAGGACACCCCATATTCCAAAGAATGAATAGGCTAGGAAGGGGCAGACTCAAGCAAACTAACTTTGAGGCCCAAGCAAAAGAAAGAATTAGCAAAAATATCATGCTAGCAAGCTCAGTTGCAAAGAAAATCCCAACAAGCTCAACTATCCCACTGTGGAAAATAAGATGCTTTCCTGAGATAAAATCTGATATTCCAGGCATTGAAAGTAAGGGAACACAGACAGAAACACAAAGAAAGTGTATAGCAACCAAGTATACTGACCAAAATTTCCCAGCAAAGCTTTGGACACATGCATATACTGATGGTTCAGCAAAAATGTTGAAAATGGGGGTGCCGGCATCCTCATAAAATTAAAGAATAGAATCCACTCTATGGCAATTGCCACTGGCAAATACTGCAATAACTTCAGTGCTGAAGCAGAAGCCCTGAAACAGGCAGCAGAAACTCTTATTTAATGCAAAGCACAGGCAGAAAAACAGATAGTAATCTTTACAGATGCCATCTCAGTAATAACAGCGCTGAAGAACCACCATGCTAAAGGATTGAAAGATCTGATAATCCCCCTTGAAAGACTGGCCAAATGCTTCAACAAGTGCACAATCCAGTGGATACCAGCCCATTGCAACATACCAGGAAATGAGGAGGCAGATAAACTTGCGAAGGAAGGAGGTGCCTTACAACAAAATGATATAGAGACAACTTACACAATGGCAATGACTACTATAAAGGCTACATTCAAGTCCAAATGGGAAAGAGAACACCCGGGCCATTTGAAAAATGATGCTTATCATCAACTATCCAGGAAAGAACAAGTCATCATTTTTCGGCTATACTGGCACTGGATACCATCTATACCTTACTTACACAACAGATTGAGATACCATCTATACCACAAATACAAAATTGGTGCAACAGATCTCTGCACCTGCGGTACCAGCCCGATGACAGTCGAACACCTGCTGCAGTACTGCCCAACCTACAGTAATGAATGGAGTAGCATATGGCAACAACCCACTTCTGTCATTGAAAAACTGTTTGGAGATACCAGGAACCTTGAGTTGACTACTGCCTTTATTAGACTCATAAATGTGGAAGTCTGAATGTAAACGAGGAAGAAGAATTTAAATTATGCAAATACAGGTAAATATTTCTGCTCTACTTAATCTCTAGGTATTAAAACATGAGGAATTGAAATGTATATCCAGTTGACAACTAATTCTACAAGTTTGATAAAAAAAACAAATGAAAATTTTAATTTATATAAATTTGTGTGCATGAAGTCACATATTGCTGAACTGGAATCTCACTTACACATTCCTGTAATATGCAAATTAATTAATTTATTACTTAACAATATCACATTTGTTCAACGTCTTTATCAGAATAATAATAGGTTATTATTACTATCGATATTGCTAATATTCATTTAGAAATTATATACGGAGACTGATTCTTTAATAATTTATAGGTCTTTTTCTTGTGATTATGTTACATGTAAACAAACAACCCCATGACATCATTAATTGATAAAAGTATGCAAAAACTAAGCACCAATATAATTTTGTCACTACCAGTTCAAAATATGTTGTTCACAAGAAGTGTTTACATGATATGAACACTCTATGGGACTAATTATCTAACTTTTTGTTCAATTTTGGAATCTTATAAACTGGACATGCCATGAAGCCTGTTGCTAGATCTATAGCAACTCTAGCAACAGATGTAAAGCACACATTTGAGCTTCATAAATTTTTTCTTTCACTCACAAACATTCACACGTGTGCTGGATGTAATGAAATGATTTTAAACTGGCTTATCGCCAGATATGTTCTAATTTTCTGCTCCAATATGACATATATTATTCTGGTGCAGGATGTGCCAATGGGTAAAAGTAAAGGCCAATCTGGTGCACCATACGGCTCGCAGGTTAGAATGAGTTAAGATGTTGTAAATGGGTCTGGGGACTTCTAGCATGTTTTGTGAGCTAGAAGATAATAGGGCACATGGTTTCTTGAAATGTAGAATTTGTTGACAGTCACGTCATTAGTTCATTAAAAATATATGTCAAATATAAGAGGACATGATAGGTAGAATTTGTTGACAGTCACGTCCTTAGTTCATTAAAAATATATGTCAAATATAAGAGGACATGAAATGTAGAATTTGTTGACAGTCACATCTTTAGTTCATTAAAAATATATGTCAAATATAAGAGGACATGGAATGTAGAATTTGTTGACAGTCATGTCCTTAGTTCATTAAAAATATGTCAAATATAAGTGGACATGAAATGTAGAATTTGTTGACAGTCACGTCCTTAGTTCATTAAAAATATGTCAAATATAAGAGGACATGGAATGTAGAATTTGTTGACAGTCACGTCCTTAGTTCATTAAAAATATATGTCAAATATAAGAGGACATGAAATGTAGAATTTGTTGACAGTCACATCCTTAGTTCATTAAAAATATATGTCAAATATAAGAGGACATGGAATGTAGAATTTGTTGACAGTCACATCCTTAGTTCATTAAAAATATATGTTAAATATAAGAGGACATGGAATGTAGAATTTGTTGACAGTCACGTCCTTAGTTCATTAAAAATATATGTCAAATATAAGAGGACATGAAATGTAGAATTTGTTGACAGACACATCTTTAGTTCATTAAAAATATATGTCAAATATAAGTGGACATGGAATGTAGAATTTGTTGACAGTCACGTCATTAGTTCATTAAAAATATATGTTAAATATAAGAAGACATGGAATGTAGAATTTGTTGACAGTCACGTCTTTAGTTCATTAAAAATATATGTCAAATATAAGAGGACATGAAATGTAGAATTTGTTGACAGTCACGTCCTTAGTTTATTAAAAATATATGTCAAATATAAGAGGACATGGAATGTAGAATTTGTTGACAGTCACATCCTTAGTTCATTAAAAATATATGTCAAATATAAGAGGACATGGAATGTAGAATTTGTTGACAGTCACGTCCTTAGTTCATTAAAAATATATGTCAAATATAAGAGGATATGGAATGTAGAATTTGTTGACAGTCACGTCCTTAGTTCATTAAAAATATATGTCAAATATAAGAGGATATGGAATGTAGAATTTGTTGACAGTCACGTCCTTAGTTCATTAAAAATATATGTCAAATATAAGAGGACATGGAATGTAGAATTTGTTGACAGTCACGTCCTTAGTTCATTAAAAATATATGTCAAATATAAGAGGACATGAAATGTAGAATTTGTTGACAGTCACGTCCTTAGTTCATTAAAAATATATGTCAAATATAAGAGGATATGGAATGTAGAATTTGTTGACAGTTACGTCCTTAGTTCATTAAAATCATATGTCACATATAAGAGGACATGGAATGTAGAATTTGTTGACAGTCACGTCCTTAGTTCATTAAAAATATATGTCAAATATAAGAGGACATGAAATGTAGAATTCCTCAAGAAAGACAATGTCAACAACCCTTTATTCTAGAGTCAGAATGAGAAAATGTTTATCTCACGTTGATTTCTATTGTTACGGTTTAGATTAGGTTATGAAACAATAATATTAACCAACAGAAATGAAAGTCATTTCACGGCAAGGTCCTGCTTTCAAAGATAAGTGATTGCATGATGCTAATGTAATCACAAACTGATTTTGTTCAACAACTGTTTTGGGTTTACTTTCATTCATGGCGTCTTATGGAAATGATGTATTTCCAAAGTTACAGACAGCACTGTACATTCTGGAAGTGATTTCTACTTCAGTAGCCAGTTGTGAGCATTAGTTTAGGACACTAAAGCTAATTCTTTCATATTTATGAGTGTCTATAGGAGTAATCTGTCACTTCTTAGTACTGAAATAGAAACTCTTGAGAACATTCATTTTGGTAACATAATTGATCAATTTGCAGGAATGAAGGTAAAAAAAAAAAAAAGGTAAAGGAACCCGTTACACGCCCTGAGGCATATTGGGAATATGGTGTTAGGCCCATATTATCTTGACTGTCGGCACACTAGGGGTGATGTGGTCGGCATCACGCCGGCCGCCTTAACCTTCCCAGAGTTGCTCTGGTACCCATTTGGGGCTGGGTCGACCCAGGAGCCGTTTGTGGCCTAAAAAATTCCCGCCTCATCCGGGGATCGAACCATAGACCACTGCGCTAGGAAGCCAGTGCACTAACCACTATGCTACCGCGGAAGGTGCTAAAGATCAATTTGTAGTAAAAAAAAAAATGTGACATCTGTGATGTACTGTTTATGCTGTTAAAATAAAAAGCTTATTAGAAAGAGCAGTTTATTTGTTTTATTTTTTGTTTCTTAACTAATGCTTAAATTTCCTATATTCTCAGTAATTTATTTGGTTGTTCCTAATAGAATTTAAAAGTCACTTCAGTGCTAGATATAGTCCTTAATACTTTTGATTAGTCTACAAAATGAACATGTATTTTATCTGGTGGTGACAGGGAATGCTGTTTTTCCTTTTTTGCCTCCGGTGCTAAAAACCCTCGTGCACCACTGCCCCAAAGAAGTAAAATTTGTGCCAAGGGATTTTCTGTCTGGACTAAAGATAAACAAAAAAGATAAAATAACTGAAATTAAAACAAAAACATACACATTTGCATAAAGGGTTGAAACCCTAAAAAATGATGATGCTTGTGGTGGATGTGTATAAATAACAATTATTATGTTAAGTATTTGTTGATAGTGGTAACATATTGAGTACAGGTTACATTTATGTTAAAAAGTTGTAAAGCATTACTGAGTAAATTGTCCCCAGCAGGATATACAGATGTGGAACTGGTCCTCATACTCTCTCTCCCTGCAGGAACATGGCCATCTTCCTCATCTTCACGTTCTATCTTCACTGTGTGTCCCTGAAAACAAAATATTGAACATTTTCAAGTTTGAAACAAACAACTTCAGTCTTAAACAATACCCCAGTTTTACAACTACATGATAAATGTGTATGTATTTAAATTACATTCTTTTCTCAAGTGTTTTATGCCTCTGACCATGATGAAGACCTTATATTACATTTACATGTACTACACTACTACAGGGGGGGAAAAAAAAACAAAGAACCTAGCGATAAGTAATAACATGTTTATATGGACAATATTTTAACAGATTTCTCAGTATAACTCACTCACTCAAATACAGTGAAAGACGCAGTCAACGCCTTAACAAAATACAAGTGCCCAAGCCTAGGATTGACTTATTCAAGAAAAGCTTAGCTTACTCTGCTGCTCATCTCTGGAACTATCTTCCACATTATCTGAAAGATAACAACCTCAGTCCCTATTCATAAAATCGTAAACTTTTCGATTACTTTATGAGTTCTGATTATCTGCCCCCCTAATGTGATTATACCCTTGAAGCAACCAAAACCGAACAAATGATATAATATCGAATGTAGGTTTAATGATGATGATAGTGTTTTTCAACATATTTTGTTTCATGGTGATACTTAGTTTGTATTTTTCAACAGACTTTATTTCATGTTTATAATTAGATCCTGTGAATGTGAGTATGCTATTATTTTACCTTTATAATGTTGAATTCCTTGAATTGATGGGTAAAATGTATGCGAGAATAAATGAAATCAGTATAAAAGACGAGAGAAAAGAAGGGCAGAATGTCAAGAACCTAGTGCCCAATTAATAACCTTTATAAACAAAGATTCTCAGTATAACTCACTTTGGCTGTATAAAAATTTGCTATCAAAAATTAAAAAGAATACTCACTGTAAAATCTGTACTGATTTCTTGTTTTATTTTTTGATCCAGAAATGGTATCTTCTGTTCCATATTTTTTTGCAATCTGAAAAGAATAATGAAATATATGCAACAATATCTTAGACAATTAGTTACATGATGGCTATTTGAAATATTCATATCACAAGAAATTTCACTCACTTCTTTTTTTTTTAATACAAAAATGTAACAACCTGAAAATATAAGGAAGAGTGATACACGTTTAATTGTAGTATATCCAATATCAGATTCAACAGCCTTCAATGATTCCAATCTGTCAAGTGCATGCAAAATGCGTATATGATCATTTTTAAAAAATGTAACTTCTACCTATAATCTATCTATACCTGTGCTTTATACACTACACTAAGGTATTAAACATAGTAACACATGAGAAAATTATAAAAATGCTAGAAAGCATCAACCTCGATGGTAAGGACCTGAGAGTTATAAACAACATGTAATGGCAACAAACATCAGCACTGACAATTAACAGCCATATAGGAATGTTTTAAAAGGGTGTTATACATGTTTGAAGATAGTATGTCTGTGATGGCATTTTAAACAGTTTGTGCCATTTTGATTTTCTGAGTGATTCAGAGATTTTCAAATTTATACTAAATATGTGTAAGATCATGTTTGAAAAATGTAGCTTTTACCATTTGATAGCTAGAATCTAAGTTTCTTAAAATATAAACATGTGGAATTTTTACAATTTTTTTTTTTTTTTGGGTACTAATCTTGAAATCAGATATACAGACAAGTTACAAATTTTGCCAGAAAGTGCTACATTTTAGTAAATTCTATCACAGAATAATGAAGTAAATAAAAGAAAATTTGATATAAATTTTCCCAATTAGCCACTTTATTTCATGTGTTCATCACTAGATCTCTTCTGTTGCTTACCATTTAGCTCCCTGTGAGGTACAGTGTAATCACATTTTTTGTTAGAGAAGCACTAATGAGGACATCACATAATTCAAAACTAGTGTTCTCACAAAAATAAACGTAAAGTAAGGGGTGTGTTCTCACAGGAATAACTGTAGAGGAGGGAGTGTGTTCTCAAAGGAATAAATGTAAAGAAGGGAGTGTGTTCTCACAAGAATAATTGTAAAGTAGGGGGTGTGTTCTCAAAGGAATACAAGTAAAGTAGGGGTGTGTTCTCACAGGAATAAATGTAGGGGGTGTGTTCTCAGGTGCATACATTTCCAACCATTGTAGCATTTTGCTTTTAAACATGACAATTTTGATGATTAATGTCATCTTTCCCTTTTCTTACAGTATCATATAATAATTATAGAACAAATATTGGCCATCTTACAAGTACCATGTTGAGCTGAACACAGAAGTGCTAGTGAGGTCTGGAGCTTTACAATGACTGTTACACACCTGGAGCAGAGACTATTGTTTCTCCTATATCATCAGCTGTCATGTCAGTAATTGAATATGAGCTAGGAATACTCGTGCTGTCAATATTACAATGTAAATGGTTGGGAACTCAATCAAAATGAAGGGATGCATATCATCATGGGCTGTGCATGAGATAAGCCCACTGTGACAATGAATTGCATGCTTGGATCAATAATGATTAGATTCAGATATTTGATGTCCAGGCAAATAGCCTGTATGCTGATAACCACAGACAGAAGACACAACCTTCATGGGAACATAGCTGGCATAAAAGGAGTAAGAATAAAGAAAGTTATCATGAATGGCAGATGGAACAATAGATCAGGTGACCACAGTTAAAATATATATTCAAAGGTGAAAAGTGGAGTAAGTAATGTGAGAACTAAATAAAGTATCAGCAGGTCATCAACAGACTAGGTAGGGAGTGCAGAGCTTGAGGTCATAGAAAAGTGGAGCTAGAAATTAATCAACTAATAAATGATTATAGCCATGAATGAAAACAAATATATAATGATTAGTGAGGCATGGTGCGAACAATGAAAATCTTGTGAGGAGGTTCTAGTGCTACATACTGTTGATGACAAATTAAAAGCTCAATTAAAAAAATCATTCCAAACACTTCAAGCCTTCACAATGCTCTACTTCCTTACGTCCTATTTGTTGTTTTGTTTTTGTTGCACTGTGATATGTACAAACAAATTACTTTTGGGAAATGGCAAATCACACACATGCAAACACTGGCACAATTTAGACATTAAAAAAAATTATAATAATTTATTTATGACTGAGGTTAAACTGAATATTTTTATTCATACATTAACAGAAGAATAACAGAAGTTTGGATAAGGAGATTGTGTCTCTTATGTTGCCAGACTGTCTATTGGTACATAGATTACAGCTAGCATTAAGCTTACAACAAGTCAGTTTCAAGTTTTGTCAAACAGCTTTAACTCACTCTAACCCACAAGTAGTACTACACACCACTTTGTCCTTTACATTTATCAACAAGCCATATCTTGCACCCGCATGATATATGTCTGATTTTGAAAAGAAAATTTGAAAATACCTGGCAATAAGCTGATTTAAAACATTTCAATACATTGGCACATATGTGTGAACATTTTGTAATAGGGAAAAAAATTATGAAGCTGAAATATTACACTTCTTTATATCCGTAATTAGCGCTGCTAATCATCTGGTTATGAGCAATGGGAAGAGATTCATCTTCTTAACACTGGCTATAAGCTGATCAAGGACAGTTGCTGATTTCTCAGTGAACAGATGAGAATTATAGCAACAGTAGTTTTTCAGTTAGTCTTTGTGATTCAGATGAGGACTTTGCTAAGACTTCATGTTAGAATATTCATGAAAGTGATTAATCTGATAGAGATACTGAGCAAGTAGAGTATCACAAGATGTCCCAGAGTGGATAGAAATTGCTGACAGCTTGATACAGAATGCATTTCAATTTTATCAAAATGAGTGACTAAGGGGCTTGACTTGTCAACCTTGATGAAATGAAATAGTGTTTTATTTACTGATGAAATTAAAGATTACATGTGTCAATTTACTGCTGTCCTAATAAATATTGGGATTCAAAAGAAACCATTCATTCGTGACTACTGGTCTACATCTGCAGAATTGTATACACCTTGGTTTAGTCACATGTTTTTAAGAAATAGAAATGAAGCATGATATGATATTATTGCTTCATGTCTCTGATGACTCTCACAAGGAAAAGAAAAGAATGAACCATTTATGAACATTTTGTAACAAGAAAATTCAGAATGCCTTTCACTCACTCCATAATCTCAGTTTAAATGAAATGGGCATAAGGTACAAAAGCAGATGGCAATACAAGCAATAATAATAGCCCCTTCAGTCAATAACTGACTATGGGAATGTGCCCCTGTGGTGACAGCCCTCGGCTGCTTATTTTCCTGATGTTCCTTTCAACGTTTTCTCCTCTCTTTGGCTTGTTGTGTGAGCTTCTTTTTGCCACATCTGAGGTGGCGCCACAAACAGCATCACCATTTGGTGCAATCGGCAACTTCATCCACCCACATTGCTAGATTTATGTCCAGTGCCCTCATATCTCTCTTGCACACATCTTTGAACCTCAGCTGTGGTCGCCAACTGTTCTTTTTGCCATCTGCTAGTTGCCCGCAGAAGATATCTTTCAAGATGCGACCGGCTTCCATACGGTGGACATGGCCAAGCCAGCATAGTCTGTGCTGACTAAGCAGTGTATACATGTTTTGAAGGCCAACCTGTGACAACACCTCAACATTTGTCACTTTATCTTTCCACGAGATCCCGAGGATATGGCTTAGACACGGTAAATGGAAGGTAATGAGCCTTCTTTCTTGTTTAGCATAGGTTGTCCAAGTCTTGCTGCCATATGGGAGTGCGCTGGGGACTCAGGTCTCATATACACCGCAGCCATGGTCTTCGTTGTGAGTTTGGAATTTCCTAAATCACGCGATGTGAGGCAGGCAAAGGTAGCTGCAGCTTAGCCAATGCAGCTGTCAATTTCTGTGTTTAATTAAAGTTTGTCATTGATGGTAGACCCCAGGTATGTGAAGTGGTGCACTACTGTCATTACATAGTTATTGATAGTGACACATGGTGCAGCACCTGCATCCTGACTCAGCACAATCATTTTCTTTAGACTTATTGTCAGGTCAATGACCTTGCATGCTTGGGTGAAGTGATTCATCAAGCTCTGAAGCTACTTATGGTGACCCTTCTGATTTTTGTTTTTGCCTTCAGCCTTGAAAGATTAAACATAAGGCCATCTGACCTAGTGTCAAGGCATATTCCTTCAGCAATATAATCTACATAAACCAAGCGAATATCACAGAAAAGTCTTTGGTTTATATGATTCAGCAACTGGGTATGTAGTGAAAATGTTCACAAATTTTGGTTCAGATACATCATATGATCCTGAAGTGGATTCAAACAATGGGCAAGCTCTAAAGATTTTTTTGGACCCCAATTAAGCCTTTGGGTACAGGCCACCATTTATTTGCTGACAGCAATTACACCTCAAGAGAACTAATGACTTCTTACTTACAGGAGAAGAAGCAATACTACACCAGCACTCCCAACATCACCTTATGAAACTTTCCCTTGAAACTAAAGACTCTACACCTTAGTTATCTTGAATACAGATGGTACATGATACAAACAAGCAAGATGTTGTGTACAGCCTTTAGAGATAAAAAGGCCAAGAAATCAGTTTTGTGTTTTCTAAGGCTTAATTAGAGACCATAACCACATGGAAGAACATTGCAAAGCTGAAAATTATAGAGAAATACAACAATTCAATGAATGGATATGACCTCCTAGACCAATGAGTTGGCTATTATGGTGTATTTAATATAAAAAATATTTAATAGTTGGAAACATTTGTCTTCTGGCTGCTTGAAGAAGAGGAGGTCAGTGCTTCCAATGTTATATTGTTTTCATCATGCTGCAGTTCAAGAGACTTCTGCTTCACCAACTCACTGAAGCTTCTGCCTATCTATTTTGAGTAAACTAAGTATCCAAGAAAGCAGTCTGAAAAACTTTTGTGACACAAGGCATCTGATATGTTATACACAAACAGATAGGAACTGTGTCCTCAATAGCACACCTGTTTGTCATCAGCACTCCCATCATTATTGCACTGGTTGTCAAAACCAGCCACAATGTATTTATGACTACCATGAAAGCATATAAATAGTGGCAAATTTCTTCTGGGAAACATAAAATAGAATTTGGTATATGTAAATAATATTATTTATATTTCATTGATTTTAACTGAAATATGTGGTTTTGGAAATAGATTCATAAAAAATATATCTGTGAAGCGATTGTGACAAAAATGTGTTGATATGTTTTAAAATGGATGCACATTTACTTAATCTTTTTTTATTTTTATTTTCCATTTACTTAATCTTTTTTATTTTTATTTTCAATCAGGTTTGCACTTCACAAGACATTTTTTCACATAATATAATAGTTTTAAAACATTTCACAAGATTTCTAAGATTGTTTCCCATACTTTTATTCATAGCATTCAAAGCACATGCAACTATTGAATCAATGTAGGTCCTATATTTTTACTGCCTGTATGTGAAACAACATTTAGAAATAAACCACCATTTTGGGTTCCAACTTTTTATTAAAATGTTTGGTTCTCTTTAAAAAATTATATATGTCAAATGATAATGATATGTAGATATATTTCAATCTAAATGTGTATTGGTCTCTTCTTCTTCTTCTTCCGTCCTTAGCCAAAGACCGACCAAGCAGTCAGAGGCCATCACGCCTTGTGACGTCTTAAGGGCAACAGCAGATTGATTTTCTCTGTTGTAGTTTCCCATCACGCCTAGCGGCGTCTTTAGGGCAACAACAAATAGATCCATCTGCCGTTGTTTCCGTAATCATGTGTATTGGTATTCTGAACATATTATGGCCATAGATTAAATTGGATTTGAAATATTTAAGTAAACAACACAATTATATATTTTTTAAACTACTTTTTATCCCATCTGCACTTCACAAGGAATAACACACACTCTCATACCTTATAATGATTTAAAGCATTTCACAAGATTTTTCATTCCATTTTTTAAATGTACCAAAAGCACCTACTGAAATAATATATGTAGACCCTATCTACTGCCTGAAGAGACATTCTGCACCAATTTTCTGTGCCTGCTTTTACAGAAATATGTGGTTTTGAAAACAACAAATTATTTCAAACCATAAACAAATTATGTCTTTTAACTGACTGTGATAAACATGTGTACAGAAGTTTCAAACTAAATGGACCCACGCAACACCTGGACCTATGCAAACTCAGATGGATCAGCAACGAATGCAACAGAAAATGGAGGTAGGGGTGTCTTTTTTTTTTACCTTAAGCACTGATGCAGAAAAAAGGCTGTCAGTGGCAACAAGACAATTCTCAAGTAACTTCAGAGTAGAGGCAGAGGCCTTGAAAACTGCAGCAGAGGTTATATTGACAGAGGAAAGCACAGAGAGACAAGTTGCTTTCTTTACTGATGAACAGTCAGTAGGCCTAATTGCAATGTTGAAAAGCCAAAACAATACAGACCTGGATGACCTCAGATTTTTAAAAAATCGTATCCTTTATGGTGAATGGGTAAAATAAAAAATACAAAATTACATAGGGTAGAAAGAGTGAACCTATCGCCAACACTGTTTCGAGCTTTGCCAAAAATAATAACGCCCGACAAACACTGAGGTCGCTTTAAAAATAAAATCACAAATCCAAGATGGAGGTCACCATTAATATTGTCTTTTAATCACGAAATCGATAGGCCTAAACAGCATTGAGCGAAATAAATTTTGAACCATCGTGGTCACCTACGAGCACGGTACTTGAAGATGACAAAGGTATATATTCCTCGAATCTGTTTATATATAAAAAAAGACAATTTTCATTACGTACACATGAATTCTCGAGGCACTGCTCACAGGTATTGTTGTTGCCAGTGTTGCCACTTTAAAAAAAATTTTGAGTTAAACACAGTGCATTTTAAAAAATGAATGTTCACCATGAACTGCCAAAAAATACATTCATGTTGATTTTATGAGAAGCGTAATATGGCACTTTAGTTTAAACGTTTAAACACATAAAGAAGGGAAACACGAGGCCTGTTAACGGTAAATAAACATTACACACACACACACAGGTATGTTTTCAGGAGCTCGTGAGAAATAAAGAAGTAGAAAACTAGACAACAGAGAAACAACAGACGTGAGTGGCTTAGCGGGGAATCAAACCTAGGGAATTTTAAAGCTATTACGTTAACAGTTATATAGTTTGGAATCAGAAGTTACAGTTTTCCAATAATGTTTCTTCCTGACATTAAATATCGATCCAATCAATACCATTTAGCTCCTCAAGGGTCATAGACCTTCAACAAACACATGCCACGTCTTCCTGTCCCGTAAAAAGAAAGGTAAAGGAACCCGTTACACGCCCATTGAGGCATATTGGGAATATGGTGTTAGGCCCATATTATCTTGACCGTCGGCACACGAGGGGTGATGTGGTCGGCATCACGCCGGCCGCCTTAACTTTCCCAGAGTAGCTCTGGTACCCATTTGGGGCTGGGTCAACCCAGGAGCCGTTTGTGGCCTAAAAATTGTCCGCCTCATCTGGGGATCGAACCATAGACCACTGCGCTAGGAAGCCAGTGCACTAACCACTATGCTACCGCGGCTCCATTTCCTGTCCCGTGCCATCCGCTTAAGTTCTTTCCATGTTTTCCTCATTATTTTCACCTCTGTATCCAGTTCTCTTCTCCGTGTGTTTTTTGGTCTACCTCTGCCTCTCTTTCCCTGTGGATTCCAGAACAAGGACTACCTTGTAGTGCTATCAACAGGTTTCCTCAATGTGTGTCCTAATCCTATCCCTAGCCAGCGTCTTCTGCTCAACTCTGGTTCCACTGTCACTTGTATTATTTTATGAGGATTTCGATTTCAGACTATGTGTTTTCAGAATTTTAACACGTTTAACTATCGTATTTTTAACGCTGGTTCATTTCTGCACATTCTTCGTCAGAAAGTTGTATCAATCGCCCCTGAGATGGTACCTCGTTCTTAACGAGGCAGCCTTGATTCGTAAAACGACTCTTTCTTTCCCCACTGTCTCTCTCTCTCCCTCTCAATACTACCTCATTCTCTGTCTATTCTAACATTTAGTAAGTCTGCTTTCAGCCTTCTGTGCCCACTTCCTCACCTGTCCCTCTATACTCTTAAGTACTTCAGCTCGACCTTTTAAACTACTCCTATATTCACGGGAGGTCATGTTGACTAGAGTTCTAGATGTTGTTAAAGTGCCAAGATCTGACCTTGTCCACTGATCCCCAAGTGTGCTCGTGGGAAGTCTTTGACACTGATTTTGTACTGGTAATACCTTTAAATTCAGGGGGAAATATTTGACAGTAAGACGAAGGGAAAACGCACAGCATTGCCTAACATGACGTTTTAATTATAAAAGTAGGCCTATGCATCACACGTTGGCTGTGTTATTATTATGTTAATGAAAGTAACTCCGCCTAGGCCGGACCCAAACCCAGCTGATAAAGGAAGAGGGCGGCCTGCATAGAGGCCGTAAGGAGGCAGCCCCTCCACCAAGCAAAGGCTATGTTAGTGGTTATTTCTTGTTCATTAGCCACTAGTAATGTTACTGCCAGGAATGTTAGTTGGTTTTTTCTGCGTGATGCAAATGTTGATGTGTAGTTGAAGATCTGGGTCACTCACGCTGACAGCATACATGATTCTTGTATGATGATGAGGATGATGAGACATGGGTGTGAAGAGACGCAAATGTGTTTAGGCTCATATATAGTTGAACAAAACACCCAGTCACATTCGTACTGGAGTCAATGAAGGTTGAAACTACTTGTGACAGTTCATACATTTATTGACAGGACTAACAGTAGAATCACACAGGAACAGTCAATGTAAACAGGTTCATGTGCATCAGGTTAATTGAAATTGCTTGGTACATATCAGGCATTCTAAGGCTGGTGAACATTCAAATATGTATGCATGTCAATAGTGGTATGTTTTTTTAATGTACAGTTCATAATGCCGCTTCGGTATCCCTGACTGAACGCGTCAGATACCTTAATAACTCCGTCATACAAAAGGCGAGCCCTTAACTCAAGTAATCCTATTACCAGGGCCTTCGTTCAGCTTGGCATAACACGCCAGTTACTTCTTTTCATGCTGTAGAATAGTGGCCATTACACAGGCGTAAATATGACGTCAGCTGTGTACTCTTCATTAAGCAGGTTGCCTAAACTCTGCTATTATCTTTGTATAAATATACCAGCATATATATATATATATATCTTCGTCACTGGACTTCTGTACATATTAATACGAATAGTCTTACATAGCTATCTTGAGCACAAAATATAAGTTCTGCATACAGGATCTGTGAGCTGTTCTCACTGCCAGGTAATCCTTTAACAAATTCTGCCACCGAATGCATAGTAATGATAAAGTCGGTGTTACCTTGAAACGAATCCTCAGAACACAATAAATAACACTGTCGTCATTCCTGACGTACAGTAAATCACTGGGGAAAACTGCCAACGCAGTCACTTCGAAGATTTTCCTTCCCCAGAATACAACGGACGTTCATGTCCGACAGAAGCCAGATTTCATCTCCACCTTTCACGGAAGTCTCATTTTGCGCGCAACCACTGCGCATGGCACATAGCCCAGAACTGTTTACCTTTGACCCAAAAGGTCAAATACAATAAATGAACCAAAAAGGGAGATAACCCCTAATCAACCTGACACAGCAAAGTTAAGACATAGTTACCTAACTTTGACCAGGGTGAAAAACATACAACCAATAAATCGACGTCGTAAGGAGGCAGCCCCTCCACCAAGCAAAGGCACAACAGGCTAATCACCTGTTTGATTTAAAACATGATTACGCAAACTACAAGAGAGAAAACAGGACTGATTCTAAAGGCGACGAACTGGAACGGACTACGATTTATGGAACTTGGAACACAAGAAGTATACATGGGAAACAAGAGGAGCTGGTGGGAGAGATGAGGAAAGCAAAACTAGAACTCATGGCTATAACGGAAACAAAGAAAAAGGGACAAAGAGTCATGGATCTCGATGGCAACACGCTGCTCTACAGTGGTGTACCCACATCTGAAAGAGCTAAAGGGGGCGTAAGTTGCATTGTGGTCAAAAATCAAAAAGATAGTATCAAAGGATGGAACTTTCTCTTGGAGTGCGTTATGGTTGTAAAACTAAAAGAGGGAGAAACCATAGTCAATCTGGTCATAGTGTATGGGCCAAATAAGGATGAGAGAGCAGAGGTCAAGGAATAATTCTTTGACCTGCTTCAAAGGACAGTGGATGACTGCCTAGATGAAATAATCATGCTCGGAGATTTCAATGCCAGAGTTGGAAATGACCATGCTAGATTTGGTAGAGTTTTCGGAAGATATTGAGAAGATACTCTCAATGACAATGGAAAGCGACTCCTTAGATTCTGCAGTTAGCATAATCTGATCATTACAAACACAAAGTTTCCCCATAAGCGCATACATGCATACACAAGATGTGAATCAACAAAGAATGAGAAGTCAGTGATTGACTTCTGGCAAAGGGGCGACCGACCCCAACCAGGCGCGTCCACGGGTGGCGGATAGTGGAACGACCTCCAGATATGGTGTGTCAGCTGCGAATTAAGTCAGCATTGCTGGACGAATAAGCAGTCGCGGACCAAACGGTGATGTCCTCCCAGCAGGACGGGGAGGGGTAACAGGTGGCACTGCTATCCCCACTGAAATCCCCCATATGTCCTATGACGGGTGCATCAAGCGAGTAAGAGCCGCTATAAGCTCTAGCCACGGGGAAGGTAAACCTCGGTAAACAAACCAACCTGCTGCCTTGCAGCTACCACCGGGAGATGGAAAGGCTATGGGAGACAACCCTGAACAACAAACACAACCCGGCCTGCCGAAGACGGAGTGTGTCAGCTACGGCGCAGACACCGGGAAAAATTAGGACACACACGCTTTTGCGGTATGGAGTCATGCGACAATCTCGACTTACGTCATGGCGTCGCTCCTATCAGCTACAACCGGGGAGGAGCGGAGCCGGGCCCCTAGCCTCGAAAGGGCCCACCCAAGCAACCGGTGCCTTTGCCAACCAAATGGTCGGGGGAAGGCAAAGTAGAGCAACTGACCAACTAACCCACTATCTTACAGTGGCTCAATGGAATGCAGAAGGAGTGAGGAACAAGAAACCGGAGTTACAAGAATTTCTCAGGGAAAATAACATTGATATAATCTGCATCCAAGAAACTCACCTAAAAGATACCCAACGATTCTTTGTACGTGGATACCAATCCTTCCGCCAAGACAGGGCAAAAAGAACTAAGGGAGGAATCCTCACACTGATTAAAACCTCAATCCCAGCAGTAGAGACACACAGATCTTGTGAGGACGAACTTGAATACATAACAGTCCAACTACTGCTGCCCAGTGGAGACTTAATGATCACAAACTGCTACAGCCACAACTTTGGAGCTACACAAAGTGAAGCTTGCAGCATCGAGACACCTCATTATGGGTGACTTCAATAGCCACTCACCCAGCTGGGTCTATGACGCAGCAGATCCAAGAGGAGAAGAGGTGGAAGATTGGATGGTAGAGAATAAACTAATTCTAATAAACCAACCAGAAGATAAGCCCACCTTCTATTCCAGAGTATGGAAAACAACGAGCACACCAGATCTTGCTATGGCTACAGATGACATACATCGACTCACCACCAGAACAGTAAATACTCAACTTGGGGGAAGGGACCATGTACCAGTCACATTACAGATATCTGAGATAAGAAGTGCAGGAGAAATCAATATGTCTCCTAGCTGGAATTTCAAAAAAGCAAACTGGGGATTTTTTAAAGAACAAGCCGACAATTTCTGTCAGAACATTGCCCACTCAAATAACATCATAAAAACATCTCCATCATCAGTGAGGCAATCATCCAAGCAGCAAAGAAGTCAATTCCACGAGGTAAACGACGAGACCACAAACCATACTGGAGTGACAACCTGGGAAAACTCCATAATGAATTAAATAAAACACGGGAAACTATGGAGCAAAATCCCACATTAGAGAACACACAGAGACACAACAGCATAAAACAAGCTTTCAATGAACAAAAGAAAGCTGAAATCCAAAGGAGCTGGCACCAGAAGACCAGCAGTCTCAACATGGAAAAGGACTCAAGCAAGCTATGGAATCTGACAAGAGTACTAAATGAAGAAACTTCTTCTTCTTCTTTCGTTCGCTTGAAATATATTGTCTATATCTGCAATGTTGTTTCTTGTATAAACTTGACTGTCTTTTGTAATTCATACAGAGGTCCATATAGTTTTGCTTCCAGTGTTGTTTCTCTGGGCCAGTGGGTTTGCCTCAATATATCATATTCGGGGCAATCTTGAAGTACATGCTCCGCTGTCTGGGGTGCCTGTCCACATGTACACATGGCTGAATTGCCAATCTTGAATTTTGTATACATGTGGCTGCGGAGGCGGTTGTGTCCTGTTCTGAGGCGCAGAATGACTATTTGTTCTGATCTGTTCATAGCTTGGTAGTCATCATGCGTTGATGTTGGTGGCTTTCTGATAGATTTGATCATCTTTTTCTTCTGATGGTACGTAACTGGTACATCCGGTTGCTCGTCTGCAGCACCTTCTTTAGCCAGTCCGTCTGCTCTCTCGTTTCCTGGTATTCCACAATGAGACGGTATCCACTGCATGGCGACCCTGCGCTGGTTGCACAGCTCAGAAAGTAGGGCTTGTATACCTGGCAATTTTCTGGACTGAAGTTCTTGGAGTGCTGATCTTGCATCTGTCAGGAATACCACAGGCTGTGGACCGAGATTGGTGTTCAACAGTTTCTCAGTTGCCACCTTGATTGCCTGGACTTCTGCATCATAGTTGTTACAGAATTTCCCCGTTGGTACTCTGACCGTATCCCTAGTGTTGTTTGGGTATTCTATGTACACTCCTGCTCCTCCATTCTTTACTGCATTCTGTGCTGACCCATCCGTGTATACTCGGACCCAGAGGTCCTGTGGGTATTCATCATCCAGGAAACTGAGATTGACTGTCCTACGTTGCACGCTGTTCTGTTCATCCCTGTCGAATATTCCTTTCACTTTTGTCTGGATGTGTACTGGTAGTCCATGCTCCTCTCTCCAAGGGGTTTGTTCTGGCACAGACTTTAGGGGGCTGTTAACTTCAGGCATGTCTGAGGTTTGTCTACGAAATCGTTTGGCCTGGTGGATAAAGCTGCTTCTTTTCAGTCGCCCCATTGCTAGGTTTTGGAATCTGTCCTTCATTGGATGGCTAGGCATACAGAGGAACTTTTCTGCCTGTGTTAGCACTTTCGTGTCTCTGCGTTCTCTCAGTGCTTGTATCCTCCCCATTTTCTCCATCTCCACTATAGGCGTCGATTTCATTGCCCCCGTGATGACCCTAAGCGCCTGGTTTTGCACCTTATCTAGCTCTTGTAATGTGGTGTTTGATGCTGGACACCACGCAGCTGACCCATATTCCAGGTGTGGTCGTATGCCCTGCTGGTAAACTTTACTAAGTATTTTCCCGCTGGCTCCCCATGTGGTTCCACTTAGTTTTCTCAGGATGGCTAACTTCTTCCTGGCCTTTGTTGCTGCCTTGTTGATGTGCATCTTCCATGTCAGCCTATCATCGAATGTAACTCCGAGATAGGTGGGTTGTTTATCTTCTCTCGGGAGCTCTTCGTTTATCTTGATAATGAAGAAACAACAACCAGCTACTGTAAGACTGTCATCAAGGAAAATGAAAAATACCACACAGGAAAGATGGCAGCAAACATCCTGGCAGATTTCTACAAGGAAGAAAGCACCCCATCACTTTCATATGCACGGATCCAAAAAGTACGTAAATAAGTAAAAGAAAAACTGAAGCACCAAAACCCAGATATCTGCATGAAGTCACCCCTTACTATGAGAGAACTCAGTGCTGCCATAACATAACTAAAGAACAGAAAAGCTCCAGGAAAAGATGGCATCACAAATGATATGATCAAGAACCTTGGACCTGTAGCCAGGCACAAGCTCCTCCTAATCTTCAATCAATCATGGAGTACTGGAAAATTTCCAGATCGATGGCGAGAAGCAATCATTGTTCCCATCAGAAAGAAACAAAAGGAGAAAACAAGCAAGTCCAGCTACCGACCAGTTAGCCTACTGAGCTGTCTGGGTAAGGTATTGGAAAGAATGGTGAACTCAAGATTACTGAAACATCTGGAAAAAAACCATCTGCTTGATAACACACAGTCAGCATTTAGGAAAAATCGCAGCACCGAAGACCAACTAGTATATCTAGCCCAGGAAGTAGAAAATGCCTTTCAGGAGAAAAAGAAAGTGCTGACGGTTTTTGTAGACTTGACAAAAGCCTTTGATAAGGTATGGAAAGAAGGACTCCTCCTTAAGATGCTCAACAGCAAAATTAAAGGGAGAATGTTGAACTGGATACGGGACTTTCTTCGATACCGCACAGCAAGAGTAAAACTTGACGGGAAACGGAGCCATCGCGTCACTCTACAACAGGGTGTGCCACAAGGAGGAGTTATCTCCCCCACACTTTTTATCATATATATAAATGATATTGCAGAGAAACTGTCCGGGCATATCTCCAGGGCTCTTCATGCTGACGATTTTGCTGCCTGGTGTGCTGCTGAACATTTGCCTACTGCGAAGTTCAGGATGCAAGCAGCGCTAAATACCATCGGTAAATGGGCATCAGATTGGGGAGTACAGATAAACCTCTCCAAAAGACAGTAGCAACCTGCTTCTCTCTGTCAAATCGCCGAGAAACGATAAAACTGCAGCGAAATGGAAGTGAACTTCCAATCGAGGAAAACCCAACATACCTAGGAGTCAAGTTGGATAAGAGACTCACCTGGAAGCCGCACATAAAAGCAGTAGAACAGAGAGCAATAAGAAAGCTCTCTATTATGAAGAAACTGGCTGGCACAAGTTGGGGGGCAAATACCAACATACTTAAAAAAAGTCTATACAGGCACAGTCAGACCTGTACTTGAATATGGCATGTCAGCCTGGGCCACAGCATCTAAAACAAACACAGAATGTCTAGGGAAAGTGCAAAATTCAGGCCTTAGACTAATCACTGGAGGGATGAAGACTTCTCCAATCCAGGCAATGGAGCGATACACCAACATCCGCTCTCTTGATGACAGACGTGAGGAAAAGGTATTCACTCACAGTGAGAAGCTTCTACGAATGCCAAGTCATCCAATGCATACCAAACTCCATAGTGTGACAAAGAACAGGCTGAAAAGAACCAGCTTCCTAAACAACTCCAAACATCTGCATCGATGCCATGAAGACCTCCTCCCAAATCGATCTACTGAGATTGAAATGTTAATTGATTACGAGGAGCCAGACGACTGCCATGGAAATATATCTATCATCACAGAAGTCCCTGAAATAAAAAAGAAAGGCCACCTGACCCATCAACAACTAAAAACTTTGGCTCAAGAAATGATTGAAGAAAAGTACAACCCGAAGGAGTGGACACATGCATACACAGATGGATCTGCTGAGGGGGCAGTAAAGAACGGTGGAGGAGGCATGTTTATAAGATTCCTAAATGGAAAGATCATCCGAAAGGCCTTCCCAACTGGAAAGATCTCCTCCAATTTTAGGGCAGAAGCTATGGCACTACTGCAAGCCCTGAAGATCCTCACCAGACCTGAACAGCAGACACAAGCTAAGATAGTAATCTTCACTGACTGAAGATCATTACTTGAATCAATACAAAACACCAGAAATGATAACATGATGAATGAGATCAGATCTGAGCTTAACATCATCCAAAGGTCATCAACCATTGCCCTTCAGTGGTTACCTGCCCATTGTGGAATCGCTGGTAATGAGAAAGCAGATGCTCTATCAAGAAGTGGCAGTAAAATGGAACAATACAGCCACCCATTGCCCTATCGGGAAGCAAAAACCATCATCCACAACAAGTACAAAAATCAGTGGAAGGAGGAACGGGATATATACAGCAAAGATGACCCAATCCACCATCTAAACAGATACCAACAGACAACAATCTTCCGCCTGAGAACTGGTCACTGCAGATTACTTGGACATCTCTATCGCCTCGAGATATCCCACACGAATGAATGCCCATGTGGAACTGATATCCAGACTCCAGAACACATTCTCCAGAACTGTCCAACCCATGATAAATTGTGACGTGCGACCTGGCCAAAAGGTGATGAGCTCCAGCAGAAGCTATGGGGCTGCCGCGCCGACCTGGAAAAGACTGTGGACTTCGTCCTGGCGACAGGCCTGCAGATTTAGCATGACTACAAACCGAACGCAGAAGAAGAAGAAGAAGTGATTGACTATGCCATTGTTAGGAGGAGCTCATTCAAATATTTTCTTGGATGCTAGAGTCTGGAGGGGGCCAGAGGTTGGAAGTGATCACTACCTGCTTACAATCAAAAGAACAACTGAAAGAGTTGCTCAGCCTAGGAACTGCCCAGCATCACACAAGAAACCAAGAAAACAAACGGGAGACATGAGCATTAAGACCTACAAGCTGAGAGAGCCAGAAATTAAGACCAGATATCAGGGGCTTATTGCTACAGCGGTGAGAAACACAGAAGAAAAACCTGATGACTTGGAAACCCGCTGGCTTAAATTCAAAGACATCATAAAGACAGCTGCTGCATGCCACGAGTTGGATTTAAGTTAGAGTTATGCCTGAGTATGAGGAAAATACTAAGATGATAGATTTTTGTTGAGAAATGATAGTGAATGTAGTTAGGTGAGTCTATTGGCTCGAGGATGATAACCTAGATTAAATCTTCCTCGCCAATCGTGACTTAAGAATTGCTATAAACTCACCCCCCCCCCACTACCTTTAACAAACTAAAAGAGATAAGGTTAAACTAATACCACAGACACCACTATACAGACAACAGTTAAGGACTGTATAGTGAGGAAGCTTATCCAGTCAACATGAATAAGTTTATTATACAAATCAACATAAGTTCATAACACAGTAAGCAAAAAATATATATATCGTGCAAGGTTGCACTTACCTGGAAACAAAAGAATCAATTTAAATTTATAAGCACACAAAATTACATAAAGAACCCAACCGCTTTCACTCCTTCATTCACCCTGCTGGGGACAAAAATCAGAATGATTAAATGGGTTCTTACTACCGTCTAATTTAGTGGGGCATCAGCTGTAGCAATCACTATCTTTTACACTACTATCTCTATTGTCAATGGCTGCTGACACTGCATGAAGACTATCTGCACAGCTGCTAACTCTGTCAGCGATATACGCCACTAAGTCACACTCTGAACTGCTATCTAATAGACTTTTATAACTCTAATGCTCAGAGGCTACCTTCTAAGAATAATATGAGACTCTACAGGTCTCCGATATATTTTCACTGTCTCTCTCTCTCTCCTTCTCCTGCCTTGCTTCTCTCATTTCGTTTTCAGCAACCGGGCATGATTTTCCTCTCTCCCGAGTTCTGACTTCTACACTGATGACTTCTGAAAATATTGACTAGGTACTTGCCGTAGACTGTAAAGGCTTCACTGTTGGCAACAACTGGTTTTCACCTGCCCGATTACCCCTCATTGGGTTTAGGACCGTCGGTATTATTATGACCGATTATTATAAACGACACACCAACCCGCTTGCTTGGGTTCGATGGGTGTATATGAGCTTAGAGCTCTGGGTTTTAAGAAAACCATTTCGCTGAAGACTGCGTTGCTGCCTCGACCTGCTCTTTCTCACTCCCCCCCCTCTCTCTCTCTCTCTCTCTCTCTCTGGGTCAATGTAATCAGAGCCGATACCCACCGCGGTACAAGCTCTTACGCCTTGGGCGTTTCCTCGACTTTTCTCTCCTGAGAAGACTGGCTACCTTTTATTGGCCGTTACCAATTGCTGTGGACACAAGAAATTCCACTATGTAACAACTTCAAAATACTCTCATATAATAACTTACATATTAGAACATATACAGTTATTGTTTCAGTCACACTCATATCTTAGCACAAACAGTTATGCGAGACTGATACCGATAGTCTTTACTTGGCCCTTAGCACAAATAACCTAGCAGACGCCGTTAAACCTGCTATGCGAAAAGAAATTTATACCGACTACGATCGATGGTTTCCAGCCGAAGTGTGCCCCGATCATAGATCGGGTTTCATAACTAGTGAGGGTAAAACGCGAAGCGTTTGTTAGAAATGCTGCGACCAAAAGTAATTTGACAAATGGACACCGGGCCTTTTCACGTTACAATATGAGGGCAGTGGGATGATTTCCCTCTGTAGCAAAACTTACCACTGTTTTGGCAATTACGACAAAACAACCACTAATGGACTCAATAAACACCACAACACAATAGATAAACATACGTTTTTGGAGGTACTCAACACGCAACAAGATCAGGGCGGGAAAAATGTAGGATTCAGAACACACAACTCCGCCATCTACACATACATCCAACATCGCAACTCTCTGTCCTATTTTTACATCAAAAGACAGGTACACGCCGACAATGTCACCACTTCACCTCTTTCCATCTAAAAAATATATCTCTTCCACTATGGCCCCTTTGTTACTGTCGTTTACCAATAAGAAGTACGCTCCTCCCTATTTCCAGCTAACCTGTTGCCAATATGTGACCCTGCTCATATATGTTTTTGTTACTTGAAAATATAACAATTGTACACACCTCCCTCTTGCCAATATATGACCCTGCTCATATAATGTTTTTATTACTGTTACTTACCAATATAAATATATAAATATAAAAATTGTACAGACCTCCCCTTTCCGCCTTCCAATATATGATCCTGCTCATGTGTTTTTGTTACTGCTGTAACAAAACACTGTTGGTAATAAAATATATTTATTTAAAAAATCTTTGTTATCTATATTGTCTATATATCATCTATATGTATATCAGTTTGTAAAATATATGTATAACTGTTGTAATATATATTGTCTACATGTTTTGTAAAATATATGTATAACTAAATGTTTGTAAAATATACGTGTAACTGTTGTAAAATAAATATTGTAACACCTGTTGTAATATGTATGTATAACTGGTGTAAAAACAACACAATACAAAACACAACACGTCTACCATACTTGAGCGGAGTATTTTGCTATATAAAAGTCATGCGCATCCACCACAATCGTTTGGAGTATTTTGCTATATAAAAGTCATGCGCACCCACCACAATCTGCCCTGTAACCGCCCTACTATACTACTATGGATATTAAAACTCAGCCGGGAAAAGTAGTCAGTAAGAAGCCATACAAAACTCCAATCAAAACGAGAGATAACGGAGAAGGATATCGAGGAGATGTTAGCCGCTGGGGTCATACAAAGGTCACGCTCAGTGTGATCGTCGCCTATTGTGATAGTCACAAAAAAGAACGGCAGTCACCGATTTTGCTGTTACTATAGAGCGTTGAACAGCGTTACGAAGGACGTAACACACCCCATTCCGAGGATAGACGACATCCTAGAACTACTGGGAAAATCAGAATGGTTCACTGCGTTGAATGCCGGATCTGGATTCTGGTGCATACTACTCACAGAGGATGCCAAGAAAAAAAGCACATTCTGTACGCATGTAGGAACGTTCGCTTGGAACGTCATGCCATTTGGAATGAAAAGCAATCTCGACACTTATATGGCGCTGATGGACGAAGTCCACAATGGTATGCAGAAGTTCGTCATAGACTACATAGACGACATTTTGGTGCATATAGCAGGAACAGTACAGAATCATCTGAACCACGTTCAAAAAGTGTTCAATAGGCTCAAAGAGCACAATATAAAGCTAAAGTTGACAAAGTGTAACTTCCTACAGAGGGAAACTAAATACCTTGGCTTTATAGTGAACAAGGACGGAGTTAAACCAGACGAGGACAAGGTCAGAGCTATTCGAGAAATGCCTGCGCCAACGAACAAGTGAGAGGTTTTCTGGGAACATGCGGGTACTTTAAACAGCATGTCATCAACTTCACCCGGGCCGCAGAGCCTCTGATTAATTTGGTCAAGAAATATTCGCGTTTTAAGTGGACAGCAGAATTCCAGAAGGCTTTCGAATATCTTAAGAGACCCATGACAGAACTACCATTCTTGGCACACGCAGACCCGGATAGGCCAATGATTCTATATACAGACGCTTCCGGAACAGCACTTGGAGCACGTCTGGTCCAACCAGCGTTGAATGGGGAGGAACAGATTATACGAAATGTTAAAAACGAGAGACTCATCGAATTTCTGTTGCATAAGTTCAGTAAATCCCAGATGAAATGAGCTGCGATCGAGAGAGAGGCCTTTGCAATTTAATTTGCAATACAGAAGCTAGACTTCCACCTGAGAAGAACGCCTTTTACAGTAAGGACAGACGACCAACCATTGCGCACATGGCTCACCAAAACATCAGAACAGCTCCGCAAATTGCAAACATGGCCATTGAATCTTCAGAAATATGCCGTGCAGAAGTCGGATGTGTCGACCGAAGGGTGCAGATATCACAGCTATGGCGTAAACAGACACAACGCAACCACCGTCCTTTTCAGGGCGAACGAGGACGAAGAAGAAGACATTAACATATAACACAATGAGACTGGAGGCTGAGATGCAAAGAATGAACCAGAGTTGGGGCACTGTACGAAGGATGGCCACCGACCGAGCCAAGTGGAATCAATTTGTTGCTGCCCTACAAGACGCCACCAGACGTGATGGCCACTGACCGCTTTGACGGTCGGTGACTAAGGATCAAAGAATAAGAAGATAGAACACACTCCAGGAAAACAAGACGCAAGTGCATATGTTATCCAGAATACTATGCAAGGTGGAAGCGGATATGACGGACCAAGAAGCTGTAATTCTTTTTCTTCTTCCTCGTTCGCCCTGAAAAGGACGGTGGTTGCGTTGTGTCTGTTTACGCCTAAGCTGTGATATCTGCACCTTTCGGTCGACACATCCGACTTCTGCACGGCATTTTTTAGGTTTGCCTTCCCATTGCGATCCGTGCTCGCTCAGCCAGCCTGCACTGCTGCAGACTGTTTCCAGGACCACCACGTGGAGGTGGAGCACGGTCTTGACCAGCTCTGGTTCGCTGGTCCTGACGCAGGCAGTCAAGCTATGAGTCGCTGATTGCGGTCTCTATTGCTGCGTCTTGAGGTCCCAGAAGCTGTAATTGACATCAGTGATTATTTTCGCCAAGTTAACATCATAAATTCGAATCAGAATCAACACCAGATAGGGTCACACATTGAAGGGAGCTCAGTAGAGCAGCAAGAGGAACAAAAACAATATGACCTCGTGAGGGAACAAAACAAGGAC
This sequence comes from Oreohelix idahoensis, assembly GCA_024509875.1. Lineage (NCBI taxonomy): Eukaryota > Metazoa > Mollusca > Gastropoda > Stylommatophora > Oreohelicidae > Oreohelix > Oreohelix idahoensis. Next base: position 407,039 of record JAMPIV010010825.1, on the reverse strand, counting down.
CTTAAAGTAGTTGCACTTAAACGTGAGATAGAACAGGGAGGCAAAGAGGGAAATAATTTTGTGATTAACCAGCAGGATAACATACTGGTGTATATAGACCATAAAGGAGATGGAGTACCTAAAAAGTACGTGCCAAACCTTTTGGTCATGAAAGTATTCGAGGCTCTGCATAACAACAATGGCCACTTTGGAAGAGATAAGACACTACAAGTGATCAGGGCACGATATGTTTGGCCGACATTAAATAAGGATGTGGTAACACATGTTCAAAGATGTCTGATTTGCAAGACACAAAATTTTAGAGCAGTTTAGTGTCCCGTACAAGAAATGGATATTCCCCAGTACACCATGGACAAGATCAGCATCGATGTTTCGGGACCATATCCGACGGCCCGTTTAGGGAAAAGATACATCATCCACGTGGTAGACATGTTTATCGAACTGGCCAGAACGCTGCGCAGCGAAGGAAGCGAAAGGGAGAAACAAAGTGGGGATAATAATGAAAATGTTTATACCTCGGCATAGTTGCCCGTAATCTATCGTAACAGACAACGGCACATTGTTCACAGGGAACAAATTCCAACAGTTCCTTAAGGAAAAGAACATAAAACATATCAGAACAGCTCCTTATCGTCCACAAGGCATTGGGAAAAACGAACGCCTCCATGCGATGATACACAATATCATATCGAAGTATGCAGATGACAGACAGGATGTTTGGGATGTACGACGGGCGTTCAGAAAGTAATGCACCACATCGTTTTTCGCAGCTAATAATGAAGATAGAAGCATACAATTTTGCACACTTCAAATATGGCATGTGCCAATTGTGTGACCAAATTGCACTGCTACCGGCCAAATAATACGGCTGCCCTAAACCGTTGAAATGGAGCGTGTTAGCAACTTGCGTTATAAGCAGCGAATTGTGATATAATTTCTCGTTGCAGAGAGGGAAACTGTTGTGAACATTCACAAGCGTCTATGTGATATGTATGGAAGTTTTGCAGTCGACAGGAGTACAGTCAGTCGATGGGTTCAGAGAATCAAAGAATCAGAAAGTGGAGATACAAAGCTGTTTGATCGGCCGCGCTGTGGATGTCCTGCCACAGCCACGAACGCAGAAATGTTGAAATGCGCTGAGGGCATTATTCTTAATTATAGGCGAATCACTACTCAACAATTGGCCTTTCAGCTGTCAGTCAGCATCTGTAGTGCAAATGCAGTTATAAAAACTCTCGGATTTTCTAAGGTTTGCGCAAGATGGGTTCCTCGAAGTCTCACAAATGACCACCGATTGCAAAGAAAAGCAATTTCTTCTGAATTGTTGGAGCGTTGCAATGCTGATTAAGAGAACGTTTTCGCTAAGATCGTTACAGGTGACGAAACCTGGGCACATCATTTTGAACCTGAGACAAAAAGATAGTCAATGGAGTGGCATCATCAGCAATGACCAAGAAGAAAGAAATTCAAGACAATTCCTTCAGCTGGAAAGGTCATGATCACTGTCTTTTGGGACATTGCAGGTGTGATTCTTGTGGACGTTATCCTAAGAGGAGAGACAATCAATTCTCAGGCTTACATTAATACATTGAAAATCTCAATCAACGTTTTCGCCGAGTTCGGCCGCACAAGAATCCAACAGACCTGCTTCTCCTTCACGACAATGCGCGACCTCACACAAGTCTGGCAACACGGGAAGCAATCACCAGATTGGGTTGGACTGTACTACCCCATCCACCCTATAGTCCCGATTTGGCACCCGCTGATTTTCATCTATTTGGTCTACTTAAAGATGCACTCCGTGGGACAAGGTTTGAAGATGATGAAGGAGTGATTCATACAGCGAAGAAATGGCTACATGATCAAGACAAAATCTGGTACGGGCTAAGAATACATGCACTTGTTTCGCGCTGGCATAAAGCCGTACAAGTTGATGGGGATTATGTTGAATAATACCGATGTTTACATGACATATCCATGTATGTTGTGTATAAATTTCATGCTTTTTGAATAAACAGCTCCTGAGAAAAACGATGTGGTGCATTACTTTCTGAACGCCCCTAGTATATCTCCCGCATGCAGTACAGGCAATTCAAGTCAATATTAACGACTCCATAAAGTTCTCGCCATTTTACATGCTTTATGGCAGAGGACCAGTACTGCCAATGGATACGTTGTTAAAACCCAGGAGAAGGTTCTTCGGAGAAAGTCACATGGAAAATCTCATGATGCCCGAACACATGGCGCACAAAATGGCAATAAACAACATGGCACAAACAGCGCACAAGAGGAGAGAGAACGCAAACAAAATTGCGACGTTGCAGGAATTTCATCCGGGAGACTCTGTGTGCCATAAAGTTCAGGACAGCACCAACAAGTTCGGTGATACATGGGCCACCGGATGTAAGGTGATAAAACGATTATCTAACACCACATACCTAATTGCGAAAGAACATAAGAGCACATGTTCAACATCTGTGAAGGCAGGAGAAGGAACCCGTAATCGTTCCACCTGTGGATGAGAATAAGAGCAGAGCACATTTCGAATCAATAGCAGGAGAGAGGGAAGAAAGATGTACACGGATCCCTAGTAACACACTACACAATACACAAGGACAGAGGAAACACAATAACATACGGGAACGGATATGGAATCATGGGACGGAGACAACACGTTAAGTATATGGCTGGAACGGTGTCAAGAGGATAGGAGACAACTGGATAATTAGTAGTATCGGATGAAATAGAGATTATTTCTAGTAAAGACAATGAACACACACCAGCGAACCAGCAGATCGTCACGAGAGCTTAAGTTCATGCACAACCCAGGGTAATAGCTAGTTGGTTTCCCCTCCCCCCCCCCCCAACATATACCGAGAACAAGAGGAGATAGCGAGCCGCGGAAGGTACACAGAGCATGAGAAACAAGAACAGAGAAGAAGGGATATGCCGGAGGAAGATAGGATAGAGAACCCGCAGGACAACACGGGTAGATACGCAGTATAACATTTTACAAGAGACGAGAGAGAGAGAAGAGAAAGGAGTGGAATAAGGTCGAGATGGAGGAAGACGCACCTTACAAGCATACGAGAGCGGCGGAGCACAGGCGAAATGGATTGGTGGAGGAACGAAAGATAGAGAAATTACAGGAGATACAGAGAAATACGCAGGCTAAAGGAAGGGAACAGAAGCAGCAGAGAAGCACGGAGCAACAGTTTAGAGTAGAACCTCACGACGTGGAAGAAACGTCAACTAAAGAGTCGGAAACGCAGAAAGAGGTGGAGGAAGATAATAAACGCGGGACGAAGAGACGTTACACATCATCAGACAATTCGTCCGGTTACCTAAGGCGTCTCGCAAAGTTGAGGCATGTAGAAGGGGTGAGATCAAATAGGAAGAATAAGACACGAACTAGTGGTAGAAGAGAGAATGAGAAAGAGATAACGGCACTGTGTGCATATTTCGATAGAAAATTGGAAGAGTTGGATAAAAGAAAGAACAAGGAGGAAGAAGGAAGTAGTGGTAGAAGAGAGGATGAGAAACAGATAGCTGTACTTTGCGGATATATCGACAGGAAGTTTGAAGGGTGGGAGAAAAGGAAGAACAAGGAGGAAGAAGGAAGTAGTGGTAGAAGAGAGGATGAGAAACAGATAGCTGTACTTTGCGGATATATCGACAGGAAGTTTGAAGGGTGGGAAAAGTGGAAGAACGAAAAGAAGGAAGGAAATGGCGGTAGTATAGATAAGGAGAAAGATACAACAGCACATTGACCACAGGTCAATGGGAAAATTGAAGAGGCGGAAAAGAGGGAGAACAATGAGGAAGAAGTTAGGACACATGAAACCAGTAGAAGTACGGATCGACGGGAGTACCGATCCAAGAGGCTAGGAGGAAAGAGAGAATAGCAGTGGAAGAAGATATCAAGGAGATGACCGATTTAAGAGTAGAGATACAGAGGCGAATAGAGCTGACGGTAGAAGTAGAAATACGGATCGAAGAGAGTACCGATCCAAGAGGCTAGGAAGGAGGAGAGAAATAGTAGCAGTAGGAGAGATACGGATCGAAGGGATTTCCGATCCAAGATAGGCTAGGAAATAAAAGCAGAGAGGAAGAGAGAATTAGCAGAAATGCGGATCGATGGGAGTGCAGATCCCAGAGGCTAGAAAGGAGGAGAGAAATATTAGTATCTCTCCCTTATCCATATCCAGTGTCCCCACTATGGGTGCTCTCGAGGCCAGTCTGTCAGATATATCATTGCCACGTACCCCTGCATGACCAGGACTGTAGATCCACACCAGTTCTAGGAGACTTGAGGATACTACTTAATCCCTTGGTATTAAAACATGAGGAAAATGTATATCCAGTTGACAACTAATTCTACAAGTTTGATAAAAACAAATGAAAATTATTTTAATTTATATAAATTTGTGTGCATGAAGTCACATATTGCTGAACTGGAATCTCATTTACACATTCCTGTAATATGCAAATGCATTTATTTATTACTTAAAAATATCACATTTGTTCAACGTCTTTATCAGAATAATAACAGGTTATTATTGCTAGGGAAAAGACAAAAATAATGAGAATAAATGCAGGTAATGATAACAGGGTTGAACTTGAAGAAACACCAATACAAGATGTAGAATCGTACACATATCTTGGCAGCAATATAGACAAAGTTGGAGGGACAGACAGAGATATCAAACTAAGAATACAAAAAGCAAGAGGAGCTTTCATTGCATTGGGAAATATATGGAGATCAAGAGAAATCGGATCCAACACGAAAATAAGAATCTTCAACTCAAATGTGAAGTCAGTCCTATTGTATGGCTCTGAGACATGGAGAACAACAAAGACAACAACCAAAAAGCTACAGACTTTCATAAATGTGTGCTTGCGTAGAATAGAGGGATTAAAATGGTATGACAAGGTTACCAACGTGGAACTGATGACAAGAACTAGACAAGTGCCAGTGGAACAAGAGATGAGACGAAGACGATGGAGATGGATAGGACACACACTGAGGAAACCTGTTGATAGCATTACAAGGCAGTCCTTGTTCTGGAACCCCCAGGGCAAGAGAAGCAGAGGTAGACCAAGAATCACATGGAGAAGAGAGTTGGAAACAAAGGTGAAAATGATGAGGAGAACATGGAAAGAACTTGAGATGATGGCACGTGACAGGAAGACTTGGCATGTGTTTGTTGAAGGCCTATGCTCCTTTGGGAGTGGAGGGTTATGAAATGAATGAATGAACGTACCCCTGCATGACCAGGACTATAGATCCACACCAGTTCTAGGAGACTTGAGGATACTATTGATGTTTTCCATTCCTGCCGCAGGTGTAGTATCAACAACTACTGGAAAATATTTGTCATTTTCGAATGCCATCGATAATATAATTTTGAACAAGTAAATCACAGATTTCAATAAATTTGTTCTGAATGTGTGTGGAGAGGTAATGTACTTGCATCCACTCTTGGTTATCTTGTGATTCTCAACTTTTCTGACATATTCCATTCGAATTGAGTCATTTCCTTAGCAGTTCTATGATGCCTAGAAAGTTGCCATTAATATGATTGCCTATGCACCGAAGAAAACCAATCCCCCATTCAGAGAGGAAAAGTATGACATCTAGAGTGCGCTCAAGAATTTTCTTGGACAAATTAACCTCTGTATAGATTTCAGACAAATGTCATTTTTGTACTGAAGTATCAGCTGATGCTGCACTGTTTGCTGATTTCCATTCCACATAGTTTTATTTGTGTGATGTTGATCTCTCATGGGATGGTATTATGTTTTTCAACTTTCTCCAGGTTCTTGGTGCTCCATCCTGATTCATTAGAGAGAATTGATGAAGGGCAATTAATGATCACCTGCTAGAAAATGACACTGCAATGGATGAATCAACAAGGCTGAGACTGTTGGAGTTTGGCATCAAACCTGCAACTAGCAGAGATGAACGTGAGAGATAATGCATCCGTCGTATGTATAACCAGCGTGCTACAGGTACAATTAGCATCCATACTCTTCAACATTTGCTGAGGGAGACTGAGCACCAATGGGTTTGTCCTGAGTGCCATGAGGTTGATTCTGATAAACATTAACAACAGCATCTTGGCGCTGCCTAATACACAATTTGTTCTCGGCTGTTCATGTAAACAGGGATTTCAAATAAGCTTTTACTGGGTATCAAACTTCATCCTGTCGATTCGGCAAGTTTTAATTTTGTGTGTGTGTGCAGAGCTAGCATCAGTTTTACTAACACCAATTACACTGACAAACAACATTTTTCTTTCTTATATAAAAATAAGTGTTCTTAGGTCATTTTCTTGCGCTGATTTCAAATATGAAATTCGTTTATCTCTATCACATCGGGTTCTTAAGATATTTGTGAATAAATATATTTTTGGGAAACCGTTATTTGCTCCGTTTCATTTTTACTATATAACTTATTAAAAATTAATAAAATGCAAAATAATTCTACTTTTTATACTGCTAAAAGATGCATGACATATGTTACGCTATTTTTCAAATAGTTACTGTATTTTGAAATAATTCTGAGCGAAATATGGCTTCTAGAAGTTGTAGAAATTCGGCTGATCTGTTCTGTTACGTGTGCGGATATTTTACCGATCGTGTTCACCAGAAAAACTTTACACCATTACTAAAGAAAGCATATGAACTTTATTTCGATTCGAAAATTGATGATGCAAATAAATCTTGGAAGCCAAATGCAGTTTGTTCGACTTGTGCAAATACACTGGCAGGTTGGTTACGAAAATCGCCGAAGCATAAGTCGATGCCTTTTGGAGTGCCAGTAATATGGCGTGAACCGACAAATCACGCTACTGATTGTTACTTCCGCTTGACAAATATCCATGGTTTCACTTTTAAAACTAGAAAGTCTGTGGTTTATCCAAATATTGAATCGGTTTTGAAACCAGTGCCTCATGATCCAATCACGTGTCCGATCCCAGTGCCTCGTGATCCAATCACGTGTCCGATCCCAGTTCTACCAGAACAATATCCGTTGGACATGAATGAACCATCAGAAAGTGATAGTTTACCTGCTTTAGAAACTAATTCTGACTCGGATTATATACTGGTGAATGATGGTGTTCACTTAATTAACCATTCAGAACTTTCAGATCTAATACGTGATCTCGCTCTTACCAAAGGACAAGCGGAATTACTCGGTTTGCGACTCAAAGAATGGAATCTTTTAGCGCCCAATACTCCGATATCTAAATTTCGTCATAGACACAGAGAACTTGTTCAATACTTTGAGACGGATGATGACATTTGCTATTGCAAAGATGTAAACGGTCTAATGGTGCACCTCGGTCATGAGCACATAGTCAACGAATGGCGACTTTTCATCGACTCTTCCAAGACTAGTCTAAAAGCCGTGTTATTGCATAACGGAAATTTATTTTCATCAATTCCAGTCGCCTACTCTGTTCATATGAAAGAAACTTATGACAATATGGCTATACTTTTGGCAAAAATAAAGTACAATGACTACCAATGGCGGATTTGTGGAGACCTAAAGGTCATTGCAATTCTCATGGGCATGCAGACTGGGTATACTAAATTTTGTTGCTTCCTATATGAATGGGACAGCCGCAACAGACAGGAACATTATGCAAGAAAGGTGTGGCCTATCATGGATCGTATGCAGCTCGGGCATAAAAATGTAATACACGAGCCATTAGTTAACAAAGACAGCATCATTTTACCACCGTTACATATAAAGTTGGGGCTCATGAAGAATTTTGTAAAAGCGTTAGATAAAACGAGCAAAGCTTTCCCTTATCTTCGAGAAAAGTTAGCGATGCAAAGATAAAGGAAGGTATCTTTGTAGGACCTCAGATTAGGAAAGTTATTGCAGACAAACAATTCGAGAACTTGTTACATGGTAGTGAATTTCGCGCATGGATGGCATTCAAATCAATCATCGATAACTTTTTGGGAAATCACAAATCTGTCGACTATGTGCATATTGTTAAGCAGTGCATAGATGCATACAGAATTATGGGCTGTAACATGTCCCTCAAAATCCATTTGCTCGATTCGCATCTTGACTTTTTCCCTGACAACCTTGGCGAAGTCAGTGATGAACATGGAGAACGATTCCATCAAGATATCGCCGTAATGGAGTAACGTTATCAAGGACGGTGGAGTGTGACCATGCTTGCCGATTATTGTTGGATGCTTCATCGCGATGTACCACATGCCATTCACCGACGAAAGTCGACTGCAAAGAAATTCAAGCCTTCATAACTGTTATACTTCTTGTACGAATGATGTTGAAATACTGTATGCATTGTTAAAAAACTTCAATTGCGTATTTCTAGAGATCCCGACCTGATAGAGAAAAACGGTTTGCAGATTTAAAAACAGCGCATTAAAATTGACCAGAAAAACATAGAAATGTTAGAGAAAGAAAAAAAAAATTTTTTTTTGTTAGCCAGTGTTATTAATTAAGCAGATACATTTTGATACAGATCTGCCGTATATTTAACATTGTTGTGACACAGATCTGCCGTATATTGAATATTGTTGTGATACAGATCTGCCGTATATTGAATATTGTTGTGATACAGATCTGCCGTATATTGAATATTGTTGTGACACAGATCTGCCGTATATTGAACATTGTTGTGATACAGATCTGCCGTATATTGAACATTGTTGTAACACAGATGTGCTGTATATTGAATATTGTTGTGACACAGATGTGCCATATATTGAATATTGTTGTGACACAGATCTGCCGTATATTGAATATTGTTGTGACACAGATCTGCCGTATATTGAATATTGTTGTGATACAGATCTGCCGTATATTGAATATTGTTGTGATACAGATCTGCCGTATATTGAATATTGTTGTGACACAGATCTGCCGTATATTGAACATTGTTATGATACAGATCTGCCGTATATTGAACATTGTTGTAACACAGATGTGCTGTATATTGAATATTGTTGTGACACAGATGTGCCATATATTGAATATTGTTGTGACACAGATCTGCCATATATTGAATATTGTTGTGACACAGATCTGCCGTATATTGAATATTGTTGTGATACAGATCTGCCGTATATTGAATATTAATGTGACACAGATCTGCCGTATATTGAATATTGTTGTGACACAGATCTGCCGTATATTGAATATTGTTGTGATACAGATCTGCCGTATATTAAATATTGTTGTGACACAGATCTGCCGTATATTGAATATCGTTGTGACACAGATGTGCTGTATATTGAATATTGTTGTGACACAGATCTGCCGTATATTGAATATTGTTGTGACACAGATCTGCCATATATTGAATATTGTTGTGATACAGATCTGCCGTATACTGAATATTGTTGTGACACAGATCTGCTGTATATTGAATATTGTTGTGATACAGATCTGCCGTATATTGAATATTGTTGTGACACAGATCTGCCGTGTATTGAATATCGTTGTGACACAGATGTGCTGTATATTGAATATTGTTGTGACACAGATCTGCCGTATATTGAACATTGTTGTGATACAGATCTGCCGTATACTGAATATTGTTGTGACACAGATCTGCCGTATATTGAATATTGTTGTGACACAGATCTGCCGTATATTGAATATTGTTGTGACACAGATCTGCTGTATATTGAATATTGTTGTGACACAGATCTGCCGTATATTGAATATTGTTGTGACACAGATGTGACATATATTGAATATTGTTGTTCAGTCCATTATATCCTTTTAATGTGTGCCCTGGAGCTCCACACACTGCAGTTTACGGCACCGGCTCCCAGTCTTTAAATCGTAAGACACATCACTTACTTACTTAGTCATTCCCCTTCTATCGTAAGGCAAATCACAAAAGAGTTATTTTATAATATTTCATATTAAATAACAATTATTATACTTTATGAGATTATTATTGGGTTACGTCAATATTGTTGTGGCCTTTGCTGATTGTGTATATTATTACATTATTATTTTTTTTACTAATTTTTGTTTTTCCTAACTTAATCGCCAACAAACTTTATAAAAAAAGAAAAGCAAACTGGTAAGAACATTTGCGTAAAAATTTATGTAAAGCCACTTTTAAATCAGTTTTTGTTGTATACTTGACACTTGATTTTTCAATTCGCAATGCAAAAATGTAAAATCAATTCTTTGCTCCAGATTCCAGAACAAACATGGCACACGTAGAACAAAAAAAAAACAAAGAAGTGCAGACAATACAGCAAGGGAGATCTGAAATATGGATTTAATCCAGCCCTAAATAACCAAGATCTACCAATGTATCTGTTGTGTGAGATGGTGTTTTCAAATGAGGCAATGAAACCTTCCAGACTCCTAGAACAATTTGAAAAAAATATGCTCTAATAAAGCAGACAATGCTTGGCATATTTTCAGTTACTTCATGAAAACTTTCAGAAACGTAAAACTGTTCTCGACCAACATGTTTGACAGCACAGCAAAACTGTGATGGATTGCGAGCTTCACGCAACACTTCATTGCTGATAGCAAGACCTAGAAGGCCTCACACAATTGGAGAAAACTTGATTCTGCCAGCTTTAAGAGAGGTTGTGAGTACAGTTATGCATAAGTCACCTGAATAAATAATGAAGATGATTCCGCTCAGTAATACCTGTGTTCAAAGAATAATAGATTAAATGGCTGAGAATATTGAAGACACATTGTGCAACATAGTACTGAGAACAACAGAATTTGCATTGCAGTTGGATGAGTCAACTTTACCAGGCCAATCTTTGCCTCTTGTAACTTTCTGGTCTGGACAGGATCTGTTTTGTCTCAGAGTCTTGTCTATGATCTTTTAATCTCTCAAGGATGGTTATTGTTATTGCTGATAAGAATCAATGTCATTACACTCCAGGCAAACCCACTGGTGCTCGATTTCCGTCAGCAAATGCTGATGTGTATGAATGCTAATTGTTCCTGTTCCGTGCTGGTAGAGTGCACACCAGATGCATCCACTCATACATCCATACCTACTGGTCTTTTGTTCAATGCCAAATTCCAGCAGTCTTTACCTTAATGATTCATCAATTGCACTGTCATTCTCTAACAGGTGATCATTCATTGCCCCCAGTATCTCGCCCTTATCCATATCCAATGCGCCATCTATGGGTGTTCTTGAAACTAGTCAGTCAGCTCTTTCATTGCCGTATACCCTGCATGACCAGGACAATAAATCCACACCAATTCCTGCAGATTTGAGGTGTCTATGAAAGTTTTCCATTCATGCCGAAGCCATTCACTTTGGACTTTCTGAAGCATGGACTGTGAGTATCTCTCAAGGATAATTCTTTCCCTGGTGCTGATAGTTACATTATTATAAGTGTGTGCACTCTTGTAAATTTCCCTTCTTAGGCAACTTGATCAAATAACTGTCCATCCATTCTGCTGGTATTTCTTTTCTTTCCCAAACTTCATCAAGTAGTTTGCATAATATTACTGTAGAGATATCAATTTCTGTTTTGATGGTATCTGCTGGAGCGACATCTGGACCAGCTGCGTTTCCATCTTTCAGAAGCTTTACGGCTTTTGGTTATTTCTTCTCTATCTGGTCATTCCCAATTGATTTGTCGCTTCTCTTCTGCTGGCCGGGTGTTTTAAGTGATTTGTTGCAGCTGGTCTATTGAGAAGTTGCTGTAGTGCCCAGTTGGCTGCGAGGAGAGTGAGATTCATTTTCATAGCTAGGCGGTGGTGCCATTTGGAAGGTCCTGAGTTTGATTCTCTAGTAAGCCTCTTACTTCTGATATTTTTCTGTTGTCTCGCTTTTGACTTCTTCATTTCTCATGAATGCATGAAACAGACTTTTATATATGTATTATTTATTTACTCTTTGCAGGCCTCGAGTTTCCCTCTTTATTTATTTAAATGTTTGAAAATAACTTGTAAGCAACTGGTTCTACATTTTCTGTGTGTGGAATGCTTTTTAATAGCTTGCAGAACACTTACGTTCCATGGAATACAGTTTGATAAATACTGATGTAAAGAATTGTAGTAACATGTCAACTGTTTTTTATTTCCATTTCCAAATTTCATAAATCTCTTGTAATCTCTCATTAACATGGTCAAACTTCTTCGTTTGATAGTTCTGTTTTGGACTAAAGTCTTAATCATCTTATTTGGCTGGAGACACTAAAGATATGGATATGTTCCTCAAGCTCTGGACTAACTTTAAATTTTCATCAAAAGGTCATAATCTATGAATTTAAAAAAAACAATCACTATTTCTCTTCCCATTCTAAATGTTTTAATGGCGATATCTGAGCTTTCATCATACCATTCATAAATATTTCTAATTTATTACATGTGTCTCTGACTCTAGCCATTGCTAATAGGATGATATTGGTTCTAGAATTTGGGTTTCTCTAAATTCACTACCTGCATTGTAACTTTCACACTTCTTTTTCCATGATCACCCCCAGTTTTAAGCTATACTTCATCTTCTGGTATACAATTATTGTGCTGCATTAATAAGCACTCACACTTGTAGTCACTGAGGAACCCACCAAAAAAAAAAAAAAACTACATAAAACATTAATACTTACCAATGATGCCTCTAGCCCTTGTCCATCCCCTCCCACAAACTCTTTCATTTCAACATGCATCCATCTATATGTAATCCTTCTTGTCCATTTTTTGTCTGCCCCTACATGCTTCTGTTTTTGTTACCCCTAACCTATAAAACTGACTAACTGTTGCGCACAGATTCTTTTGTGTGGTAGTATGTGACGCACAGATTACTGTTGGTAGGCATACAAATGTAAAGTATAACTATTTGTCTGATGAAAAGTATTTTATTTAAGAATCAATGATTCTTAGTCTAAGGGACAGAACCCTAATTGATCGATGTTATATTCGGTTATATGGGTTATCTGTTCTTGTGTCTCAATCTGGCGTATGAATACTAGACTTACGTCATTTTGCGTCTGGTATGGCCAGATACAGATTGGTCTTGCTTAAAATGTTTATGACCCGAATTTATATTTATTCCTTGACTATCTAAGGTGATTCGGTCTTATATCTTTGTATCTTTGTATTTCTATGTCGGACTATTTTGTGAGCTGAACTCTGGGGTGAAAGGCCTTTCTGCACATGCGTCAATTTTTGGTGGGTGGACAGAGACGGCTGTCATGTCGTCGCTACTATGGGCTGGTCAATTAGAAAGTTTGAAGATTGATCTCTGTGATTTATTCTAGGAAGGAGATTGTTTCTCTGTATGATTGTATTATCAGAGATTCTCCGAATGTCCATTATTAATGCCTAGGAATGGCGTGCGTTATTCGCTTGTATGTGTTTTCCTAAAGCCAGGTAAAACCAAAACTTTTTTGCTGAACTTTTTTGCTAAGCCTAGATGGGAGACGTATTATCGTACATCTAGGATTGTTGATTACAAATGAAGATGACGTGTTATCTAGCAGCACTAGATCACTTGATGTAACTAGCCTTATTGATAGCAGATATGTATAGAAGCCCAATGAGGACATTTACGTATGAAAAACGAAGTAATTCTGCTTCATAATTTTTCATCCTGGGTGAGTGAAGCTCACGGAGGAGAGCCATTTTGGATTCCCGCCATTGTAAGCGGATCATTGTCGGAGAACAGAAAAGGTCTTATTATCTGATGATGGTACAGAGATCTACATATTATGAAAACCCACTACTGTGGTTTAACATTGTTGCTATAAAAATTGGATGAATTTACGGCTTGAGAAACTTAGCCAGGAGAAGGTTCTGTCAGTGAACCATTGTTGATGATTATGTATCCACCTTAACTGACGCGATTAGTCAGTTGAAGCATGAGACGATAGACAACCAGAATATTGAGTGCTTGCCTACTATCGTTCCATAATATTTACCACTACATGAATGTACATCTGATATTGTCACCCATTTTCCAAGTATACGATGATTTTTGTGCCAACCTGTTCAAATGACTGTAATTGTGATGTCAAAGTGTACGTCCATTATTAAATGTATGAAACGTCATCAGTGGTCTGCCCTTTATTGACTTCAAGCTATGATTGAGTGAGTGACCTGTCAACCTAACAGAACTATACACCCATTTGCGTTATTTACATCTACACTCTCACTCTATGTCAACACGGTCCCTTGCCAGCGCTCCAACACTTGACGTACAAGGTGACCTAACTACTTAACACTGTGTCGGGATGACTTGACCATTCATAACCTTATGAAAGCAGTATCATCAAACATCACAACAAAAGAACGCTTTATCACTAACCTACATTAAGGCTGCTGGCTGATAAGATGAAATTAGGTATAGAAAATTAAATTTCTCCTCAACATTTAAAAAAAATTTGTTTAAACTGTCTGGACTATATAGATTTTAAGATATTTAATTAGCAAATGTGTCGCCCTTGGTAATATTTTCCTCTAATGACGATAATATTTTGCAACAGCTGCTACAAAGCAAAATAATATAATAAAACAATGGAAATTCACATAAAGATAATATTTTGTCTGATATTAACTGATTCTGTACGTAATTATTTTCAGCTCTGGACGGAATTATTTTTAAGCCCCAAAAATTTACACATACATAATTTACGTTTACTGACAATGTGTGTCTAATCATGAGTTAAGTATAACATATTATATATCAAATTAAAGTACATTGGATGAACAAAATAAATCCATATGCCTTTCTAGCTAATTTTATGTTATGTTTATGTTATAACAGATAACATGTACACGGAAAAAAGATAACTTGAAATTTTGAACAAAAATTTTCGACTTACGTAAGGCTTGTAACATAAATTGTTATCACAATACAGTTTCACTGCTCTCTTTGTGCAGGTAATCCATTTAGAAACACAGAAAAAGTAAGAAAATTATGGTTGATCACACAGTTTGTTCACTGTTCACATATTAGTAACATATCCTGTGTGTTTTTCGGCCATTATGGCGATACGACAAAACACGATTAAAAATGAAGATAAATGTGAAAAAATCCGTTCA
The DNA here is from genome assembly GCA_024509875.1 of Oreohelix idahoensis. NCBI lineage: Eukaryota > Metazoa > Mollusca > Gastropoda > Stylommatophora > Oreohelicidae > Oreohelix > Oreohelix idahoensis. Next base: position 391,999 of record JAMPIV010010825.1, on the reverse strand, counting down.
AACGCAAATAAAAGACGTTGAAGCTTGTTGAAATTTGCACAGTTTTGTGTTTACTTCCGTTCGAGATAAATTCCGGGCAGTATAAAATATCAGAATAGAAAGAAACAATGAAATAAATCAGCCTCTTAAAAGATCTTACGTCTACAGCGTTCGGCCTTTGCATCTATTATTAGATCTTGCGTACGGAATCAGTTAATTTCTAGGAAATTATTTTAGTCCAGCGCTTATCAGGAATACATTGGAACTGACTTAAATTTCATGATTTTTCAAGCCAAAGTCAGCTGATATTTCCCACCACTGTAAATGATGCTGTGTTCACTGGGTAAAAAGATTTATTGCCTTCAGTTCAAGAGAAAGGGCGTGCAACTAAAATAGTGACTTTCTAAAAGGCACAAATAGCCGTTAGTAAATGCTGCACCACAAACATCACACATGTAAGGCTTCTCTCCTGCATGTATTATTTTATGCATATTTAGGTTATGTCTCACAGTAAATGCTGCACCACAAACATCACTCTTCATCTGTATTCTTTCAAGTAATTGTAGGCTGCCACTGAGAGTAAATTCTGCACAAACATCACACTTGTAAATCTTGTCATTGTATGCTGTTATATAACCTTTATAATGTTGTATGCCTTTAATTTAATGCTTAAATTAACAATGAAAGGGCATATTATGCAAGATAAGTGAGAATGGAAGGGCAGAATGTTAGACTGGCCTGCGTGCCAAATTCTTAACCCTTTGAAAATAAAGTTCGTTTTCTCCTGTATGTATTCGTTTATAATTTTGTAGACTACTACTGGCAGTAAATGCTGCACCACAAACATTACACTTCTCCTGCATGTATCCTTTCATATAATTGTAGGCCACTAGTAATTTGCCTAAGAAATGTTTTCAAATTTTTTGGCTGAACACCATCACCAACAATGAACTGCTAATGCAGAGCCACCAAGAAGACATGCACACAGTCATAGCAGGTAGATGAGGGAATTGGGTGGGATAAAACATCAGAAGAGATCCTGACACCATCACCAGAAGAGATCCTGATACCATCACCAGAAGAGATCCTGACACCATCACCAGAAGAGATCCTGACACCATCACCAGAAGAGATCCTGACACCATCACCAGAAGAGATCCTGACACCATCACCAGAAGAGATCCTGATACCATCACCAGAAGAGATCCTGACACCATCACCAGAAGAGATCCTGACACCATCACCAGAAGAGATCCTAACACCATCACCAGAAGAGATCCTGACACTATCACCAGAAGAGATCCTGACAATGTTACGGTAGTTTTATTGATGGCGTTTGCTAGAAATTGGCAGTGCGCATGATTAGCGTCAATGGAATTAATATAAATTGATCTTTATACTTTACGGGGTTATGAACGCGAAATGCACGGTCAAGTCGTGACGTGTAAGCGTCGATATGGTCACGCTCGGTGACTAGGTTACCGTACCCTTTTTGTATTGACCGTCAAGTAGTGAAGACGGATATTTTCTTACTCTTCCAAGGTTGTGCATGATGTTACTGCACATATATATATTTTAGTCAAGTACGGACACGGGTCAGTCCATGGTAATTAACGAAGAGATAAATGATTAAGCAATTGATTCAGTCTCGTCAGGACACATGCGCTCACTACCGGTTGTCTGAAACCCAGCAGCGCAAGTATATAGCCATGATGTTCGTTTGACAGTTTGTTCAAGTACGACATGGACCCATAATATGACGTTTGCAAGTATTTCATTTATCACGTATGCTTACTATGATCTATATTAACTAATGTCTTCAAGTATGTTTGTCTTATGTAAATAAACTGTTTTCCTCGTGGACTCAAATAAGATGGACTTATCAAGTTGATCATTGAGAGATTCACTTGTTGGCTACACTTACCACGCATTCGCATATCAGATAATTAAAGCACGATTGTTACTAATGAATGAGAACCAGAACACTCAAGTCATGAACATAGATTATAAACATTCTTTATTAATCAATATTCAACGGTCTTCAGCAACTTCCATGACATTCTGATCACAGACCATATGCTAACCAGATCGTCTGTATCAGACACCATCACCAGAAGAGATCCTGACACCATCACCAGAAGAGATCCTGACACCATCACCAGAAGAGATCCTGACACCATCACCAGAAGAGATCCTGACACCATCACCAGAAGAGATCCTGACACCATCACCAGAAGAGATCCTGACACCATCACCAGAAGAGATCCTGACACCATCACCAGAAGAGATCCTGACACCATCACCAGAAGAGATCCTGACACCATCACCAGAAGAGATCCTGACACCATCACCAGAAGAGATCTTGACACCATCACCAGAAGAGATCCTGACACCATCACCAGAAGAGATCTTGATACCATCACCAGAAGAGATCCTGACACCATCACCAGAACTGCATGCTATGGACTCCAGACAGAAAGTGAAAGCAAGGGCAGAGAACTGTAGAGGCTGAAATGCTAAGCATGAACCAGAGCTGTGGCACCACACGAAGGATGGTTGTTGACTGAGCAAAGCCGAGAGAGTTTGTTGCTTCCCTACAAGATGCCAACAGGCATATTGGTCAGTGATTGCTTTGTCAGTCAGCAAAAAGGACCAAAGGAGAAGAAGACACTGAATAAATTCTGTGTCACAGAACAGTTCAGGGCAATCTCTTCTCCACTATGGCAGTAATAAGGTACACTTGTTGTGAGTACTGATTACTAGAAATTTCTGTGGTCAGCACATTTCTTTATTTACTATCAAGCAGGTATTTGCTAATTTATCATCAACCTACATTCCTTTTGGTGATAATTCATCATGTCTGCTTGGCGCTTAACAGCTTTGCTGAGATTAGATGCAGGAAAACCCATCTTGGCTGGTCAGTTTTAGCATAGTCGGTGTTTATCTAAGCCGTGCCAGGCACTAAAATTACTCGCCCATGGATGGAGGCATACATGCACTCTGTGGAAACGAATGACATAATTGGTTCCTGCACACCTTTTTACAAAAGACAATATTTTAGGTGAACGTAAGGACTTATATTTGTACCTAGAATGGAAATCTCACTTACATATTTGGGAGACTCGACCTCTGCATTAATGCACATAATTTTCCAGGTGGAATAATTTCAATTACCCCAACTAAACACACAGCTTTTAAAACAATTGGCAGAGATTCCAAATATAGGAAGAATCACATTCCTGATGGGTTCCTCGCTAAAAATCGTAACAGTAGTGCGGGAGAGGCAAAGTGCAATATAACTTGACACTTCAGCAGTTTTAAGACACTGTAAAAATCTACCTCGTGCCAAGACGCCAACCAGATTTAAGCCTAGAATCAAGATTTGAGCATTTTTGAGGACTTCAGAGCCCAGAAAAAAAACAAGGAAAATCAGACTCTGAGAAATCTAAAACAGATTCGTAGTGAGAACTTACTGGGAAAGTAATGACCCCTAGAACATGTGAAAGGAGCATCTTTATTTCTCTGAGCAAACAGTCTGTGAGCCCAAGATTGGCGTAAGTTGTGCATTTTAAATTCTATATTTTACATTATTAACATGTGAGCTAATATGTATATAATACCATGTGAATATTAATAAGTGAAAATTGCTAGTAAATGTCCAAGTCCTTTGAGGCTGGCAACCTCAGCATATAGAATGATGATTTCATGAACCACCACTGCAAGGATTGTGACTGCTTTATTGCTAGTTTCTTATGGAGAACTAAGAGCAGAGATAGTCCCAAGTTCCATATGGAGCAGGGATGAAAGAAATGATGTATATTCTAATTATAATAATATACCTTTTCAAACAAAGTGTAAATGTCTATGTAACCACATTCATTTAAAAAAAATGAAAGTTTTCAAGCACCATATTAAATCTGTTTTGTGAACATTTTCAAACATTGCAGATGTAAAGATAAATGTAAATCTAATTAATCTAAATGTAACGAAAGTTTCCAACCTTTTTACAAAGTAAATGTAAATCTGTTCAATCCACGTGTAATGAATCTTTTTTCACTCCTTGGGATTAAAATTTACTCTCATCAAGGATAAAAGTTCTGAGGTAGATGAGATGGTGGAATAGGAAGAAGAGGGGGACACATTTGTATGTGTTGGGAAACTCAATACTCAAGAGGGTATTTGTTTCTCTTCTTTTGCCAACTAGTTGGTCGTAACAGTTGAGAAACTATCTCTGGAACAGGTGAGTGTACAAGTGGCCTGACATTGACACTAGATGGCATCATCAGATGGATCAAACTTTGTACACACTCCCTGACACTTCTGGGAGCATGCTGCACCCTACAACATTGATTAGGGACATGAGAAATCCAGTCAGCTATCTTCAAAAAACCAAAACACCATTGGGAGCAGAAACCTCATTGGCAGTTAAGTGCAAATAAAAGCTGCCAAATGACTTCTTATATAAAATGCCCTGCTATCACATGATGATGAGTAATTTGTTTGTTAAATAATTATTCATTCTTTACAATCTGTTAAAATATAATTGATTATTAAATTTGTTACTTGTTTATATATACATTTAAAGTTGATTTAATTACTTTGAATGTAGTACACCCGTTTGTCTCAGTCAATTTCATAAATACATTTTAAATAGAGCTATACCATAATGAGAAGAATTCCACTGAGTAAATCATGGTGAGAGGGTTGAACGAGCTGCAATTAATCAATGCATAAATCTTCATAAAAGGCAGCGGATCAGATATGAGTTAACAATTGCCCTGCCCAATGCAGCACTGTTCTTGACTTCTGAAAATATCTTATGAACACTGCCTTGAGATAGAAGCACTATTATCCTTCTATCTACAACTCTGCCAAGAGTAATCTTGTGCGAAGGTAGACACCATTCAAGACACATATTAGATACTCTTGAGTTTTGGCCACTGTTGGACCACTACTGCAAAGCAGGGGAGGCAATTCCATGACATTCTGCATCACAAACATCATGCCAATAAGGATTCTCTCCTGTATGTATTCTTTTATGTTGTTGTAGGTTATCTTTCTCAATAAATGATACACCATAAATATCACTCTTGTAGGATTTGTCTTTCTCTATTATCTTGTGAGACTGAATGATTAAATCACTACAAGCAGCAGCAGTACTATCACTCACACTACGTTATGTATACTTTTGTCTTTGTAGACTATCACTTTCAGTAAATGTAGCACCACACACATCACATTTGTATGGCTTATTTCCTGTATGTATTCAATTATGTCTTTCTAGGTGACCTATCTAAGTAAATGCTGCACCACAAACATCACACTTGCAAGACTTCTGTCCTGAATGCATTCTTTTATGATTTTGTACATTACTGCTGTGAGTACATGCTGCACCACAAACATCACACTTGTACAGCTTATTTCTTGTATGTATTCATTTATGTTTTTGTAGACTATCACTCTCAGTAAATGCAGTTCCACAGACATCACACTTGTATAGATTATTTCCTGTATATATTATTTTATGTCTTTCTAGGTATCCTATCTAAGTAAATGCATCACAAACATCAAACTTGTAAGGCTTCTCTCCTGTATGTATTCTTTTATGATTTTGTAGATTACTGCTGTGAGTAAATGCTGCAGCACAAATATCACACATGTAAGGTTTATTTCCTGTATGTATTCTTTAATGTAAGGTTCATTTCCTGTATGTATTCTTTAATGTAAGGTTTATTTACTTTTTGTATTCGTTTCTGTCTTTGTAGACTACCACTCTTAGTTAATGCAGCACCACAGACATCACACTTGTAAGGCTTCTCTCCTGTATGTATTCTTTTATGATTTTGTAGTCTCCTGCTCAGGGGAAATGGGACACCACAGACATCACACTTGTAAAGCTTAACTCCTGTATGTATTCGTTTATGTTTTACTAGGCGACTTCTTAAAGTAAACGGTGCACCATAGACATCACACTTGTAAGATTTCTCTCCTGTATATATTCTTTTATGTCTTACCATGTTACCTATCAAAGTAAGTACAGCACCACAAACATCACACGTGTACTGCTTATTTCATGTATGCATTATTTATGTCTTTGTAGTGTGTCGTGAAATTCTTCACCTACCTCTTATGTCTCTCTTTCTTTCTCTCTCTCTATCTTCATTCTTTCCTTCATTCTCTGTTCTTCCATCGCCATGATTTCTAATGCCAGGTAGGGCAATGACCCAAGATACCTGGTTTTCCAGTTACGTGTTGCTTTGGTATTTTACCCGAGAGGCCAATGACCCAGTCTGCCAGGGATCTTCAAGTGACCAGGTGGGACCGGCCAATGACCCAGAATACCAAGGATTTTCCAGTGATGCATGGAATTTCCCCATGACTCATCGCTATGTACAGCGGCTGGCAGGACATTCACCTATGACCCAGTATGCCATGGATTTTCTGACCTGGATGTGGTCAATGGCCGCTGTTAAAGGTATAAATGTAGAATATATCGGGTGTTACTCACATCTGTAAGCCCCAAAGAAAAACCAGTTGTGGTAGCCTCTAGCATGTAATTTGACAGACCAGAGTGCAAAAGAATTGCTTATATATGCCGTCCTTTAGAAGCCAAACTGCAACTTTGGAACAAAGCGGGTGAGCTGGAACTGGGTTTATTTTTCTACTTGTATGCACTTTGTTTTTTACCATTAATGAATGCATTATCTTCTTATATGCAATTATTTGTATTGAATGTTTCAACTGCTTTCAATTATTATCTCCTTATATGCAATTAACTTTATTGAATGCTTTTCAGTCAATGCAGTTCCTTCTTTTATGCACATACTTTCATATAATGGTTGTATATTTTATGGAATTCATATATTTACTGTTATATGATTTTTTTATGCCTTCGATGTCCTTCAGGTTGTTTCACAGAATGCATATGCACTACCCTACCCTTATCTTTTATTTAATGGGTGTATATTTTATGGAATTCATATATTTACTGTTGTATGATCTTTGTATGCTTTTAACACAACTAGCTGGCAAAAGAAGAGAACATTGGTCTATGCCATTTATGTAATAATATGACTGATATCTGAGCCTAATTTATAGACCACACTCAGGACCTCTAACCATATAGCTAAATAGATTGTTCCTTTGTGTGTTTCTCCTAGCTCCCTGGTAGTGATGAATGCAGGTGAACTCTCAGTTGTGCAGTGAAACCTTGCCGTATACAGCTACAAACTATTCCAGCAATTTGGCCAGGGGAGACAACTTGCAGTAATATTGTGAAGTCATACAACAGCAACATTTATGATAAGTGGTTTTCTAAAAAAAAGGACTAAACATTAAACGATATTGTGTCATACCAGTCAGTGATTAAAATTAGGACATACACCTCAGCCATCGTGAAGGGTACCCTAATAATTAACAACTTTTGTGAAGACTATTTTTTATCTCCCGTTACCCAGTACTGTATACATAAAACCATTCATATAAATATTTTTCTTTCTTTCTTTCATTTATCTGTAATCAATATAGCTTTGTCTGTTATATATTCATTGAAAAGAATTTCACTGTTGTTTCTTTCTTTTCATTAAATGTTCTGTATTGCTTGGTGGTTAACTGTTTTTGTTAATCAATGTCTTAATTACCAGCTGGGGGTCTCATGAGCAATATCAGAACCTCAGGAGATGTGTGGCTGAAGACCTAACCTACTCTCAGGATCCTTGATGGGATTTGCTTCTTGACTTAACTGAGAAGAGTTTAAATTTCAGTCTCCTGAAACATTTCTTCCTACAAGTGTCGGACTATCACCTACAGCGAGACAAAAGACACTGTGGAAGAGATTGGTACTATCTTTTATTTCTTCTATCTATCCTTCCTTCTCCCTACACACCACATAGTGAACGCATCTCTGTATGTGCTGCCCAGCAGACATCATACTTGTAAGGCTTCTCTCCTGTATGCATTCTTTTATGATTTTGTAAGTGACAAATCTGAGTAAATGCTGCATCACACTTGTTGGCTTCTCTCATGTATGTATTTTTTTATGACTTTGTAGACTACCACTCTGAGTAAATGCTGCTCCACAGACATCACAATTGTAAGGCTTCTCTCCTGTATGTATTCTTTTGTGTTTTTGTAAACTACTGCTCTGAGTAAATACTGCACCACAAACATAACACTTGTAAGGCTTCTCTCCTGTATGTTTTCTTTTATGACTTTGTAGGTTATCTGTCCGAGTAAATGCTGCACCACAAACATCACACTTGTAGGGCTTCTCTCCTGTATGTATTCTTTTATGTTTTTGTAGATTACAGCTCAGAGTAAATGCTGCATCGCAAACATCACACTTGTAAGGCTTTTCTCCTGTATGTATTCTTTTATGACTTTGTAGACTACCACTTTCAGTAAATGCTGCACCACAAACATCACACTTGTAAGGCTTCTCTCCTGTATGTATTCTTTTATGTTTTTGTAGACTACTGCTCAGAGTAAATGCTGCATCACAGACATCACATGTGTAAGGTTTATTTCCTGTATGTATTATTTTATGACTTTGTAGGCTACATGTCTGAGTAAATGCTGCTCCACAAACATCAAATTGGTAAAGCTTCTCTCCTGTATGTATTTTTTTATGACTTTGTAGGTTACCTCTCAGAGTAAATGCTGCTCCACAAACATCACACTTATAAGGCTTCTCTCCTGTATGTATTCTTTTATGTTGTTGTAGATTACTGCTGTGAGAAAATGCTGCACCACAAACATAACACTTGTAAGGCTTCTCTCCTGTATGTATTCGTTTATGCCTTTGTAGGTGGCCTGTCTGAGTAAATGCTGCTCCACAAACATCACACTTGTAAGGCTTCTCTCCTGTATGTATCCTGTTATGTTTTTGTAGATTACTACTCTCAGTAAATGCTGCTCCACAAACATCACATGTGTAAGGCTTCTCTCCTGTATGTATTCTGTTATGACTTTGTAGTTTATCTGACTGAGTAAATGCTACACCACAAACATTACATTTGTAAGGCTTCTCTCCTGTATGTATTCTTTTATGTTTTTGTAGATTACTGCTGTGAGTAAATGCTGCACCACAAACATCACACTTGTAAGGCTTCTCTCCTGTATGTATTCTTTTATGACTTTGTAGTTTATCTGACTGAGTAAATGCTACTCCACAAACATCACATGTGTATGGCTTCTCTCCTGTATGTATTCTTTTATGACTTTGTAGTTTACCTGACTGAGTAAATGATACATCACAAACATTACACTTGTAAGGCTTCTCTCCTGTATGAATTCTTTTATGTATCTGTACATCACTGCTGTGAGTAAATGCTGCACCACAAACATCACACTTGTAGGGCTTCTCTCCTGTATGTATTCTTTTATGTTTTTGAAGATTACTGCTCTGATTAAATGCTGCACCACAAACATAGCACTTGTAAGGCTTCTCTCCTGTATGTATTCGTTTATGCCTTTGTAGGTGGCCTGTCTGAGTAAATGCTGCTCCACAAACACCACACTCATAAGGCTTCTCTCCTGTATGTATTCTGTTATGTATATGTAGATTACTACTCTCAGCAAATGCTACTTCACAAACATCACACTTGTAAGGCTTCTCTCCTGTATGTTTTCTTTTATGTTTTTGAAGACAACTACTCTCAATAAATGCTTCTCCACAAACATCACTCTTGTAAGACTTCTTTCCTGTATGTATTCTTTTATGTATTTGTACATCACTGCTGTGAGTAAATGCTGCACCACAAACATCACACTTGCAAGGCTTCTCTCCTGTATGTATTCTTTTATATTGCTGTGGGTTATCTTTCACAGAAAATGATGCACCATTATTGTCACACTTGTAGGACTTATCTTTCTCTATATTCTTGTGAGACTGAGTGCTTAAATCACTGCAAGCATCAACAGCTCTGTCAGTCACACACAGATGAAGATTTATCTCACTGGCAGAAAATTGTTTACTACAATTTATGTTACAGGCTTGATTTTTACAAACTGATGTATTACTGTGTAGGTTGTCAAACACTGTAGCTGTCCTCTCCTGACTGTTGATGAGGTTCACTGATGCTTCATTTCCAGTGAGTCTCTGGTTGATGCTATCTTCTCTTGCTACATCATTTAAAGTGGCATCTCCAATCTTATTCACTGCTTCATTCATGTTATTTAGACTGTATTGTGGTAACACATTCTGAAGATCACTGCATTTATTATTAAACTCCCAGCATCCATCTCTGTGTACTGTTGTCATATGTTTATCCAAGACATCAAGTTGGAAGAAATGAGTGTTGCACAGGTGACAAGAATAAACACCTGTAATAATAAAAATAATGAGCAAAGATAAATAATGAATTTCATGTCTTACATTTTAGTTAAAATTTGTTAGTAAAATGTAGTAAACAAACACATAAGCACAATGTCCTGATAGTTATGTGCAGGGCTGGATTAACCATTAAGCAAAATAAGCACGTGCTTAGGGCACCAAGGGAAGGGGGGCACCACAGAATTTTCCCTCTAGCTATCATGCCTTTAACTCTCATCTTTCTCACTGCCACAGTCATCTTTAGCTCTCATCTCTCTCACTGCCACAGTCGTCTTTCGCTCTCATCTCTCTCACTGCCACAGTCGTCTTTAGTCTCATCTCTCTCACTGCCACAGTCGTCTTTAGTCTCATCACTGTCACTGCCACAGTCATCTTTAGCTCTCATCTCTCTCACTGCCACAGTCGTCTTTAGCTCTCATCTCTCACTGCCACAGTCGTCTTTAGTCTCATCTCTCTCACTGCCACAGTCATCTTTAACTCTCATCTCTCTCACTGTCACAGTCGTCTTTAGTCTCATCTCTCTCACTGCCAGTCATCTTTAGTCTCATCTCTCTCACTGCCACAGTCATCTTTAGTCTCATCTCTCTCACTGCCACAGTCGTTTTTAGTCTCATCTCTCTCACTGCCACAGTCGTCTTTAGTCTCATCTCTCTCACTGCCACCGTCGTCTTTAGTCTCATCTCTCTCACTGCCACTGTCGTCTTTAGTCTCATCTATCTCACTGCCACCGTCGTCTTTAGTCTCATCTCTCTCACTGCCACAGTTGTCTTTAGTCTCATCTCTCTCACTGCCACAGTCATCTTTAGTCTCATCTCTCTCACTGCCACAGTCATCTTTAGTCTCATCTCTCTCACTGCCACAGTCATCTTTAGTCTGTCTCATCTCTCTCACTGCCACAGTCGTCTTTAGTCTCATCTCTCTCACTGCCACAGTCGTCTTTAGCTCTCATCTCTCTCACTGCCACAGTCATCTTTAGTCTCATCTCTCTCACTGCCTCAGTCGTCTTTAGTCTCATCTCTCTCACTGCCACAGTCGTCTTCTTCTTCTTCTTCTTCTTGCGATCGCATCTTTGATGATTACACCGTCAGACGAGTTCTCATGATGAATTCGACTGTTGTTTGAAGTTCCTCTTTAACTCCATATAGCTTTGAGTTTAGTGTTGAGTCATTGGACCAGTATATCTTTCTTAACTGGTCATACAGAGGACAGTCCTGTAGAACATGCTCAGCAGTTTGTTCGTTTAATCCACATGTGCACAGTGGTGAAGCAGACAATCGTAGCTTGTGCATGTGTTTATTCAGTTTGTTATGCCCTGTCCTGCGTCGAAAAATAGTTGTCTGTCCCTGCCGGTCGAGAGTGTGATAGTCGTCTTTGGGTTGGTTCTGTTCTCTTCTGATAGTCTGGATAGCTCTCTTTTTCTCAAAGTATGTGACTTCATTATCTTCTTGTTCACATTCTCCTCCCTTTTTTGCAAGTTTATCTGCCTTTTCATTTCCGGGTACACCACAATGAGATGGTACCCACTGAAGTATGGTTCTCTTTTTGGCAGCTACCTTGTTTAGTTCATTTCTCAGATGCGGGAGTTTACCACCCTTGAGAGCTTGCAGGACAGACAGTGCATCTGTGAGGATGACTACCTGGTGGCAGTCAGAGTTGGTGTTATAAATCATATTTGCAGCTTGCTCTAGAGCTTGAACCTCAGCTGTATAGTTGGAACAGAATTTACCAGTGGGAATGTGCCTAGTCTCATTGTGGTGTCAGGATATGAGATAAAGATACCGGCACCTCCATTCCTAACAGCATTAGTTGCTGATCCATCTGTATAGGCATGTATCCATGATTGATCGGGATAGCTTTCTTGGATCATACTCAATGTAGCAGTTCGCTTTTGCAGATCATTATACTCACATCCACTTGTGAGACCACTGACTGTTGTATTAATTTGGAGGGCACTGCTGGCCTGCTCCCATGGTACAGGGTATAGGGTGGGCTTCAGTGGTGTTGTCTTCATGGATAGGTCTTCTTGATGCTGTCTTATAAGTCTTTTCCCCCGATGCACAAAGCTGCTACGCTTTAGACGTCCCAATGCCAGATCATCTAGTCTTGCCTTCATTGGGTGCATTGGCATACTGTTGTACTTTTCCATCTGGATCATGGTTTTTGTGTCTCTTCTATGGGACAATGTCTGTAATCCAGCAACCTTCTGCATCTCTGTTATTGGTGTAGTTTTCATGGCTCCTGTAATGAGCCTGAGAGCTTGATTTTGCACCTTGTCCAAAGACTGCAGATGTGAGTTAGCAGCTGATGACCATGCTGCTGAGCTAAACTCTAAGTGTGGTCTTATTACTCCATTATAAATCTTCTTTAGATTTCGTTCATTTGCTCCCCAGTTGGTACCTGCTAATTTTCTGAGTATGCCTAGTCGTCTTCGGGCCTTTCCTTCTGCATTTTCAATATGCTTATTCCATGTAAGCCTTTGGTCAAATGTCACCCCAAGATAGGTGGGGTAGCTTTCTTCCTTGATCACGGTTGTCCCTAGGTGTATGTTAGCTGATTTGTCCTTGGGGGCGAGGGAGAACAGTGTTGTGGAGGTTTTGTCTGTGTTTATTGTGATAAGCCATTTCTCTGCCCATGACACTAGCATGTCTGCTGCCCGCTGCATTCTATAATTTGCTGTGGTGACATTTTCATCAGCGCACCAGAGTACTAGGTCATCTGCATATAAGGCAGCTTTAACTCCTGCAGGGAGATCTTTCACCAGGTCATTGATGTAAACAAGGAAGAGTGTTGGGGAAATTACTCCTCCTTGAGGTACCCCCTGATGGAGCAACACTTTTCTGCTCTGCAGACCGTCAAGAGTGACTCTAGTTCTCCTGTTATGCAAGTATGACTGGATCCATTTCATCATGTTGCCTTGGATTCCACTTCTCCTAAGTTTTGCAATGAGGCCATCTTTCCACACCTTGTCAAAGGCCTGCTTGAAGTCGACCCAGATCGTTAGGACCTTTTTCTTCTCCTGGAAGGCATCTTCTATTGCTTGAGACAAGTAAGTAACTTGGTCTTCTATACTGTAGCATTCTCTAAATCCAGCTTGTTCCGGCACCAGGATCTGCTCAGACTCTAAATACCATTTCAATCTGTGGTTGACTATTCGCTCCATAGTCTTCCCAACACAGCTTGTGAGACTGATTGGCCGGTAACTTGCAGCCTCGGTCTTACATTTCCCTTTCTTTAGTATGGGTATTGTGATGGCTTCTCTCCATACTTGGGGTACCGTTCCTTTCAACCAGCTGTGGTTGAATATCTCAAGCAGTTTTGTCTTTGCTGCTGAGCTCAGATTTACTAGCATTTCGTTGCTGATTTTGTCTGGGCCGGGTGACTTTTGAAACTTAAGCTTGGAAATAGCCTTCTGTAGTTCTCCTAGTGTGATGGGTTCCCTCATTGGGGCAGGAGTATCTGTCTGTCCCATGGTTGCCAGTATTTCTTTTCTTATCTCTCTCTGATGGTCTATGTTAATGGGTAAGTTGCTTTCTGAACTGTATCTTCTAGCAAACAAGTCTGCAGCTTGTTTTCCTCTGAAAAGTTTGCCACCTTCATCCAATGTGATAGTCTGCCTTGGTGAGGAATGCTCTTCATTTAGAGACTTGACTAATCTCCAAAGTTTCCTGCCGTCTTTCTCAAGGTTCAGCGATGCCGTTTTAGTTCTCCAGCTTTTCCGCTTTTCTTCTAGCTTTGTTCTCTGAAACTCTGCTACAGCCTTTTTCCATTTGTTGTGAGTTTCAAGTGAAGGCTGAGACTCTGCGTCCTTTCTAGCCTTGTCCATAGCTTCCTGACGTTCTTGGAGTGTGCTGGACCAGTATGGTATGTAGTTACGCCGGCATCCTTTGGGAATGGTTTCTTTTGCAGCTTGTAGTATGCATCTGTTGAAGTCTTTTACCACTTCATTAATGTCTCTGTTCTGTACCTTGAGGGTAGACAGCAGCATGTTCACCTGATGCCTGAATAAACCCCAGTTGGCTTTTTTGTAGTTCCATCTTGTAATGGCTGGGCCTGTACTGAGAGTTGCACTCTGGACAGTAAGAAAGATTGGGCGATGGTCGCTTCCCCCTAGTTGGTCTCCTACTTCTCTACTAATAGATCCAGCTATATCTGGTGTGGAGAAGGCAAGATCTGGTGTTGAGGTTGTGTGCCATCCTCTGGAGTAGAAGGTAGGAGTATCTGTGGCATTATTGACTAGGATTAGGGAGTGATCATCTTGCCAAGTTTCAACCTCTTCACCTCTGTGATCCAGATGGTTATAGCCCCAGCTCTGGGAGTGGCTATTAAAGTCTCCAACTGCTATAAAGTTGGTGGCTGGTACCTGTATAGAGCTGAGACTCAGGGGTTTGTTGTTCGGACAGTAATAGTTCAGGAGTTCTATTTCCATCTTGTCTACCTTTATCTGCAGCAGCTGATATTCTGCTCCATCCATGAAGGTTTTCCTTTCGTGTGCAGGAATGTTATTCCTTACAAGAGTAAGTACTCCTCCTTTTCGTCTATCTTGTCTGTCGGATCTGAAGCATTGATATCCCCTTATTTTAAAGGTTTGATCTGCTTTCAAGTGAGTCTCTTGGATACAGCAAACACTGACTTGCTTCTCATACAAGATGTTTTCCAGCTCTGTCTTTTTGCTGTATCCAGCCTGCTTGCTGTTCACTCCCTCTGCATTCCAGTGCATCATGACAAGTGGCACTCTGGGTTTCTCTTTTTCTGTTTTGTTTTGGTCAGTAGTTCTCCTCCGCCGTCTGTTGACTCCACAAGACGGTCTAGAGGGTCCTCCAGTAGCTGAGGGTGGGCTCTGTCGAGGCTCAGAGCCCGGCACTGCACCTGCCTGGTGGAGCTCCACAGGGCGAGCACCAGAACGAGATTTATTTGACGGTGTACTCTCCATAGAAAAAAAAAAGCGAGTTGCATGATACTGTGGTTTCCGGTGCGCCTTCTGGCCCAGTATCTACGACTTTAGCACCTGTTCAACGGGAGAGTGGGCTCATCCCTAATCTGTTTATGTTCCCAGTAGTAGACTATTCGCAAGCAGCCTGGGGGTGTCACTGCTCTGCGCGGACCTTGTTTACCGAGGCGGCGTCCGAGCTCGTATGGTGAAAATATGGTTGCGTTATCTTTAAAATAGCCCTGTCTTTCCCGTGGCTTTTCTGCCATCCTGCAACTTTGAGTTAGGGAGTTCTGAGCTCCAGTCTCTTTCCCAGGCATTTTATCCTGGCCTGGCACGCATACAGAGGACCCCACTTCTGGTTCTAAGTTAGCAGTTGGGGATAGGTGGGGTAGCACACTGTGCATTCCCCGTCATCCAGGGGGCTCTCCAACTATGCAGAGCTTGCACAATGCTGTGCTCTGGTTCGGGGCTCTCCCAAGGAATCCTCACGTCCTGCACAGAGCCACTTCCCGATACCCACCACCTGCCAACCCTCCATTGTAGAAATCTCCTGCATGCGGCCATCCAGTCAAGAGCCATTATTAAGTCTGGTGCCCAAGTGATCCCCCCAAGCTCAGTGTGCAATGCTGGGTTCTCATCATGCTGCAACACAGGAGGGATTGTGATGCTCAGCCATCTCTCTCAATTCTGCACCGTTAAGTGACATCGGGGACTTAACTTTGCCTCAGTACTGGGAGGCCCCGTTTCCGGGTACACCACACACAGCCAATTGAGGCAACGGTCGCCATGGGCGTGATAGACGACAAACAGTGAAGAATGAGGCAAGAAAGCATTTAACCCATGAAGTGGGGGTGGATTGGTGCAGACCAGAGCATGTACCACTCGCCGGTGGGTTCTGCATCTACACCTATAGGGTTCCACCCACTCCTCAGCCCATTTAGTCTGGCCCCTCACCCAGAACCTGTCCGGCTTGGGTGACCCTGCCAGGAGTAAAACTCCCGCCGGCATAGCTCCCGGGATCATTGAGGCGCTCAAGCTCTCCAACCACGGCAAGGTAGGCTTACATGTGGAGAGCCACAGTCGTCTTTAGCTCTCATCTCTCTCACTGCCACAGTCGTCTTTAGCTCTCATCTCTCTCACTGCCAGTCATCTTTAGTCTCATCTCTCTCACTGCCACAGTCATCTTTAGCTCTCATCTCTCACTGCCAGTCATCTTTAGTCTCATCTCTCTCACTGCCACAGTCGTGTTTAGCTCTCATCTCTCTCACTGCCACAGTCGTCTTTAGTCTCATCTCTCTCACTGCCACAGCTGTCTTTAGTCTCATCTCTCTCACTGCCACAGTCGTCTTTAGTCTCATCTCTCTCACTGCCACAGTCGTCTTTAGTCTCATCTCTCTCACTGCCACAGTCATCTTTAGCTCTCATCTCTCTCACTGCCAGTCATCTTTAGTCTCATTTCTCTCACTGCCACAGTCGTCTTTAGCTCTCATCTCTCACTGCCAGTCATCTTTAGTCTCATCTCTCTCACTGCCACAGTCGTCTTTAACTCTCATCTCTCACACTGCCACAGTCGTCTTTAGTCTCATCTCTCTCACTGCCACAGTCATCTTTAGTCTCATCTCTCTCACTGCCAGTCGTCTTTAGTCTCATCTCTCTCACTGCCACAGTCGTCTTTAGTCTCATCTCTCTCACTGCCACCGTCATCTTTAGTCTCATCTCTCTCACTGCCACTGTCATCTTTAGTCTCATCTCTCTCACTGCCACCGTCGTCTTTAGTCTCATCTCTCTCACTGCCACAGTCGTCTTTAGTCTCATCTCTCTCACTGCCATAGTCATCTTTAGTCTCATCTCTCTCACTGCCACAGTCATCTTTAGTCTCATCTCTCTCACTGCCACAGTCGTCTTTAGTCTCATCTCTCTCACTGCCACAGTCGTCTTTAGTCTCATCTCTCTCACTGCCACGGTCGTCTTTAGTCTCATCTCTCTCACTGCCACAGTCATCTTTAGTCTCATCTCTCTCACTGCCACAGTCATCTTTAACTCTCATCTCTCTCACTGCCACAGTCGTCTTTATCTCTCATCTCTCTCACTGCCACAGTCGTCTTTAGTCTCATCTCTCTCACTGCCACAGTCATCTTTAACTCTCATCTCTCTCACTGCCAATCGTCTTTACTCTCATCTCTCTCACTGCCACAGTCATCTTTAACTCTCATCTCTCTCACTGCCACAGTCGTCTTTAGCCGAATTTTTGGTAATTTTCAATATCTGCCATGTTCGACTTTAATCCAAATTGTTTTTAAAAAAAAAAAGTTTTCTTTGGTATGGTAAGTGACTGAAAGTGTCAGATATAGAACTTGAGTTCAGTATGTTTGCCTGTCTTAGGAACATTTTTCTGCATGAATTTCAGTGGAGCCTGGCCAGGAAGAAAATTGAATGTTCAGTCTCTTCAGCATTTATTGAGTCTTAATGTCTGTCAGTTAAGCAATGGAAGCGCCCGGGTGTGGGGGTGTGCACCATTGGGAGGCTGTGCTTAGGACATCAGTTGGCCTTGATCCATCCCTGAACTGAATATGTGATTGTTATTCAGGATCAATATCATTGCAATCCAGGCAAACCCATTGGTGCTAAGTCTTCCTCAGCAAATGTTGAAGTGTATGAATGCTTACTGTACTGTAGCATCCTGATTGTATACATGTAGGATACATCCTCTCATACGTCATACCTGCTAGTCTTATGTTTGGTGCCACATTCCAGTTATCTTAGCCTTGTTGATTCATCTATTGCAGTGTTGTTTTCTAACAGATGATCATTAACTGTCCTCAGTATCTCTCCCTTGTGCAGGACTAGTGTCCCCATTATGAGTGCATGGGAAGCTAGTCTGTCAGCACTCTTACTGCCATGCCATACACCTGAATGACTTGTACAGTAGGTTCACATCAGTTTCTGAAGATTCAAGGCTTCTATAAATGTTTTCTATTCATGCAACAGACATCCATTTTGAACCTTTAAAAGCTTGGACTGAGAGTGTGACACAATAACTACCCTGGTTACTACAGTAATGGCCTCTATCTCCATTATGTATATATTAAGCAAGTTTATATAAAATTTGTACATAGATTTAATTCTCTAAGACAGGTTCACTTGCTGCTTAGTATTAAATGTTATACTGTGCATATTTTTAAATCATGTAAACTTACTTAATTGTTCCCCTTCTACCATGAAGTGTAGAGGTTTGGAAGAGAGAGCGCCAGACTATATTATCGGCTTTCTTCCTCCTGGCCTGGTTCCATTCTAGTCCTCGGTCCTTTAAAGATTGTCTAATGTTGTCCTCCCAGTGGACTCTGGGTCATCCTGGGGGTCTGGATCCCTGGCTCTTTGTTTCCCATGCTTGTCATGGGAGCCGATCTTCTCCCATTCTGCAGACATGGCCAACATGTAAACATGTGTAGCCAAAATATGAATTTAAAATAATAACATTGCTATTATGCATACCTTTCTCATCTCCAAATAAGCATAACTGTTGTTGACTTTCTGGCATGTCAAAGAAGTCAGTATACTGTATCTCAGTTTTAGTACAGCTGTTGTCACAATCAGCCTGAAACAAATTTTGATCAATCCTGGCATTTATGACACATCATCATTATCACTTTTAGCTCCCTAAACAGCCTAGGTCTTCAACAAATGTCTGCCAACTCCTCTTGTTGTATACTATCAGCTCAAGGTGTCTCCATGACTGACTCATATCTTTGACTTTTGTTTCCAGTTCTAATATGTGTGGTTTTGAGTCTCCCAAAAACACTTTTACCCTGGACATTTCAGAATACAATAAACTAGAGCTACATAATAGAACAGCCTTGACACTGGAGTTACTTACTTAGTCGTTCTCCTTCTACTGTGAGGTGTAGAGGTTTGGAAGAGAGAGCGCCAGACTATCCTATCGGCTGTCTTCCTCCTGGCCTGGTTCCATTCTTGTCCTCGGTCCTTCAAAGATGGTTTATGTTGTCCTCCCAGCGGACTCTGGGTTGTCCTGGGGGTCTGGATCCCTGGCTCTTTGTTTCCCATGCTTGTCGTGGTAGCCGATCTTCTCCCATTCTGCAGACATGGCCAAACCATCTTAGTTGGGACTGTTCTACTTGGGTCTGCAGGGGGTGGGATTTTAGGCCTTGACGTATCGTCTGGTTGTGGACCATGTCTCTTCTTGTTACTTCAACCACCTTCCTCAGATACCTCATTTTTGAGGTTTGGATCAGGCTTTTGTGGGTTGTAGTCATTGCTCATGACTCGCATTCATATGTCAAGACTGGGACATAGGTGGAACGGTATACAGCCATCTTTGTTTTCTTACCAACCTCTCTCTTGCTGAGGAATCCTCGATTTATGGCCTGAAAAAGTCTCCCAGCTGCTGCTTTTCGAGTGGCCAACTCTTCTTTGATGCCTCCCTTTCGGTCTATAATAGCTCCAAGATATTTAAAGTGGTCGACCTGCTCCAGGACCTGTTCTCCCAGCTTAATCTGATGTCTTCTTTCTTCTCGTGATATCACCATGGATTTTGTTTTAGAGCTGCTTGTGACCATCCTTCTCTTCTCTAGCTCTTCCTTCCAGACTTGCAGGTTGGATTGGAGATGTGCCTCTGATTTAGCAATTAGGGCAACATCATCAGCAAATGCCAGCTCTGAAATACGTACCTGTCTCATCTTCCAGTACCCCACAGAATACTTTCTTGTTGTCTCCTTACATGCCTTGATAACATCGTCCATGAGAAGTATGAAAAGATAAGGTGACAGGATATCACCTTGTCTTACACCAGTGGTGGTCCAGAACTCTTCTGACTTATGGTTTGCTGTCCTCACATAATTTCTGCAAAACTTGTAGAAGCTCTGTATAGCATGAATCAAAGGTGCTGGAATGTTCTTCCTTGCCAAACAGTCCCAAAGTTTGCTCCAGGGGACCCTGTCAAACGCCTTTTTCAGATCTATGAAACAAAGATGGATCTCACTCTTATACTCAAGGGCCTTTTCACTCAGCTGTCTTTTTCTTCTTCTTCCTCATTCGTCCTGAATCGGACGTTGGTTGCGTTGTGTCCGTTTACAGCGAAGCTGCGATATCTGCACCTTTCGGCCAACACATCTGACTTCAGCACAGCATTTTTGGGACTGGGTTTGCATTCCCACTTCGATCCCTACTCTCTCAGCCAGACTGCAGTGATGCAGTCTGTTTCCAGGACCACCAGTTGGAGGTGGAGTAGGGTCTTGGCCAGCTCTGGTTCGCTGACCCTGATGCAAGCAGTCTAGCTATGGGTCGCTGACTGCATTCTCTATTGCTGCATCTTTGGGTCCCACTCAGCTGTCTGAGTGTGAAGATTAGGTCTTGAGTACTTCGGTTTGCTCGGAATCCGCACTGGACCTCATCGAATTGTGGCTCAGCTAGGCATTGGAGTCTCTGCTCTAGGATTCTAGAGTAGATTTTACCAGGGCCACTGAGAAGGGATATGCCTCTATGGTCTCCACATTGTCATTAGTCACCTTTTTTGAAAATTGGTGTTATGATGGCTTTCTCCCAATCCTTTGGTATGGTCTTGTTGCACCACGCTACCTGTAGGACCCTTAAGAGTAATAGGTTGCCTGATGCTCCCATGTACTTAACCATTTCTGGTGTTATACCATCATGCCCTGTTGCTTTGCCCATCTTGATTTTCTCCAGTGCTGCCTTCAGTTCTTCCATCTTTATGTCATCTTCATCACCATTGGTTTCCTCTTCTGTGCTAGTGGTTATCATTTCTGATGCTTGACCTTGCTCACCATCAAGGAGTTCTGAGAAATATTCTTTCCATTACTTCCTTTGGGACAGTAAGCAATTTGCCTTGCTTGTCCTTTATAAATTTGAGAGGGCATTGTTTTTCCTTCCTCATGTTCTTTAGGGTCTTATAGAACAATTTCTGGTTTTCTTGCGCATCTTTTTCTAGCTTTTCTCTAAATTCTTCCCAGGACTTCTGTTTTGCTGCTAGCACCTTGTTCTTTGCTTCTGTTCTGAGTATCACATTTCTCTATATTTCTCTATTTGTCCTGTTGTGTTTTTAGCTCCTAAGTATTGTTTCCATGCCATTTTCTTCTCTTATTTTCTCTTTGACTTCCTCTGTCCACCAAGGTGTCCTCTTTCTCTTGTTCCCAAGTCAGACTTCACCACATGCTTCTGCAGCAGCTGTCTTTATGACGTTCTTGAATTTAAGCCAGAGGGTTTCCATATCATCAGGTTGTTCTTCTGTGTTTCTCACTGCTGTAGCAATAAGCCCCTGATATCTGGTCTTAATTTCTGGCTCTCTCAGCCTGAAGGTCTTAATGCTCATTTCTCTCTCGAAGAATTCCTCCTTGACCTCTGCTCTCTCATCCTCATTTGGCCCATACACTATGACCAGATTGACTATGGTTTCTCCCTCTTTTAGTTTTACAACCATAACGCACTCCAAGACAAAGTTCCATCCCTTGATACTATCTTTTTGGCCACAATGCAACCCACGCCCCCTTTAGCTCTTTCAGATGTGGGTACACAGCTGTACAGCAGCATGTTGCCATCGAGATCCATGACTCCTTGTCCCCTTTTCATTGTTTCCGTTATAGCCAGGATTTTTAATTTTGCTTTCCTCATCTCTTCCACCAGCTCCTGTTCTTTCTCATTTACACTTCTTGTGTTACAAGTTCCATAAGTCATAGTCCATTCGAGTTCGTCGCCTTTAGAATCAGTCTGGTTTTCTCTCTTGTAGTTTGCATAATTGTTTTAAAGCAAACAGGTGATTGGCCTGTTGTGCCTTTGCATGCCTCCTTACGGCCTCCATCCTTTTTCAGCAAGGCTTGAGACCAGCCTAGGCGGATATTTTTGTGTTGGACTTGATTTCTCTTTGTATTTATAACACTTGTAATACAAAATATTAAAATGTAGGGGAGATAACATTTTTCTGTAATCATTTTCTCATTATTGCCATCACTCATGCACACATACAAAGACACATGCACATACAAACACATGCACTTATGTATACATGCTCATGTACATACTTATAAACACACACATAGACAAATACACAGAGCACACAATTATTTTCTACATGAAATGAGACCCTACAAGGTAACAGTGACCTTTCAAACATGAAAAACCAATTGAATTGTTTGTGTTAAAAATAAATAAAATATTGAAATAACAAACAAGCATGTCTAATAAGGCCCCTAGTAGTTTCTGGGGTCTCTGATGAGACAAAGAGAGAGTGGGAATATTGCTCCCTCAGGATGTAGTACAAGGCTGTGATGGTATTGCCTCCCCTGCTTTGCAGTAGTTGTCCCACTGTCGTAAATTAGATAGGTTTGAAAGTTATTTATGGTCCCGCCTGAGTAGAGTGGATGGTGATAAGTATGTGAGAAATAAAGGTGTGAGAAGTAGATTTCACAGGTGAATAGTTTAAGGAGAAGATCTGTCTCTGGAATTAGTAGTTTCTCTAGTCCAGCCTATCTATATGACTGTTATTTAGTACAAGGCAATCTTTCCCTCCCTATACATGTAAATATAAGTTTAACTACACACACACACACAACTATGTGACTACAAGACACACAAACATGAAAAACTATGGTTAACTTGGTATAGGTCTGACCAACACACAAAGTTTAGTTACTTTTGTTGTTTATTATCATTAAACTTGACAACACCAAATATCTAAAGACAAATCAAATAAAATCAGATTTACATACATAGGAAGTAACAGAATAACTGTGCCCTTCCCTTATTGAGAAGAGAACCCAACAAGCTAATAACCCCAAAGGTCAAAGGTTAGCACTATGTTACAGAATAGACAGTAAGGAAAAACAAAGTTCCTACTAAATGCTACCCAGTAAAGTAAACAATTTTAAGCCAAATCAAAGTTGGTGTAATACTTGTAACAAAGAAAAATATTCACTTTCTCTGTCATACTCTCTCTGTCATACAGTGGCCACTCAATCCCGCTTACCCTATTCTTGGTGATATCCCTTTGGAATTACAATGGATCCTGAATATACAGAATGTCAGAGGTATTATCCAAGTCGGCCCCAGTCCATCCTCTATAACAAATAAGATTTTATGAGGGGGACGCCTAATTTGGTGGTGTATTCCTGGATGAATAAACGTCAACTCGAATAGTTAGTGTAGAAACCGAGATCTCATGTTCACAGCAAACAGTGATAAATACTTCCAGTTTTTGGAAACCTATAGTTGCTAAAAACTGTTACAATTGTTAAATGATATTAATCCTATCGGCTGGCTCTAGGTGAGTGCCGATTATGAAACAGCATAACTCTTCTGGATAAAATCCACTTGGATACGACTGTCAAAAGTCACGAGAAATGTTTCTTTGTTTTCACAACCCAGTGTGCTGATAAAAATTGAACAAATTCTTTCTGGGTTATATAAGTCCAGTTAAATTTACCATTTAAAATGTTAATTTGTCTCTTTGGCCAATCCTGTTCACAAATGAACTTGGGGACGCGTAACATAAGAAGAAGACAACATTAATCAATCAGTAAATTAAGAAAAAAATATCAGGTCTGCTAAGAATAAAGAAAACATATTACAGAAAAATGCTACTATTTTATATATACACGGACAGGGACAAGATGATCTCTTTTCCACTCCGTCAGTCCTGATTAAAGTTAAAAGGCACACAGTGTTTTTAGCCTATCCTATCCAGTCAGCTTTCACTAGCGTGGCTTCTCTAGGTCGGGTGAAGGTATGTGCCCTCCTTGCACTTGGCTCACGTTAACGATCAGTGTACAATGTCTATTATTATTTAATTATACATAAGCGCACTTAACAAATATTGCCTGTCATTAATAGCTATTTCTTTGTCGGTGTCTGTTTGTTTAGTCGTATGATATCAAATAATAGTCACTTACTATAAGTACACAAAATGAAATATAATGTGAATTCTATTCAGTCACTATCAGTTGCCTAGCATATATCAGTCAACTAAGCGTCTCTTAATGTGTGAGAAAGCGGGTGGATAAAATTAACATTATACTGAACTGGTTAAAAAAAAAGGTACGCGTTATTTTTTACTAGTCTTTAACAGCTAGAACTATTACCAGAACATCAGAATGACAATCCCCATGAATACTATTAACATATCTAGCAAAAATGGTTCACGCTACTGCGTGCTTAGACTATCCAAAAAATTTTGAGAGACAACTGATAGCTGGTTTCGGAAGACACAGTTTATATATCATCTTGGATGTATAATCTATCAATGATGCTACTTTTCACACTATAGTACATAGCAGAAAATCAGGAAACTACGTTCCCCAGATAAAAAGCATTCATGGTCGCTCTGTTGAGCATTGCTAATCAGCATTTAAGAGACATCGCTCTGTTGAGCATTGCTAATCAACATTTAAGAGACTTAAAACCATGTAACGGGCTCTCAGAGATTTTTGCTCGTATCTGAAGATCAAAGAGTTAACTCCCTTCTTGTGTACAAACTTCAAAGGGTACACAGGGAAATATTTGTGCCCATGCGACTACTTCAAAAAGGTCCTGTGTTTACCCACGCGCGGTCTGTCAGATATTCAATGATTGACAGATCAACTCGCTTGAGAAACTTGGTAAACAAACCCTATTCGCTCCCCGCTATGACTGTCAGGTCACGAAAGTTGGTAAACAACTTCATTTGTTTATGTCCAAGGAAAGTAGGCGTGGATTAAAAGGTGAGTAAACGCAGGCTGTAAATGCATGGATTTGCTAGCAAATCACAGAACGGTACGAGGTCACGAAAAACTTACAGATACTGTAGGCTATATTTCCATTATACGTCACACCCACAATGGCCAAAACTCAAGAGTATCTAATATAAGCAGAAATGTAAATAGAAGAGTAGTAAAGCTTCTATCACATGGGAGTCTTCACAAGATATTCAGATAAGCGAAAACAATGCTGGCTGTTTGCTGAGCATATTAATTCTGTAATCTGCCAACAACTTTTGTGAAGAATTTAAGCACTTATTTTTCAGCTCGTTTAAGCCCCCACCCATGATTTACTCAGTGGAATTCTATAATTCTAGTATAGCTCTGTTTAGAATGTGTGTAGTAATTGACTGAGACAAACATGCAGTAACTTTAAAATTATTAATTAATTAATGTTACAAAAGTAAATAAATAATAAAGAATGTTCAACAACGGCTTGCACTGTATTAAGATGTCTATCAATATGGAGACAGTCTTGCTTGGTTGATCCTTCTCTAATTACTAGTGTTATTCTCACAGTCTACTTAAAGATATATACTGCTCAGTTCATCACAAACTGGATTTATGTAAGTTTTTGGTGATCAGGAATATGCTACACAGTTGCCTTTGTGGGCAACTTAACTGAGTCACTGAAGATGGCTCCCTCTGATAATGGAGAGAATTGTCGGCTGAAATTCTTCCACCTGGTATTCACTAGATGTCTGGCCCTCTAACATAGACCGGTACTGCATCCGTCTTAACCTCAGTATGAGATACCTCTTATATTTGT
The DNA here is from genome assembly GCA_024509875.1 of Oreohelix idahoensis. Classification (NCBI taxonomy): domain Eukaryota; kingdom Metazoa; phylum Mollusca; class Gastropoda; order Stylommatophora; family Oreohelicidae; genus Oreohelix; species Oreohelix idahoensis. Next base: position 366,230 of record JAMPIV010010825.1, on the reverse strand, counting down.
TGTAAGTTACAGGATAAAACCTGAAATGAAGTTAAACGCAATCCCTGTATTTTCCTATCAATATCCCGCTATGACACCGATAGACAGTTTCAGATAAGAGTGCTAGCAGATGCACAAGATATAATATAGTAGCAACAATCAATTTAGTTCAATGTGATCATAATTTTCTTCTACATCCTTAGTTATAATTCGTTTCCCATGATCTGCCTCCATACAATAATTTGGTCGTAAATAAATCCACTAAGTAACATATCAAACTATACAGTAATCAAATTCCTTTCATCCTTCCTTATGTTCCTGGTATGTGTGTCATTCCATTTAAGAAATACTTCTTTAAACACGTTTCCAAACTTACAGACACACTTGGCCATCATTCTCAACATTTTTGAATAATTCCGAAGGCTGGCTTTGCCTCTAGAATTACACACAAACCTGTAAGTTTAACCAGCAACACACTGTAAATTTTCGTACAGGTGGATTAATCACTATAATTACACATAATTATATACATATATATATATATATAGATTCGTTCTTACCCTCAGGTATACACACAGACGAGCCATTAATGGTTGGTTAAGATCTGCTTTCAAGTACAGAAGGCAAAACACTTGCATTAACACGGGCTTTCTTTTGCCGCTCGCTGTCGATTCAAATATTTGTGACTGACCTGATTCTAATTGGCACGCACTATTTATAGAATGACCTCAACCATCCGAGGTGGCTTCCACTACTGATGTGTTTCAAGGTCCGAAAATATTGGTAAAATTTGCCTATTGTTCAAATCAGGAAAACTACTTTTTTTATTATCTCCGTTATTCCTGGAGCAATTTTATTCATCCAAAGCTTAATTAATTAATTATTATATAGTTTGTCTAAAGCAGTGTTTCCCAAACGTTTTAGTGTCACCGCCCCCTTGGCTCACAGATCACACTCCCAGCGCCCCTCTCAATTTCCCTGTATAACATTTTTATGAAATTATAAATTGCACCATTGGTTACACACTTGTATCGACAGGACAGTAATTTGCTTGCTGTCCCTAAATACAATATGCTAACCCACACAGTTCTAGTATTAACAGATATTGAAATATGTATAGGCATTATATGTGTGTTTGGAGCAGAACTTCCCTCTTATCAGGCACGTCAACCGGTTGCGGATGGTTGAAAACCCTCTAGATACAGGGGTTTGCTGTCAATACTGAATAAACAAACATGAACAAAAATAGGTATTTCAGGCAGATAGGGCTCGTGATCCTTGGTTGGTAACCTATCCAAGAGAAGGTAAAACTCTGATGTAAAACATCCGCTCCTTGCGAGAATATCTGTTTATGGGAAAGGCTTACGTGAGTAAATTCTGAGGATAAATCCGGTGCTGTTTAATGTTGATTTGACATTATTCTGGCAAATCCTGCGACGTAGCTGGTACCAAACTACCGGCTACTGCCATTCCTTTGGACCTACCAGCTACGTGGAGAGGGGGAACATGTTGCATAGGCAACAACTTGATCTCCATATAACTCTGATTGGGCAAAAAGAAGCTCTCACGACAAGTAGAAGAGACAAGAACATGCCGAAAGGAACAGCAAGAAAAAGAACAGCTGAAGGCTGTTACCTTAAGGGCGCATTCTTATAGTCAGTCATCACTGAAGAGGATGCAGCTACTACTGCCATACACTTGGCTCTATTGAAACTGATCTCTTATTTGTTAACGTATCACGTATATCGCATTATCACTAGCTATACTAAGAAATCAAATGTGCAATAAAGCACAGTTGGTCCTTTTCGAAATACCAGCAGTTGTCTGATTTCGTTAGCTTCCAGTGAAAAGTACATTCACATTCGGACACACCTTGTTAGTGGACATTCAGCTATGTCAAACTGGTAAACACTAGAATTTATGATCAGCGATAGTTAACTGAGCTGAGGATGGCAAATATAGACTAAACTACGCCCTGCTTAACTCTTTCAGTCCTAAGCAAAAAAGTGTGTTTGGCCCAAGCAAAAATGGCCACCCCAGTGCGTTTGTATTGTTGTTGTTTGGAAATAATTTTTTAAAATGTTCATATGCATAAATAACTTTGTTGTTGTATATGAAACTGAAGGTAATTGGATGTACTTTACTCTTGTGCTACAAATATAAAAGCTTTCATTGAAAAATGATTAGTTATTCAAGGTAAAATGGAGGATATGCGCTTAAAAAAAATGATTAGTTATTCAAGGTAAAATGGAGGATATGCGCTTAAAAAAAAATCGCTTTAAAAATCTAAAATAAATATCTCAAAACAGAAACACTCCCACTTTTAAACACGTGCGGTATTTAAAAGAATGTACTTGCAGTCGGAAATGACGTTTTGGGTGATTTGTGGGTAGTTATAATTAGAAACAGTCTCAAACAGAGGCCCATATACTAATGCCTTTTTAAAGTTGATTGGGCCAAGCGCGTCTAACCCCTGAGACACTTTAAAGTCGATTGGGGCTTAAAGAGTTAATAATCCTAGTAATACAACTACTTCGCTTTCTTTCTTATTTCTTCTTCGCATCACGGATGTTGAGAACCTTTGCTATAAGGTGTATGTGAAACTGGGACGATTAAAGTTAAGGACGAGCGGTGGGTTTGGGTTTGTTTAGACCACGTTCTCGTTAGCGCTCACGTCAGGGCCCTGTATAATCAAAGCGCTTGTACATGTAAATGTTATAATGATTAACATTGTTGAATTCAGCATGTCAAATCCTCAACCAACCCGCTACTACTGAAAGCCCCCCCCATCACCCAAATTTTCCTTATCGCCCCCTTGGATCTTCTAAACACCCCCTTCGCCCAATTTTCCCTTAATGCCCCCTTGGACCTTCAAAATGCCCGGGGGGGGGGGGGGGGGGGGAACCGCCCACTTTGGGAACCACTGGTCTAAAGAATGTTACACACATCATCCTACCTCATTAGCATCATGATTCTGGAAGCCTCCTTGATACTCTTGCTTACATTCACCAGAACCTGGATTTTGATTACAGTACATGATATATTTTAATTTTTACATACATTCTGACTGAATCTTTAATGTATTTTGACAATCAGCTTTGGCTATTATAAAGTACAAGAATGTTTGGAAAAAACAAATTAATATTATCTATAGTCGCATAAACTCAGTAAAATGTTTACTGATATAACAACACACTTACAAGAAGAGTCTTTGAAAGTTTAGACTAGTTCTTCTAAACAAGAGGTTGTTGTTGTTGATAAACAAGGGTTTCTGATCTTGTCACCTTTTTGCAGCCAGTGCCAAGTAGAAGAATTTGTATGTGTTCTGAGGCTGCTAAATGGTGACTGATTAAAGTGTTTGTGATTGGTGGTCAATAATCAATATACCCTTTAGCTCCACAATGAGCATAGGCCTTCAACAAACACATGCCAAGTCCTCCTGTCACCTGTCAACATAGGCCTTCAACAAACACATGCCAAGTCCTCCTGTCACATGACAACAGCTCAAGTTCTTTACATGTTTTCTTCATCAGTTTCATTTGTCTCCAGCTTTCTTCTCCCCATGTTTTTTAGTCTACCTCTGCCTTTCTTTCTCTGGGGATTCCAGAACAAGGACCACCTTGTAATGCTATCAACAGGTTTCCTCAATGTGTGTTGTATCCACCACCAGCATCTTTTTTTCATCTCTTCTTCCACTGGCACTTTTCTGGTTCTTGTCATCAGTTCCACATTTGTGACTTTGTTATACCATTTCAACCATTATATTCTATACAAGCTTCCATTTATGACAGTTTGTAACCTTTTCTTTTTGTTGTTCTCCATCTTTCAGAGCCATACAATAGGACTGACCTTGACATTTGGGTTGAAGATTATTATCTGCTTTCTTGTTTTTCTTGTCTTCTATCTTGTTTCTTTTCTTATTGATGTTTTGTGCTGATGTTCTCTTTTCCCCAGTACCTCTCCACATGTCTCATTTCATATATGTCTTACTTGTTGCTAGTGGTCTTGTGTATCTGCTTCATCATCCAGTTGTTGGGGTAATTGGTCTGTGTTGGATACTGTGACTGAACCTTTGTCTCTTATTTCTTGATTTCTGAGATATTCCACATTATACACAATATTTTTTAGTTTTATTTTTGTTAACAGAAGATAGAGATCTGATACATCTGCTCCTCTATCTACCTTCACATCAAGTAATTACGATATATGCTTTTTATTTATGGTCTGGTGATATCCATGTTGCTTATGTATTCAATATGTCTTTTATATTAGAAGTATGTATCACAGAAAATAATTATTGTGTTTATTTTTTCAAAAGCAACAATGTAAATATTGTTTGAAAGAATGTGCTACAAAAAACAGTAGTAAACACATTAAAGAAGGAGGAGTTGGACAATTTATTCTTGGTGCCTCACGACAGAAAGATAAAATGTGTCTTATTAATTTGTTTCTTGCTAAAACTCAAGAGGTAGACTAAAATTGTTTTTGTGGTTCCATTATTAGAAATAAGAATATTTTGTGCTCAACATATTTACTCAGTCTTTTATATTAGGAGAATTTTAATTGTATACATGCTCTAATATAATGGACAAAAATTGTGTCTTGGATGAACAAAGCGTGCCATGACAAAATGGTACAAACATTACAAAAATAACGAAACTTTACAGAACCACTTGCTTGCCTTTCCAATAGTTCTACTGTAACAGACTTGCCCAGAAAGATATCTTCTTCTTCTTCTTCCGTTCTTAGCCAACGACCGGCAAAGCAGTCAGTGGCCATTACGCCTGGTGGCGTCTTAAGGGCAACAGCGAATAGATTTTCTTTGCCGTTGTTCCCATCACGCCTAATGGCGTCTTTAGGGCAACGACAGAAAGATATAGATTAGCCTAAATAAACCTCCAACCAACATTAAACATCTTCTTCTTTGATCCTTAGCCGCCGACCGTCAAAGCAGTCAGTGGCCATTACGCCTGGTGGCGTCTTGTAGGGCAACAACAAAATGATTCCACTTTGCTCGGTTGGCGGCCATCCTTCGTACAGTGCCCCAACTCTGGTTCATTCTTTGCATCTCAGCCTCCACAGTCCTCCACCAAGTTGTTTTTGGTCGGCCTCTCTTTCGTTTTCCTTCAGGGGTCCATAGCATAGCTGTTCGTGTTATGGCATTGGGGTCTCTTCTGAGGACATGGCCAACCCAGCTCCAGCGTCTGCCAGCTATGATGGTGTGCATGTCCTCTTGCTTGCTCCGAGTAAGCAGATCTTGGTTGGTGATGATATTCGGCCAAAAGATTCTGAGAATTTTTCTTAGGCATGTTGTGTGAAAAGAGGACAATTTCGAAATTTCCTTCTCTGTAACTCTCCAGCTCTCCACGCCATAGAGAAGCACACAGCTCTGATATAATCCTAATTTTGTGCTTGTGCTGGATTGAGAGGACTTCCAGATGTTGTTTAGAGTAAAAAAGGCTGTTCTTGCTTTGTTCATTCTGTTGTTGATGTCTTTGCTTGCTCCGCCGTCTGGTGTTACTATGCATCCTAGGTATGTGAAGGCATCTGTCTGTTCCAGAACATTAAACATGAACAAGTATAAACAGAACTTCAGAACAACAAAACAAACTGAATAACAACTAAAACATAATTAAATCATCAAGAAGAATATTACAGTGCAGCAAATAGAATATAAACAATCAAGGAAGATATCAAAGAAAATAAAAAGCATCTTGGTTCATGAAACAATGTAGGCCTGTGTGTCTGATGTGTTTGAAGTGAGGCCATGCTGCAAAGATAAGTAGTAAACACGTTTAAAACAGGAAATGGTGGACTATTCTTTCTTGGTACGCCAGATTGAACGAAAAAATATGCCTTATTAATTTGCTTCTTGCAAAAACTCGGAAGCTAAATGAAATCACTCTTCCGGTGGAACCATGAAGAATAACTGAATAACAGTATTTTGTGCAGCTTGTATTTACAATTACTGTAAACAAAGATTGAGGATAGTCACTTAAAGCATAAGTCATTAACTTCAATGAAAATTCAATTTTCACTCTCAATAATATCAAAATATTTTAGTTTGATTTTTATATTTCCTAAGTTTCCTAAACAGTTACTAGGAAAACGCGAGCAACGCCAGGTACTTCCAGCTAGTTCTTGATTAAAAACTTAGATTTAGCCAAGTGAGTTAAACTGACAGACCTCTATTAAAATATTTCATTTGCTCTAAGATATTACTTATCACACCAGTGGGTTACTAAGGGCTGCTAAGGGAGTAAAGAATACAAACACTGTCATCTTCCAGGCTTATCACACCAGTAGGTTACTAAGGGTTGCTAAGGGAGTAAAGAATACTAACACTGTTATCTTCCAGGCATGTCATAAGAGCCAACTAAGGAGGGTTGGGCATGGGACCAGTTACCACATCCTGTAGACAATTTTTAACCACAAAAAAGTTACCCAGTAATTTGTATAACATCTCTGTAGAGGTGTCCATTTCTGCTTTGATAGCCTTTACTGGAATGTCATCAGGACCAGCTCCTTTTCCTTCTGTTAGAAGCTTTATGTCTTTCTTTATTTCTTCCTTAGTTGGTTTTTCACAGTTGTCTTGTAGCTCCTTGATGGCTGGCTGGAAGTCTGGGGGATTTTGTGGATCCAGTCTGTTGAGATGTTGAGTCTGTTTTGTGGAACTGTCTGGGTGAGAGAAAAAAATACCACTAGAATGGAAATAATGATCTCTGGTCAAACTGCCTTAGAAGGGAGATTTACAAAAGATTTACAAGTGAATTAATTACATGTGAATAATTTTTTTATTAGTTGCAGGAAAAATATTTAACAGGTTCATCCTCAAGAACTTAACTCTTGCAGGCCGGAATTTTTTCATCAGTTTTGCCAGAATTATTTGTGTACCTTAAAGCAGTAACTTTATAAATTCTAAAGTTTCTGAGTTATTACACAACAAAGACACACATATTATACATCACAGTAAAGATAAATGAATGTAGAATTAGAATATGAAGGATTTTTAGTGATATTCTACATATAGTATTCAGTTATGAGTCATAACGAAAATACGGAACAAATTTCACAGAACACAAAAGTGACGTTCCCAACGTCGTTTCGGCTTCTAGGGGTTTTGCGGATGTACGCTACCAGCGTCGTTCCGGCCTTTAAGAGTTAAGAGTCTATGGATACAGATCAGAATGCCATATTAAGAATAATAGTGGAACAAAGTCTGAAATGGAAAATATATCTTTACATTAGATTTGTGGACAATGAGAAGGCATTTGGCAGTGTAGACAGAGAAAATGATGAGGCATTATGGAGTCCCAGTGAAGATTATTAACTTAATGAAGAAAACACATGAAGACTTGACATTTTTTTAACAAAAGAAAACTTAAGAACTAGAGTGCAACAATGATACCTGTTGTAAACATTTCGCTTCCTACAGGCGATAGATTGGGTTGTGAAAACAGATACTTCAACCAATAGAAACCTGTTTAACTCTGATTAAAACAGCTTCACGATCTAGATTTTACAAATGAACTGGCTCTCCTTTCCCAAAACTGTAATCAGATGTATGACAGAATGAAAATACTTAATGAGAGGTGACAACAAGTGGGTCTGAAAATACACAAGAAAATAAATATAACGAGAATAAATTCAGGAAATAATAAAAGTATTGCTCTTGAAGAAACACCACACCAAGATGTAGAATCATCCATACACCTTGGCAGCAATATTGACAATGATATTAAAAAAAGAGTGGTTTATTTCTTTTCTTTTGTGTTTAACTAATTCTTCAATTTCATATTTTCCCAATAATTCATCCTGGTGTTCTTAATAGAATTTAAAAGTCACGACAGTGCTTGATATAATTCTTTAAACTGTCTTTTGATTTTTCTATAAAATAAACATGTATTTTATCTGGCGGTGACCAGGGTTTTCTGTCTGGACTAAAGATACCAATTAAAGAAAAAATAATTGAAATTTGAAAATAAAAAAAAACATTTGTGTGTATATAGGGTAGAAACCCCAAAAAAATTATGATGTTTGTGCTGGATGTGTATAAAAAACACCTATTATGTTACATATTTGTTGATAGTGGTTACATATTGAGCACAGGTTACATTTATGTTAAAAAGTTGTAAAGCATTACTGAGTAAATTGTCCCCAGCATGATATACAGATGTGGAACTGGTCCACACACTCTCTCTCCCTGCAGAAACATGACCATCTTCCTCACCTTCACTTTCTATCTTCACTGTGTATCCCTGAAAACAAAATATTGAACATATTCAAGTTTGAAACAAACCGCTTCAGTCTTAAACACTGCCCCAGTTTGATAACTATCTTCACTGTGTATCCCTGAAAACAAAATATTGAACATATTCAACTTTGAAACAAACCACTTCAATCTTAAACACTGCCCCAGTTTTACAACTATCTTCACTGTGTATCCCTGAAAACAAAATATTGAACATATTCAAGTTTGAAACAATCCACTTCAGTCTTAAACACTGCCCCAGTTTGACAACTATCTTCACTGTGTATCCCTGAAAACAAAATATTGAACATATTCAAGTTTGAAACAATCCACTTCAATCTTAAACACTGCCCAGTTTGACAACTATCTTCACTGTGTATCCCTGAAAACAAAATATTGAACATATTCAAGTTTGAAACAAACCACTTCAATCTTAAACACTGCCCCAGTTTGACAACTATCTTCACTGTGTGTCCCTGAAAACAAAATGTTGAACATATTCAAGTTTGAAACAAACCACTTCAGTCTTAAACACTGCCCTAGTTTGACAACTACATGATAAATTTTTATGTATTTTAATTATTTTCCTTTCTCAACTGTTTTATGTTTCTGTCCCTGGCGAAGACTACATATTACATTTACATGTACTACACTGTTACAGAACAAAAAAAAACAAAAAACACAAATAACCTAGCAATAAGTAATAACATGGACAATATTGTAACATATTTCTTAGTTTAACTAACTTTGGTTGTATACAAATTTGTTGTCAAGAATTAAAAAGAAAACTCACTTTAAAATCTGTACTGATGTCCTGTTTTATTTTTTGATCCAGGAATGGGATCTTCTGTTCCATATTTTTTTGCAATCTGAAAAGATAGATTAATTATTTGTAACAAAACGTTAGACAATTAGTTACATGCTGGTAATTTGAGATATTGATATTAGAAATTTCACTCACATTTAAAAAAAATTTAAATAATGGTGATAAAAATATAACAAAATGAAAATATAAGGAAGTCATACATGTTTAATGGTAGTATGTCCAATGTCCCATTCAACAATCTTTGCCATACTGAATTTCTTCTGAATGATTCACAGCTGTCAAGTGAATGCAAAATGTGTATACGATCATTTTTAAAAAAAAATAATAACATACCTATAATCTATCTATACTTGTGCTTTATACACACTACATTAAGGCATTTAAGACAGTAAAACATGAGAACATTTTAAAATGTTAGAAAGCATCAACATTGATGATAAGGACCAGAGATTTTCAAATGTATACTAAATGTGTGTAAGATCATGTTTGAAAAATGTAACTTTTACCATTTGATAGCTACAATCTAAGTTTCAGTTAATATAAACATCTGGGAATTTTTACACAAGTAATTTTTTTTTTTTTTTGCACTGTTCTTGAAATCTGATATACAGACAAGTTACAAATTTTGCCAGGAAGTGCTACATTTTAGTAAATTTTATCACAGAATAATGAAATAAATAAAAGGAGATTTGATATAAATTTCCCCAATTTAGCCACTTTATTTCATTTTGTCAGCAATAGATCTCTTCTGTTCCTTACCTTTTAGTCCCTTGTGAGGTACAGTGTAGTCACATTTTATGCTAAAGAAGCACCAATGAGGACCTCACATAATTCAAAACTAGTGTTCTCACAGGAATAAATGTAAAGAAGGGGGTGTGTTCTCACAGGAATAAATATAAATTAGGGGTGTGTTCTCATAGGAAAAAATATAAAGTAGGGGGTGTGTTCTCAGATGCACAAATTTCCAACCATTGTAGCATTTATTTTTGCTATTAAACACGACAACTTTGCTGATTAATGTCATCTCCCCCTTTTATTACAGTATCATATAACAATTATAGACAAAATATAGGCCATCTTACAAGTACCAAGTTGAGGTGATCATACAGAAGTGTTAGTGAGGTCTGGCAGCTTTACAAACAATGACTGCTACACACCTGGAGCAGAGACTATTGTATCTCCTGTATCATCAGCTGGTCATGTCAGTAATTGAATATGAGCTAGGAATACTCATGCTGTCAACATTACAATGTAAATGGTTGGGAACACAATCACAATGAAGAGATGCATATCACCATGGGCTGGGCATGAGATAAATCCACAGTGACTATGAAGTACATGCTTGGATCAGTATTGATTAGATCCAGATATGTGGTGGCCTAGGCAACAAGCCTATATGCTTATAACCACGCTGGCATGAAAGGAGTAAGAATAAAGAGAGACATCATGAATGGCAGAGGGAACAATACGGCAGGTCATAACAGAAAAAAAATTTTCAAAAGGGAAGAGTGGAATAGGTAAGGTGAGAACTAAATAAAGTATCAGCAGGTCATCAACAGCCTTGGTAGGGCGTGCAGAGCTTGAGGTAATGGAAAAGTAAAGCTGGAAATTAATCAACTAATAAATGATTATAGCAAGAATGAAAACAAACATACAATGATTAGTGAGGCATGGCAGAGGAAAACGAAGATCTGGTGAGGTACAAGTGGTACATGTTGTTGATGACAAATTAAAAGTACATTAAAAAATCAGTCCAAACACTTCAAGCCTTCCTATTTCTCTACTTCATTCCCATCCCTTTTTTTTTATTTGTTGTTGTTGTTACACTGTGACAGGTAAGAACAGACAACTTTTAGGAAATAGAAAACATACACATGCAAACACTATGGACAAGAAAAGTGAAGCAACATCAGGTTTTGGAACTGAAGAAATTATTTGGACTTAGAGGCACCATAGGGCCTATTTCGTAATTATAACTGAGGTTAAACTCAAAATTTGTATTCATAAATTTACAAAAAAAATAATAGAAGTTTGGATAGGACATCTCTTATGTTGCCAGACTGGCTATTGGTACTCACATCATAGCTAGCCTTAACCTTACTGCAAGTCAGTTTCAAGTTTTATCAAACAGCTCTAACAAGCTTTAACTCACAAGTAGTACTGTACACCACTTTTTCCTTTACATTTATCTGCAATCCATATCTTGCGCCATAGTGATATGTCTGACTTTGAAAAGAAAATTGAAAATACCTGGCAATAAGATGGTTTAAATCATTTCAATGCATTAGCATAAACGTGTGCATGTTTGGGAATGGGGAAAAAAAATTTATAAAGCTGAAATTTTATACCTCTTTATATCTGTTAGTAGTGCAGCTGATCATTTGTTTATGAGCAATGGGAAGAGATTCATCTTCTTAACACTGGCTATAAGCTGATCAAGAATGGCTTCTTATTTCTCAGTGAACAGAAGAGAATTATAGCAACAGTAGTTTTTCAGTTAGTCTTAGTGATTCAGATGTGGAATTTGCTAAGACTTGATGTTAGAATATTCATGAAAGTGATTAATCTGATGGGGATACTGAGCAGCTGAATGAACAGGTATGAGGTAGCATAACAACTGCTAAACTTTCTGCCAGTAAAAGGAAAGGTAAAAACCCAATTCAAATGGTACAGGCCACCATTTATTTACTGACAGCAATTACACCTCAAGACAACCCACTGACTTCTTACAGGAGAAGAAACAATACTACATCGGCACTCCTATTATTATCTTAACTGATTCCATACGTAAGATCTATTTAAAGACGCAAGGACCGACCGCTGTGTCCGTATGATCTTTTAAAAGAGCCTGAATTAATTTGTTGTGTCTTTCCACTCTGATATTTTAAACTGCCCAGAATTTATCTCGAACGGAAGTAAACACAAAACTGTCCCAAATTCAACGTGCTTTGTACGAGTTTGGAGGGAATTTTACACTTTTATCTTCATTTTTATTCGTGTTTTGTCGTAACACCATAATGGCCGAAAACACACAGGAAAAAAATGGACTCCAGTGAATCTAACGGCTTTACAGGCCAGAGACTTGTTCTTTATGATCCATAACTGACAACGCAGTCAGCAGCCATCACGCCTGGTGGCGTCTTGTAGGGCCGCAACAAATTGATTCCACATTGCTCGGTTGGTGGCCATCCTTTGTACAGTGCCCCAACTCTGGTTCATTTTTTGCATCTCAGCTTCCACAGCTCTCCGCCAAGTTGTTTTTGGTCAGTGTCGCTTTCCCTCGGGGGTCCAATGCATAGCTGTTCTTGTGATGGTATCAGAGTCCCTTCTGAGGACGTGGCCAACCCAACTCCAGCGTCTGCCAGCTAAGATGGTGTGCATGTCCTCCTGGTTACTCCGAATAAGTAGTTCTTGGTTGCTGATGGTGTTTGGACAAAAGATTCAAAGAATTTTCCTTTGGCAGATTGTGTGGAATGAGGACAGTTTCAATATTTCCTGCTCTGTTACTCTCCAACATTCCGCATCATAGAGAAGCACATAATGTACACAGCTCTCATAGTCTTAATTTGGTGTTTGTGCTGTACTGGGAAGACTTCCAAATGTTGTTGAGAATAGCAAAGGCTGTTCTTGCTTTATTCATTCTGTTGTTAATGTCCTTGCTTGTTCCGCAGTCAGGTGTTACTATGCTTCCTAGGTAAGTAAATGTGTCTGTCTGTTCTAACTTCTGGTTCCTTACTGTTATTGGCTCAGGATTGCCCACATTTAGTGTCATGACCTCTGTCTTCTTCAGATTGATGTTCAGGCCAACCTGCTGGCCATACTTATTCAGTCAATCGAATGTGTTGATGTGAATGCGCGAGTAGTGCAATGTCATCTGCATATTTCAGGTCTTCTAGTGTAGAAAACGTTGTCCATCTAATTCCTCTTGTACTGCCCTCTGTTGTCTGGCGCATTACCGAATCTATGGCTGTCAAAAATAATGTTGTTGATAAGGGGCATCCCTGTCATACTCCTGTTTTCACTTCGAAAGTTACATTACTCAATCCAACACTGCACGTTAAGTTAGAATAGAGGATTTTTATGATGGAAACAATGTGGCTGGGAATTCCATAAGCCCTCAGAATTTTCCATAGGCTGTCCCTGTGTATGCTGTCGAAAGCCTTTTCAAAATCAACAAAGTTAATGTACAGCTGTCTCTGCCATTCTGAGCACTGCTCTATAATGTTCCTGAGGGTAAATATATGATCTGCACATCTTCTGTTCTTTCTAAAGCCCGCTTGTTCTTTCCTCAGTTTATGGTCAACTGCTTTTGAAATTCTCTGGATGAAATTCTCTGGATGGGTTATAATTAGGATATATATTGTTTTCAATTCCAAATAATAAAAAGAGGCAGCAATACAGAACGCAGTCAGCGACTCATAGCTTGACTGCTTGCGTCAGGACCAGCGAACCAGAGCTGGTCAAGACCGTGCTCCACCTCCACGTGGTGGTCCTGGAAACAGTCTGCAGCAGTGCAGTCTGGTTGAGCGAGCACGGATCGAAGAGGGAAGGCAAACCCGGTCCCAAAAAATGCCGTGCAGAAGTCAGATGTGTCGACCGAAAGGTGCAGATATCACAGCTACGGCGTAAACAGACACAACGCAACCACCGTCCTTTTCAGGGCGAACGAGGAAGACGAATTCCAAATAATATGAACAACTGCCGATATGAGAAAGTGGCATCACATTTGTCAAATCATTGTAAATAGGGACAATCACAATTATGCTTATACGTTAAATAAATAGAAAAAAAAACAAAACAAAATAAAACAAACAAAATCAAGAAGAAACTCTGAACAAGATTATGAATACTAGCACACTTTCGTTACTTACGTATAGAACCTTTCGCAATTCCAGCGCAACGGAAGTGAACGCCAGAAGTCACGTGATACTATAGTAAGTTGTTGCTTTTCTGGATTGGCTTTAGATTATATTTCTCTCCTCATGGTCATTACGTATCGTAACAACAAGTAAGATAAAGTAAAAAGAGATTGGGGAAGATAAAGAGAGCAAATACTAGATAGTTTAACATCATGACATGGAAAGAAGTCAACAGCAGAACTGATAAATTGTGCTGGAGACAGGAATTTATGGAGAGGCATGATCTCCTACGTCACTAGTAATGGTGACATAGATCATTTCTCTCCACAACTCTTCCATACTTGAAGAAGAAGAGGCTCATGGTCACTATTATTCGTAGGTCTTTGTAATTGACGCTTATGCATTAAGATATTTTTTAATAATGTGACGGTGCGAAGACGATGTGTGAAGGAGAATAAGGATTTGTGTGTAATGTTGTCGTCACTGTCTCTGGCCTACTTTCACACACGTTCCGCAGTCACAGAAAAACTCTTGATGACAGGGGTCCCACTTTTATTAATGAAACCCTATCAGGTAGCACAAGAATCATACAGAAACAATGTTGTCCGCAAGTTTACTTTGAAGACAATTCCTAAGCAACACCATATAACTAAGCTATTTAGGTAACACCATCTAATAACCCAGCACAGACTGCTGGACTCTCTGAAATAAAATGAAACAAAATAAACTAGCATCGTACTAATGGACAAACATCATCTACTTAATAATACATACATATGTGTGAAATTATGCAAGTACATGCACTTAAATGACCATGTGTGTGGGTTCATGCAAGTCTGTATGTATGTGTAATTAACTATAAACTTATCTCAATCAACAACAATGCCTTCATACGCATATTAGATACTAACTCCATCATCACGCGAGATAAAACTTAAATGAAGCACTTCTATCTATGATGAAATATTCCACACAGCGCACTGGTCTAAATGACATCAATTTATCAGTATCTTAGAGGTCTAGCTGCTCTAAAGAAAAAGGAAATATATACTCTATTCTTACATCTCTGTACTAAATGTAATAGGCATAGGCTACTCACGGAGCTAGAGGGTACGCTAATCTTTCTCTCACAATAATCACTGATGTAACATTAACCACACTTACGGCTCACAAGAATGCAATATAACCATTATTTAACACTACACAACTAATAATAGTAATAATGGTAATAAATACACACTTGTATACAGCGCAATGCGACACTAGAATTCCTCTTATAAATTCACTTAGTACTTTACACATTTAACACACAGTCTCACTGTTGAAAATAGCGATGAGATATATACGTGAAATTACACTTAAATACACATAAATCGCCAGTCAGCTTCTATCAAGCTATAGATAGACAAACGCTACAAAGCATTAACTTTTAAACCTGAAAGTCTAATATTACTAAATCTAAAGTATTATAAAAATGTACTTATATGCAAGCATACCTCTATGTCGTTAGTTCTCTTAGCACAGACGCAACTATGCAAAAGCCCAAACCTCAGTTGGTTATCGTACGAGGGCGCATTTTGCACAAGAACGATCTTGCTACTTCTCAGCTCTCTCACTGAAGCCTCTCACTGTTTCAGTTTAAATCTGCATCTCCAACCATGCACCACATGATAGTTACGTCAAAATGTCAGGGAAAACTCCACCCATCTTTCTAGGGAGCAAATCAGGAGTCCTATGCTCAGTTTGGATGACATGAGATCACATTTTAGTAAAGATTATCTTTCTAGACGCCCACAATTGAAGTTCCGCCCAAAGGTGGTTACATTCCCACGATATTTCTTGCCTGGAGTCACACCTCACGGTTTCGTGCTCAAAAGGTGTTTTCTTCTGGTGTCAGACAGCGCCAGGATGTCTGACAACCGATGGCTGTCTCCCACGTCTCACACGACTGTCTTCTTCACGGATGGCGAAGGTGTGTTTCGTTTAAATCGCCCATTAATGGGTGAGAATGCCAACATGAGCACAAATTCACACCGTAGACTAGATCGACAACTAATTACTCAGTCTAAAATTACACCTTTCTGGCCACACGGTCACATGTTCCGCCCCTAAATTTTTTGTGGTTCCCACAAACGTACTCTCTCCATTGTCAGTTCCACGTTTATGTCTGATTGCTTGTCGTGGTCTGGGAGAATTGTCCGCTCGTACAGCGTCGCTACTCGGTTGAGAGTTCAGCGAGTTAGTGCCTGCAGTTGTCGGCCTTGGCGGTGGAATGCTTCCAGCTTGTTTCACATTTGTGTTCCGTCGATGTCGGGCGCTCTTTGAGGGACAAACCGATATCAAATGCTCAGGGGACTTACACTGAAAACATTGCTTGGGAAGCGGGCCCCGAGGGCACTTGGCTGCCATTCTTCTTCTTCTTCTTCGATCCTTAACCACCGACCGTCAAAGCAGTCAGTGGCCATCACGCCTAGTGGCGTCTTGTAGGGCAACAACAAATTGATTCCACCTTGCACGGTCGCTGGCCATCCTTCTCACAGCGCCCCAACCCCGGCTCATTCTTTGCATCCCAGCCCCCACAGTCCTCCGCCAAGCCGCCTTCGGTCGGTCTCTATTTCGCTTTCCCCCAGGGGTCCAAAACATAGCTGTTTGTCGTGAATTATTCTAATCCCCATATATAAATTAAAACGTAAATGCAAAGCCTAACAAATAAATTTAATAAAAGGAAAGAAGAATGGTAAAGAACAGTGCTGTCACAATGACTGTACTCGAAATCCCCCTTGTTTTCTACTTCGTCGGCAAATTGTAACGCTTTCACGTTGATAGTAAAAGCCTACTGTGTCGCTGCACGCTTTCTTCAATGAAACGTGTACTGTATTTCTTGGAAAAAACCTTGAGATACGCAAGCTGATCAATGACCTAAATTTAATATTTCATTCATTCCATTTTATACACGGCGTAACTAAAAGACAGATGGACTAAAGGATAGAGAGAAGGGAGAGGCAGAAAGCAGGGACACGTGCAACACTAAACACGCGTCGCGCGATACACAATTGCTGCCATCACGCGTGTAAGGCCACATGCACTAAATTTATTTCACATCGACAGTGATAAAATTCACTACCCATACCAGAGTTAGGTTTTAAAATCCTGAAAAACGCTTATTGGGAAAGATGACATTAGATGGGTTTACGTTTGAAAACATGACAGTACCCAGACACCACATGGGGACTGAAGTGAACAGGAGGTGGTAGAAAATGCACATTTTGAACGCAGCCACCTAGCTCCCTTAGATTGAGATATTTGGATTCCTTAGGGTTTGCTGACAAAGAATATGTAAAACGTTACGCAAATAGTCTAGGAATTACCAAGTTATGGCCAAAATAAAATAGTGGGGGGTGCCTGACAGCATGAAATCATTTCTGCTCATAAAATTTTTTTATAACGTGTTTGAAGAAACATTACGTTACGGAAATAGCCTACCATGTTAACTCCTATTTGATTGGAGCGCAACAAATGAAAGACTAAACACGATTGGTCGGACTATAAATACTATCTTGTGTTGTCAGGGGAAACGTGAGAAAGGGGTACTTTTTTGAAAAGATGTGTAGACGTGGTGTGATTGGGTAGAGCTGCGAATATACACAATTCAGAGCGTCTGTTCATTGCCACATCTTGTAATAAACCTACTAAGAAGCAGTGCGTTGAGCACCAGTGTATATTTTTTATAAAATAAAGCCTGGGACATCGGCAGATCGGAGTTGTGCTATATTCATTGCCAGTCAACGAAACTGTTTATTATTATTTCCATGAATTGTGGGACCGTGGTCTTAAAGTTATTGAGCAGCACCTGGTCAGAGCTTTGCTGAAGCCAGAGGTGGACAGCATACTCCTTGGTCCATATAGCAACCAGTGGGGTGGCTCCAGAACTCATTTAAATAATCGAGCAGAGGAGTCTTTTACTGCAGTCATCATGCAAGATAAGAGAGTGTGGCCATGGAGCTCAACATTATGTACCCCCATCTTAAAATGACATTGTAAACTAAGATTAAGAAGGGAATTTAATTGTTTTAATACCAGGAACTGAGAACATATCCAATACTAGTTCCAATAAAAACAAACTATTGAAGTCATGATGACAAATACCAACAGAGCTTGAACAAAACAAAACCAGTATTACCTCATATTACCACTACACAACTGACACACATAGGATACCAGTAATAATATATGTCACTACAAGAATCATATTAATAAATTCTGTACATATAACTTGTAATTAAAATTGATTGTGATTCCTGGTTCCCTTTGTATTTGAATCAGGACACATATACATTCATGACAGCACTGAATACATATTGTTATTTGAAAAGTTATCAGTGACTCCTTTAAGATATCTTCTTAGAGTGTTATATGTATGTGAGTGTCACAGTGTTGTCAAGTGTGGTGGAATAAATTAAATTGTTTATCTGTCTGTTGTTGTTATGACTTACACTTCATCATACACATACCCTAGACATATAACGTAGTCATCACACTATTCCAGAATAATTCTGACTGAGGTATACATATGTGGCAGTAAGTAAGGTTATCTATAATACACTACTCTTATTAGATATAGATACCTTCACAGCTGATCTCAGTCAGTACACTAAGTCCCCTATAAATATTTATAACATCCCACTTTACCACACTGTTCCCGTGATGGCATCGGGGTCTCTTCTGAGGACATGACCAACCCAGCTCCAGCGTCTGCCAGCTATGATGGTGTGCATGTCCTCTCGCTTGCCACGAGCAAGCAGACCCTGGCCGGTGATGGCATTCGGCCAAAAGATGCGGTGAACTTTTCCTAGGCATGTTGTGTGAAAAGAGGACAACCTTGACATTTCCCTCTCTGCGACTCTACAGAACCCCGCACCACAGAGAAGCACAGAAAGCACGCAACCCTGGTATAATCTCAATTCTGTGCCTGTGCTGCACTGGGAGGACCCCCAGATGTCACCTAGGCCAAAGAAGGCCGCTCTTGCCCCATTCATTACGATGCCGATGTACCCGCCTGCCCCACCGTCTGGTGTCACCATGCCCCCCAGGTATGCTAAGGCATCTGTCTGCACCAGTTGCCGATTCCCTACCGACATGGGCCCAGGGTTGCTCACACCGAGCGCCATGACCCCAGACTTCCCTAAATTGATGTCCAAGCCCACCTGCTGGCCAACCTTATCAAGTCCATCCGTTCTTCCCTGGATGTGCCGATGTGAACGCGCCAGCAGTGCAACGTCATCCGCACACCCCAGATCTTCCAACGTAGAAAATGCAGTCCATCCCACTCCCCCTGGACCGCCCTCCGCCGTCCGGCGCACCACCCAGTCCACGACTGTCAAAAATAGAGCGGCCGACAAGGGGCATCCCTGCCGCACCCCTGTCCCCACCCCGAAGGCCAGGTCGCCCCGCCCAACACCACACGCAAAGCCGGTACAGAGGCCCTCTACGATTGACACCATGCCGCCCGGAACTCCACAAGCCCCCAGTACCCTCCATAAACTGTCCCTACGCATGCTGTCAAAAGCCCTTTCAAAACCAACAAAATCCATGTAAAGCTGTCCCTGCCACCCCGAGCACCGCCCCACAATGCCCCCGAGAGTGAACACATGGTCCACACATCCTCCGCCCCCTCCAAATCCCGCCTGCCCTTTCCCCAGCCCGCAGTCCACTGCCCCTGAAATTCTCTGTACAATTATCCCGCCCAGTATTCCGCCGGGAACCGAGAGAAGAGCGACTCCTCTCCAACTATTGCAGTCCGCAAGATCTCCCCCCCCCCCTGGGCAACCTGACAACCATTCCCCTCTTCCACTCCGATGGCGCCGCCCCCGCCCTCCACACCCGTGCAAACAGCGGCTCCAATAGTTCCGCCGCCAGCCCAGGGTCCGTCCCAAACAGCTCTGCATTTAAGCCATCATGGCCCGGAGCTCCACCATTCTCCAACTCCCCGATTGCTGCGACGATTTCCTCCCCTCGTGGAATGTCTGTATCCACATCCAGATCGCCCTCAGCCTCAGGAACATTCAACCGTGTCTCCGGCACTTCCCTGCCCAGCGTCTCTCCAAAGTGCTCTGCCCATCTTGTTTCCTGTCCCCCTGCTGTCTTGACGAGATTTCCCCGCCCATCTCCCACCAATGTAATACCGTTTGCACCCTGTCCTCCGCTGATGAATTTAGCCACCTTGTACACTGTGCTTTGCCCATCCCCCAGCGCCGCCCCCTCCGCAAGACCGTCCAGGAAATTCCCCCCCGTTGGCCCGGGCCTGGCGTTCAACCCCCCTGTCCAGCTGGCTGCACCGTTCGCCACACAGTTGCCCCAACCTGGGGGACTTCGCTTCTGTTTTCTCTCCCTTCACCTCCCCTCTCATCCCCATGGTGTCCAGCGTTTCCGGTGCCATCCAGCCCCGCCTCCTCCCCCCCCCCGAATCCCAAGCATGATCCGCCACTTTCCTTACATATTGCCGAAATGGTGTCGAAATTCTGGCCCACATCATCAGCCAATGTCCCCCCCCCCCGGCCCCTGGCAAACCGACATCGCCTCTCAATGTCGGCCGCAAAAGCCCTTCCGGCAAGGGGGTCCTTCAATCCGCTGATGTCAAACCATTTCCGTGCAGCCACAGTCGGCCCAGCCCCTCCCAGTTTCACCTCCAGCCTTGCCACCACCAAATGGTGATCACCTCCCACATCCGCACCCCCTCCCACCCTCACATCCTGCAATGCACGTCTCCATTTGCCGTCAACCACGATGTGGCCCATCTGGCCCCCGTCCCGACCACCCGGCGACTCCCATGTTAACCCGTGAATCTCCCCACGTGGGAAAAGTGTTCCTCCAATGACCAGGTTGTTAATGCTACAGAAACTTATTAGCTTATCCCCATTTCATTTGCTGCTCCGCCGCCGCATTTCCCCACCGTTCCTTCACCATATGTATTGTGCGTACCAACTTTCGCATTGAGGTCTCCCATTACTATAACTAGATCACACCCAGGGGTGTCCTCCATTTCCTTCTGCAGTCGTCGATAGAATTCATCCCTGACCTCCTCACCGCTATCACTCGCCGGTGCGCAGCATTGTATTACTGCAGTGCCGGCGAATCTCCCTCTCAATCCCAATCGCACCAGTCCGCTGCCGATGGGCCTCCATTCCAGCAATGTCCTTTCTATCCCCCTCTGTAGAATAATGGCTACGCCTTCACTGTGCTGTCCATCCTCTCTTCCAGAGCAAAGTACCGTTTCTCCTGCTGCCGCTTCAACCTCTCCCGCCCCCGTCCATCCGCTCCCACCCATCCCCAGGACGCGCAACCCACAGTTTCCCACCTCTGCCGCGACCTGTCTCAGCCCACCCGTCTCGCACACTGTCCCGACACTCCAAAATCCCACTCTTGCATCCTGTCTTGCGCTCAGGACATCCGCCCCCATGCCAGTGGCCTCCTTTCGGCCCCCACCACCGACAGCCACACGAGCCACAGACCCCGAACGTCCATCCCGCAGCAAAGTTTGTTCATTTGATGTTGTTTCCGTAACTTCATTATTTTTTTTACATAGACAGGGGTGTCAGCCCTATGCTAAAACCCCCAACCTGGAGGACCAGGGTACCAGCTTTTGTCTGATCCCTACCCACACAGACCAGTCCAGCTTGGTTGAACCTACCAGGAGTAAAACTCCCACTGGCATAGCTCTGGGGATTGTCAGGGTACGCAAGCTGCCATACCGCTACAAGGTATAGGTACCATTGATGGCAGCTTGGCTGCCATGGGGTCTGAAAAGTCTCCACAATTGTAGCATCTTATTTTTTTAGGCGTCCTCTGTGTCATGGGTCGCCTCCTGCTACCCTTGCATTCCTGGCTGCCAATGCCGCATACAAAGACCGCTTCAATGCCCTGAACAGATGGTTTGCTGTCAAACTCTACTCTCTCATTTCTCGCCAGACTACGGAATCCCTTTCTGAAAATCTTAGTCTGATGCACAAATACATCAACACCTCCATCATCCGGTGTAATAAATCCCCATCCTTTGTCGACATTATACCATTTACAACATCCTTGTCGCCTTGTTGGTGCATCTGTGTTTTTACTTACCTCTAAGTCACTGTGTTCACTATCAACTGTCTGACTCTCACCTGCAGAAAGGTCTAGTTTTGGTTCCAGTTGATCCACACCTTGGTTCTGCTCTAGGATTTCACGCGGTTGGCACTGTTTCCTTCTTCTTCTCGTCTCCTTTTGTGCTGGCGAACTGGTCTGTGATAGATGTGCTATCTGGGACTTAAGGCGAGCTACTTCAGCTTCGAGTTCGTCCTTCTCAGTGTGGGCTTCTACACTGGCTACCTGCTGGTGCATCATGCTTTTTGTCTTCCCAGAAAAGGGCATAGTCCCTAACTTCCCTAAATGAAACACCAGGATTTTTTAGCACATGTTCCTTCACAAATGTCCTGCTCAGATCATTACTAAGCTGGGCAACAAAATGCTCTCTGAGAATGGATTGGTCTGCGGGAGCCAAGCCTTCCTTCACGCGCGTTGCAATTAATCTCAAAAATAATTCATGCAACATGTGAGAGAATTCCATTACTGATAAGCTAGACCCCTGTCTCATGGCATAGAAACCCCTAGTCATCTCATTGGCTAGTTGTCTTTAACTGTAGGCTTCTTCAACAATTTCGAGCAACTTCTCAGGGCCGGCCTTCGCTCCGCCACGTATCCGTAATTCCCTAGAGACCACTGGTGTAACATTAGTCCACACAATGTCTAACTTATCTTCTACAGTTAAGGGCCCTACCTTCCATGCAGCTTTTACCTCCTTCACAAACTCTTGCCAAGTGGGACCTGGCTTTTCACCAAATCGTCTTACCTCTGGCATTGTTATGTAAATCACCTTCACCTGCGCATTGCTCTGGCTCTTTCCTGGTGTGAGGATTTCTTCATGGGAGCCACCTTCAGCTGTCGAGGCGCTGTCAGGCTCTGACCGGTATGTTGCGTCTGCGCATTGAGTTGACATCACTGCTCTAGCCCTAACCTAGCAAAATACAATGCAAAAACAGATGGAAAGAAAAATCTTATTATAATATTACAATAAATAATAGAAAGTGTCTCTTATTTTTTTTTTTTTTGCTTGCTCTTGTCTTCTCTTCGCTGTTGTGGCCTGTAGCAGTTTCAGGTGCTGCCTGGTAATACAATTGAGTCCCTGGCTGAATGTCAATCGTGGTAGGTCGGCCACTGGTTTGGCATAATAAAACTGGCGTAGCAATAGTGTTCCTGTTTGTTATGATGGAGTATCATTAGCGAGGATACTATTGCAGGAAAATTGAAATAACTGCAAACGGCGGGTCCTTGGCTTAATAAGATATTCAATGGATGTACGGTGGTATGATTCTTCTCTGGGCCCGCTTTGGTACAACTCTTCGCCTGGCCTACGTTGGCGCGACTCTTCAATGGGCCTATGGTGCTTCGATTCTTCATGCAGTGGTGCGATTCTTTGCTGGGCCTATGGTGGTGCGAATCTTCACTGGGGAGATGTACTGGGCAGATATGCTGCTCCGTCTGTGCTGGGTGTTGTAATACTCTTGCAAGGTTTAACACGGGTATTCTTGGTGCTCACTGGTTGTAGTGCTCTCTTGCAGCATTGAACATTCCGCGTATGACTCTATACTACACTGTCTGTCAGAATCCTGCCGACGACGCCATTTGTGACGTTGCGAAGACGATGTGTGAAGGAGATTAAGGATTTGTGTGTAATGTTGTCGTCACTGTCTCTGGCCTACTTTCACACACGTTCCGCAGTCACAGAAAAACTCTTGATGACAGGGGTCCCACTTTTATTAATGAAACCCTATCAGGTAGCACAAGAATCATACAGAAACAATGTTGTCCGCAAGTTTACTTTGAAGACAATTTCTAAGCAACACCATATAACCAAGCTATTTAGGTAACACCATCTAATAACCCAGCACAGACTGCTGGACTCTTTGAAATAAAATGAAACAAAATAAACTAGCATCGTACTAATGGACAAACATCATCTACTTAATAATACATACATATGTGTGAAATTATGCAAGTACATGCACTTAAATGACCATGTGTGTGTGTGTGTGTGTGTGTGTGTTCATGCAAGTCTGTATATATGTGTAATTAACAATAAACTTATCTCAATCAACAACAATGCCTTCATACGCATATTAGATACTAACTCCATCATCACGCGAGATAAAACTTAAATAAAGCACTTCTATCTATGATGAAATATTCCACACAGCGCACTGGTCTAAATGACATCAATTTATCAGTATCTTAGAGGTCTAGCTGCTCTAAAGAAAAAGGAAATATATACTCTATTCTTACATCTCTGTACTAAATGTAATAGGCATAGGCTACTCACGGAGCTAGAGAGTACGCTAATCTTTCTCTCACAATAATCACTGATGTAACATTAACCACACTTACGGCTCACAAGAATGCAATATAACCATTATTTAACACTACACAACTAATAATAGTAATAATGGTAATAAATACACACTTGTATACAGCGCAATGCGACACTAGAATTCCTCTTATAAATTCACTTAGTACTTTACACATTTAACACACAGTCTCACTGTTGAAAATAGCGATGAGATATACGTGAAATTACACTTAAATACACATAAATCGCCAGTCAGCTTCTATCAAGCTATAGATAGACAAACGCTACAAAGCATTAACTTTTAAACCTGAAAGTCTAATATTACTAAATCTAAAGTATTATAAAAATGTACTTATATTCAAGCATACCTCTATGTCGTTAGTTCTCTTAGCACAGACGCAACTATGCAAAAGCCCAAACCTCAGTTGGTTATCGTACGAGGGCGCATTTTGCACAAGAACGATCTTGCTACTTCTCAGCTCTCTCACTGAAGCCTCTCACTGTTTCAGTTTAAATCTGCATCTCCAACCATGCACCACATGATAGTTACGTCAAAATGTCAGGGAAAACTCCACCCATCTGTAGTGACTTTCTAAATACAATATCTAAATTAGTATATAACAATATAGGGCATAAAGCCAAAGATAAGAAAGTACAACAGAATTTTCTGCTAGAACGGTTGTTGTCGCCTACGCCTTCAGATTATTATTTGCTAACGAATAGCCGAACTCTTTATCTCATATCCTGACAACCACTATGAGACTAGGCACATTCCCACTGGTAAATTCTGTTCCAACTATACAGCTGAGGTTCAAGCTCTAGAGCAAGCTGCAAATATGATTTATAACACCAACTCTGACTGCCACCAGGTAGTCATCCTCACAGATGCACTGTCTGTCCTGCAAGCTCTCAAGGGTGGTAAACTCCCGCATCTGAGAAATGAACTAAACAAGGTAGCTGCCAAAAAGAGAACCATACTTCAGTGGGTACCATCTCATTGTGGTGTACCCGGAAATGAAAAGGCAGATAAACTTGCAAAAAAAGGGAGGAGAATGTGAACAAGAAGATAATGAAGTCACATACTTTGAGAAAAAGAGAGCTATCCAGACTATCAGAAGAGAACAGACCAACCCAAAGACGACTATCACACTCTCGACCGGCAGGGACAGACAACTATTTTTCGACTCAGGACAGGGCATAACAAACTGAATAAACACATGCACAAGCTACGATTGTCTGCTTCACCACTGTGCACATGTGGATTAAACGAACAAACTGCTGAGCATGTTCTACAGGACTGTCCTCTGTATGACCAGTTAAGAAAGATATACTGGCCCAATGACTCAACACTAAACTCAAAGCTATATGGAGTTAAAGAGGAACTTCAAACAACAGTCGAATTCATCATGAGAACTCGTCTGACGGTGTAATCATCAAAGATGCGATCGCAAGAAGAAGAAGAAGAAGAATAGCCGAACAAAACGGTACCCAATTTTTCAAATTCGTCCTTGACATAAACACCCACTTTCCCTAGTTCTAAGAAAATATTTGCCTAAAATGCATTGTGGAACGAGGAGGGGCAAGGATAGATGAAATGCTAATTCGTTTCGCATTGATTTTAAACTAAAAGCAACCATAGCACAGGGGCAAGCCTTGCCTTAGGGGTTTCCCCAATACGATGAAAAAGTTAGAAATGTATACACTACGGTCATGGAAACACGTTTAGCTCTTATTATGAATGACCTAAGCTCTCGTATTTATCTCGTAAGTACATGAGAAAAGAAGTGAACAGGGGGTAGTTTAAAAATAAACAACCAACATAAAAAAAAGATAGAATTTTGAACCAAACCACATAGCCCCTTAAAAATCGTTGATTCATGTACCTGAAGACTTGCTGACCAAGAATATGTTATTAGTTATCTAAATAGTCCCTTAACTAATCAAATAATGAAAAAACAATACATAGAGATCAGAGATACTGTCAGGTCAAGTCATATCTGCTTAGATTGGATCGCATATTTTTTGGGAAAAAAGTAGGTGACAGATAGGCTAGGATGGTACCGTGAATCTGATTGGGTGGCATTTGAAGTGAGACGAAATATTATTGGCTGACCTTTGAATAAACATAAATAGCCTAGTAACGTAGGAAAGGTTTGAATGATATTTTTTTGAAAAGACTGTTTACCCTTGTAAAATTAAAAGGGATTGGCCAACTGAATCGATATTGTCAGAATAAGCGTTAGGGGGACGCCATTACTAGAAAAAAATTCTAACAGTGATAGATGAGATCAGGCTGTGCTTTCAAATACCATTTTCTGGGCAGCCTGGGCAACAAAACAGATCGAAACTGTGTCAGTCATCGTCTCTGTGTATTTCATTGAAACAAATTGTGGTAAGCTTGACATTTATTAACCTGTATTTTATATAAAAATTGAATGTGAAATAATAATATATGTCGGGACATGAGTGGGTCTATAGCGAACATGGGGCAAAGCCTAAAGATTGATCCACCATGTGATAGACTGTCAGAGAGGTGTAAAACTACAAGAATATGTATGATTGTCATAAAGGAGCATAACACTTATCCTATTTTATGGAAGAGATTACAGCTGGAATTGCAGTGGCGTTGTAACTATTAGGGAAAGGAATACTGGTGTACATTGTCACATCAAAAGAAAATGGTGGCATAGGTTTGTATAAGGATATGACCCTTTTGTTTGTTTGTAATGTACATGTCCTTAATTGTGGACTATTGGGTATGATAGATATTGCGAAGGATGCATACCTTCACATTTCAGAGGTCCTGGGTACTGACGTTAATGTGGTACCAAACGCTTGAAAACTGATTGATTCAGGACTCTGCCTGTTTACTGAGAGCCCATGCTAGTGGCCATTGCCTATCAAACAGGGAACAGATTGTCAAGCAAGCAGAGGAAAGGTTCAACCTATATTTTACTGCCAAGATAAGTTCTCGTTCGGCACCTGAGAGCTCAACTACAGAACTTTAAAAGAACTATATAGGAAAGTGAATAAAACTGGGACAAATATTTAATAGTTCCACAAGTGATAAATAGAAACAAACATTATTAAAAGGGAATGATTTTAAACAACAACCTAGTGGTACTACCAGTATTTCCTTAAAGTAGGAGAACACTACAGACGTATATTAGAAAAATATTTTATATATGGACAGAGGATCTATTGTGCTATTTGACTGATGTAAATGATTATTTTGATTCACTTTTAAATTGTCCATCCTGATTCCAAATAAATTAGAATCAGGATAATAAAATTGTAAAATCATATTTACACAAATTTCAACCACAGTCTTAAATAAGATAGCCTTTTAGAGCAGTGGTGGCCAAGCTAAGGTTGGCCGAGGGCCAGATTCTGGTAAAGGGTAACACCAGAGGGCAGACCTATAAAATCGTTAAAAAATAACGTTCTGAGATTTAGTTTTACATATATAATGAACCACGTACAGAAAGCAACGTCAAACTACTGTACTGCACATCTGCCAAGACATGTATACCAGTCTTCGGACTGAAATTACTGTAAAAAAAAATAATGAATCTGTTGTTTTAATTTGTTTTGTAATTTGTAATATAAAATGTAATTATTTATTTCAAACATACATTTGTGTGTTATTTCATTGTGAAGAGTGTGACTTCAATCAACAATAAGAGGCCGGCCAAAACAGGTTGGCCGGCCGGTCAAAACTGGTTGGCGGGCCGGATTTGGCCCGCGGGCCGTAGTTTGGCCACCGCTGTTTTAGAGTTTCGTTTGTATGTTATTGTGGTAGTACTGTGTGCTGTTGTGAATAATAAACTATTTGTTTGTATGTTTGATGATTATTGTACATTACACTCTACATTCATAACCCTAGACACAACACGAAGTCATTTAATATAATATAAATACATTTTGAATGAGATAAAAAAAGGTGGTAGTGGAAAGGTACCCTGAAAAGTTCACAATACTATTGGGTATATTCAGGGACCTTCATAGCTAATCTCATTTAATACAATTATAATAATACCTACAACAACTCATAACATCAAATCCACCACACCATCTTTCTAGGGAACAAATCAGGAGTCCTATGCTTAGTTTGGATGACATGAGATCACATTTTAGTAAAGATTATCTTTCTAGACGCCCACAATTGAAGTTCCGCCCAAAGGTGGTTACATTCCCACGATATTTCTTGCCTGGAGTAACACCTCACGGTTTCGTGCTCAAAAGGTGCTTTCTTCTGGTGTCAGACAGCGCCAGGATGTCTGACAACCGATGGCTGTCTCCCACGTCTCACACGTCTGTCTTCTTCACGGTTGGCGAAGGTGTGTTTCGTTTAAATCGCCCATTACCGGGTGAAAATGCCAACATGAGCACAAATTCACACCGTAGACTAGATCGACAACTAATTACTCAGTCTAAAATTACATCTTTCTGTCCACACGGTCACAATAATAATAATGTAAAACAATGCCTCCGGTTTCTCTTCTACACTTCCAGACATCTACTTGAACATTTTAAATAAAATAGTGTCAGCATGAGGCTATTGAATCTCCATAGTTTTTTTTATTTTATTTCAAGAAATTGTTATTGTTAATAATAACATGTTATTGTTAATAAGAATCAACCTCACTACACTGATGAAATATATCCCGTTCAACCTCTGACGGGTCATAATTAGGATATACAGTGTTCTTAATTCCAAATAAGATGAACAACTGCCGATACTGGAAAGTGGCATCACATCTGTCAAATCATTGTAAATATGGAACACAAAAAAAAAGCCTAACAACCAAAAACGAGTTGAAACACAAGATAGCTAAATAAATATATTACTCAGAGGGAGGGGTATAAAGGTCTGGTGTTTCCAGTTAAATATTTAATTGACTTTCACTTGCCATGGGTCATATGTATTGTAAGAACATCCTCAGACTTTTATCTTCCCAATTACTATATATTAACTTCTGTTCTTGTTAAATACTGTGCAACAATCCATTATAAATGAAACAGATATGCTGTACTATTCACGTCATATTTTTACCCTCTCATGGTAGACACACCAAGAAAGAAGAAACGACAATATCCAATTCTGATCAATCGCAGAACTGCAAGTGGGACAGTCTTTAGTCGTCACAGATCACATAACTGCATGTGGGACAGTCTTTAGTCATCGCAGAACTGCATTTGGGACAGTAACCCTTACACCTCACGGTAGAAGGGGAACGACTAAGTAAGTAGTAAGTAAGTATTTTGGTCATCAGAGACCTGCATGCGGAACAGTCTTTGGTCATCACAGAACTGTATGTATGACAGTTTGGAAATCACAAAACTGTATGTATGATAGTCTTTGGTCATCACTGAGCTGCATGTGTGACAGTTTTTGGTCATCACACAACTGCAAAAGTGACATTCTTTGGTCATCACATAACTGTATGTGTGACAGTCTTTGCTCATCAAGTTAGAAAAGAAAGAGTTAACTGTTTAAATATTTCCATCTAATACAAATGCTTTTTTGTTTACCGCACAATGGCACTTTTATGCGTCACAGAATGAGCTCCCATAGTTGCGCTTAAATCAGAGATGCTGTAACAGTTAGAGAGGTTAAGAGGGAAAAATTGAGTAGAAGTATTTTATTATGCAACTTCTGGCTTTATAGTCTTACTTACTTACTTAGTCGTTCCTCTTCTACCATGAGGTGTAGAGCCATCTTCGTCTTCTTACTAACTTCTCTTTTGCTGAGGAGTCCTCGATTTATGGCTTGAAAAAGTCTCCCAGCTTCTGCTCTTCGGGTAGCCAACTTTTCTTTGATGCCTCCCTTCCGGTCTATAACAGCTCCGAGGTATTTAAAGTGATCGACCTGCTCCAGGACCTGTTCTCCCAGCTTAATCTGATGTCTTCTTTCCTCTCGTGATATCACCAAGGTATTTGTTTTCGAGCTGCTTATGATCATCCCTCTTGTCTCCAGCTCTTCCTTCCAGACTTGCAGGTTGGATTGAAGATGTGCCTCTGATTTAGCAATCAGGAAGAGATCATCAGCATTTGCCAGCTGTGAAATACGTATCTGTCTCATCTTCCAGTACCCCACTGTAACAGTTAGAGGTTAAGAGGGAAAATTCGAGTACAAGTATTTTACTATGGAACTTCTAGTTTTATAAGGGCAATAATCAATAGAATAAGAAGGGGTTAAGAATAGTGTTTACGTCCCTGGATAAAGGAGTGCGGTGTTTTGTTTTTGTCTGTTTTTTTTTTCTGGTAAGGTAAACGAAAAGACCGTGCACGGAAAATTTATATTTGGGTGAGTTCAGCTACGGGACTGTAAATTCACGGTTTTGGATGACTTGTTTGTGAGTTATAGTTGTTTGAAAATGCTCGGAAATAGTTATAATGGTAAATCAAAGTGTGAAATTAAGTTAGTTAGATCCCAGACGTGATAGCGTTTAGAAGCAAGTTGTGTTGCGATAGAAGTAGTATTTTAGAAGTGGCAAGCGAATTGAGAGATTTCATCGGGCCGATATATGCCAAATGATTTTTGGTTGTTCCTGTGGTGACAGAAAAAGTAGAGTTTGGCCGAGACAATCACTTGTAAGACACAAGTATCTATGACAGTCGTTATGTTATTCTGAGGACAAGATGTCAGTGTTCCCAGTCAGATAAAATGTGTGTATTTCGAAAGCCCGGGTACTTTGAACATTTTAGTATCAAAACCAGTAGTGAAATACAGTAGGCAAGTAGACAGGCTAGTGAGCAGAAGATAAACTTGGTAAATCATCATCCCTGGCGATCAGGCCAGTATTTTAAAAGTTACGCCAAGTAGAACAGAAGAAATATGTCAGAAGAAGAAGAACAATGATTTTGTATGAAGAATTAGATGACAAGTAAAATATTTGACTATAGTGGTTCTCAAGCTGTGACCACTGTAACCTCTAGAGACAGTATGAAAATGGAAGTAAGAGAGAGAAAGATAAAGTGACAATGAAGATTTTTCCTAATGAATATTGCTGTACAAGTCTGCCAGCCACAAGAGGAAAGTTAGGCATATCATTTTTTCAACCTTTGCTGATTCTTGTAAATAAAGTGTCAACGTTAATTGTTTATTGCTGTCAGCGTGAAGTCCAGAGATTTGTTACAAAGTGTAATGGATAGCGGAAGTGAGACTAATTATTCGTCTTCTGATAATGACTTTGAAGGGGTTTCTAGCGATTCTGATGAATCCATAGACATCAACTCACATTCAGCTGACAAGGGGGCATCTCCCCAACCAGGACCCAGTGGTAATGCAACAAAAAGGAGGAAGATAAGAGTCTGAAGCTTCTAAATTTACATGGAGAAAAGTAAAGGAAGGTTCAACCTGTAATTTTTTTAGATTTGTGCCATTCAAGACACCAGGTGTTCATGCTAATCTAAGTGAGAGTTCTTAACCGTTAGACTGTCTCAGAGCTCTACTGACTGATGATGTCCTTCAGCTTTTGTGTCAGTCAATAAATGAATATGCATCATATAACTGCATGATAAATAATCCCCTTAAAAGGAGATGTGTTTGTTCAACCTGGACACCAATTACTGTTTATGAACTTATACAATTTTTAGCAATTCTTATTGCAATGGGAATTGATATTCGTCCAAACATCAAACATTACTGGTCGAGAAAAGAAATATTTTGTACTTCCTTTTATCACATAATGTTCAAGTGTGACCAGTTTGAAAGCATTTTTCATACAATGCTCCATTGTTCAAAGTGTGATTCAGATAATAAGGCAAAAATAGAGCCCTTTACGAATCTTCTCCTTGAAAAGTTTAGTGATGCCTTTTATCCCATATGAAAATTTGTCACTTGACGAAATGGTTGTTGGATGAATCGGCTGTTGGCAGTACAATTCAAGCAAGCCAAAAAAATATCATATTAAAGTTTTTCGTCGGTGTGATTCCACAACTGGTTACGTCATCAATTTACTTACATATTTTGAAAAAGAAGACATCCTATGTTCCAGAGGCAGATCTTGATGGAGGCATGGCAGTGAAGGTTTTTCAGACATTACTGGCACCACTTGAAAAAGGTCACCATGTTTTTGCTGACAGGTATTATACTACCCATCAGCTTATATCATATTTACTCAGTCAGAAAACCTATTTTACAGGTACTCTGAACATTAACTGGAAAAACTTTCCCTCTGCAGTGAAGACACTGAGACTTCAACACCTAGAAACAAAGTCTTACCTGGATAAAAACAACTCAATTCTTATCACTGGATGGAAGGATAAAAAGGCTAAAAAACCTGTTGTTCTAGCTCCATCAAAAGCTTCAACAGGAGATATTACTGTACTTGGTAGAAGAAACCAGACCAGAACAAAACCTAAAATTGTACTTGATTACAATTATTCAATGAATGGATGTGACAGCGTTGACCAGATTTTGTCATATTACTGCAATTTCAACCACAAAACATACAAATGGTGAAAAAAAAACTGTTTCACTGGCTCATGGAGATATGTCAGAGTAATGCCTTTGTTCTCTATAGTCTGACAAGACAGGAGAAATCAAAGCACAGCATGTTAGATTTCAAAATGTCACTTGACAATGAACTGACATCAACAGCAGCTACTTTGATGACAGAGGATATACAGAATGGAACTTTTTTGCTGTTACCTGGCAGACCCAGAATTTCAAATCCTGTAGGCAAATTTCAAGGAGCTCTGCACCTTATCATGTTGTCTGGCAGCCAAAGGAAGTGCATACATTGCAAAAAATCAAGAAGTTTTTTTGTATGCAAAGAATGCACTGCCAATCCTCCACTTTGCGCAAAGTACTGCTTCGAACAATATTACAGCAGTAATAATTAATTAATTATACCCATCTCCACTTCCTATAATGTTCTATAATTTGTTACTGGAAATATTAGTGCCATTCTTGTGTCTGTGGTCGCCCACAACGACCGTTGCATCAATTGGCTGTGTGTGGTGTAACCGGACAGGGGGCCTCCTAGTACTGAGGCACAGTTAAGTCCCTGATGTCGCTTATTGGTGCAGAGTTGAGAGAGATGGCTGAGCGAAATGCAAACAACAACAACACAAATTGGCTCAGCATCACAATCCCCCCTGTGTTGCAGCATGTTGAGAACCCAGCATTGCACACTAAGCTTGGGGGAATTACATGGGCACCAGACTTAATACTGGCTCTGGCTGCATGCAGGAGATTTCTACAATGGAGAGAATGCAGGTGGTGGGTATCTGGAAATGGCTCTGTGCAGGACATGAGGATTCCTTGGGAGAACCCAGAACCAGAGCACAGCATTGTGCAAGCTCTGCATAGTTGGAGAGCCCCCCTGGATGACGGGGAATGCACAGTGTGCCACCCTACCTTTCTTCAACTGTTAACTTAGAACCAGAGTTGGGGCACTGTACGAAGGATGGCCGCCAACCAAGCAAAGTGGAATCAATTTGTTGTTGCCCTACAAGACGCTACTAGGCGTGATGGCCACTGACTGCTTTGATGGTCGGCGGCTAAGGATCAAAGAAAAAAATACATTTAAATGAAAAGGGTAATAGTACAGATAGAATATGTTTACATTTGCATTTCCACTGATTGAAAAGTGTTCACAATATAAATTGAATATGTTTACATTTATGTTTACGGTACACTGATTTGAAAAGTTTGAAACTTCCATTAATTTTAACGTGGATATGTTAACAACAACATTTACACTGGCTTGAAACTATAAGTATTATAATTAAAATGTACATCATTTCTTTCATCTTTCCCTGCCTGCTCCATATGAACTTGGGACTACCTATGCTTTTAGTTCTCATTAAGAAACTAGCAATACAGCAGTCTCCAGCCCGTGCAGTGATGGTTCACGAAATCATCATTCTATGCGCTGAGGTTACCAGCCTCAAATGACTGTGACATCCACTAGCGATTTTCACATATTAATATTCACATGGTAAAATATGCAAATTAGTCCACATGTTAGTAATGAAAATACAGAATGTGAAATGACAACTTACGCCAAACCTGGCTCACAGACTTTTTGCTCAGATGAATGAAGTTAAAGGCACTGCCCATGCCTTTTTGCACGTGTACTTGGGATCGATAATTCTAACTTCAATTCCCTCTCTGAATTCGTGTGTACAGTTTCCTCAGATATTCCGGTTTTCCTTATATCAAATGATAATGTCCTGGGCTATTTTGTAAGTCCTGATAGATTCTCCAATAAAAGGTGCCCGGTTTGATAAAATGGAATTCTGAATTCTAGACTTCACTCTGGCAAGGTCAGGTTGTGTCGTCTTGGCAAGAGATCTTTATAGTAAATTTGACTGACTGAAGGACATGAAAAAATTTTGAACATAATGCAGAGGTCAAGTCTTCCGTATATGGTATGAAAATATCCGATGCCCTGGCAGGCGAACTCACCAACACATCTGTAAACTGACACGACAAATGTGTTTTAGATGTGACAAATGTATTACTTTATCAGAAAGTAATCTATTCACAGCTGGAAATTAAGCATATACGGAAGATCACTGGCAACAAGTAAAAAATATATGGAACGAGACAGGTGGAGAAGTACTGAGAAAAAGAGAACACCAGCACAAAGCATGGATAACACCAGAAACCATTAGCAAGATAGAAGAAAGGAAAACAAGAAGACAGCAGATTTAAACAGTAGCAAAACCAGAAGCTCCAAAGCCAAGCATCATGAAGTGTACATAGAAGCAAACAAAGAAGTCAGAAGAAACACCAAAAGAGACAAGAGGAAGTATACTGAAGAGTTGACAAGGGAAGCAGAGAAAGCTGCAGCCAAAAAAATAAGTAGGACTTTTTCAACAACACAAAGAAGCTAAAAGGGAAATATAAGCAAGCAAATTACCTCATCAAATATAAGAGTGGAAATGGCTTAGTAGTATACAAATGAAGAGATGGAAAGAATTTTTTGCAGAAGAGGAGTAGAGAAGAAGAAAAAAAGCCATAAAGATTCTGAAAGATTGGAAAAGCAGCTAATAATGATGGCATTCCAGCAGAGGCCATCAAAACAATTCTTGATACCTCTACGGAGATATTATATAAACTACTTGGCAAAGTCTGGGAGAGAGAGGAAATACCAGAAGAATGTAAAAAAGGTTATCTGGTAAAGTTGCGTAAGAAGGGAAATTAACAAATTATAGAAGAATAATGTTACTATCAGTGCCAGCCATAGTATTAAACAGAATCATCGTTGAGAGATTAAAAGAGTCGATAGACAAGCAAGTGACAGGCGAACAAGCAGATTTTCGACAAAACATATCCTGTACAGACCAGACAGCCACATCGAGAATAATAGTTGAACAAAGTCTGGAATGGAATTCACCGCTATACATCGGATTTGTGGTCTACGAACAGGCATTAGACAGCGTAGGCAGAGAATTACTTTGGAAATTGATGAGGCATTATGCAGTTCTCATTAAGATCATTAACTGAATGAAGAAGACCAATGGAGACATGACATGCAGAGTTCTTCATGAAAGACAACTTACAGAACCGTTTAGTATTAGAACGGGAGTGAGACAGAGATGCCTATTGTCTCCATTTCTTTTCTTACTAGCAATAGATTGAGTTTCTTGTTTTTTTTTATCTATTATCTTATTGATGGTTTCAGTTGTTATCCATGCTTTTTGTTGTCGTTCCCTTTCCCCCAGTATTTCTTCACATGTCTCATTCCATACAGTTTTAATTTGCTGCCAAATAGTCTTCTGTATTCTCTACATCTTCCAGCTGTTGGGGCACTTGGAATTTGGTGGATATTGTGACCGCAAATGTGTCTCTAGTTTCTTGATTTATTAGATGTCCTACATTAAATTGTTGTCTATAAATTTGCATTGTTGCATATCTCTTGAGTTTCATTTTTACTTTGGCTATCAGAAGGTGGTGATCTGATGCCACATCTGCTCCTCTATGTACCTTAACATTCTGCAATCATGATCAAAACTTCTTGTTTATGCATATATGATCAATCTGATTTTCTGTTCTATGGTCTGGTGATATAAATGTTGCCTTGTGTATTCTCTTATGTGGAAACATGCTTCCTCCTATAGCAAGTTGATTTGAAGCACAGAAGTTTGAGAATAGTTCCCCATTTTCATTCATTATTCCTAGCCCATGTTTTCCCATGACTTCTTCAAATCCGGTATTGACTGTACCTATCTTTGCATTCATGTCACCCATCAAAATTGTGATGTCTCTTCTTTTTACTTTATCCATAATTTCCTGTAGTCTAGTATAAAATGCTTCTTTCACAGACTCTTCTTTGTCATTAGTTGGTGCATAACATTGGATGACATTTACATGTATTTTCTTTTTAGCTGTTTTAAAAGTAGCTGTTATTATTCTGGGTCCAACAGCTTCACATTCAATGAGTGCTTTCTGTGCTTCTTTAGATAACATAAGAGCTACCCCTTCACTGTGGTGTGAACTTTCGCTTCATTCCTGGGGACAGCACCAATTCACCTGTGATGAGTTTCTTCCTGTCTACCCCCTTCCACTTTGTTTCACACATTCCCAGAACCTCGATTTTATATTCCCACATTTTTGCTGCTACTTGTGCCACTTTCCTTTGTTCGTTTAATGTCCGAACATTCCAGGTGCCAAATCTTAAAGTTCTCATAGAAGAAAGAAGGTTATACAGTAACACAATCAGTAACGGCTTTCTCTGTGTTGCATCATACGCCTCCCTATGAGAGGACCTTCCCCTGTCTTGGATGGCTGTGTTTTATTTTCCTTAATTGACTTGTTCATGTTTGTTGAAGTTTTTTGTGGTTTAAATTTGTTTACAGGATGGGGTAACCAGCCCCATGCCCAACCCTCCTTAGTCGCTTTACGACATGCGTGGCAGGGAACAGTGTTACTATTGTTGGCAAGAGAGGCAGAAGATGCTGCAGCCAAAGGAAATATGAGAGAACTGTATAACAGCACAAAGAAGCTAGCAGGGAAGTACAAGCAAACAAGTTGCCTCATAAAAGACAAGAATGGAAAACTGCGCAGCGAAATACAAGAGCAAATGAAGAGGTGGACAGAATATTTTGAGGACCTTCTCAATAGACCAGCTCCACAAAACCCCCCGGACATCCAGCCAGCAGAAAAAGAGCTACAAGTTAACGGTGAAAGACCAGCGAAGGAAGAAATAAAGAAAGCCATAAAGCTTCTAAGAGATGGAAAAGAGTCTGGGCCTGATGGCATTCCTTTAGAGGCCATAAAAGCAGATATCGACACGGCTACAGATATGTTATATAAGTTGCTTGGTAAAGTCTGGGAAAGGAAGAGATACCAGCAGAATGGAAGGAAGGATATCTGGTTAAGTTGCCTAAGAAGGGAAAATTACAAGAGTGCACACATTATAGAGGAATAATGTTACTATCAGTGCCAGGAAAAGTATTAAACAGGATTATCCTTGAGAGATTAAAAGAGTCCATAGTCAAGAAACTGAGAGATGAACAAGCAGGTTTTTGACAAAACAGATCACGTACAGACCAGATAGCCACTTTGAGAATAATAGTTGAACAAAGTCTGGAATGGAATTCACCACTATACATCGGATTTGTGGACTACGAAAAGGCATTTGACAGTGTAGACAGAGAATCACTTTGGAAATTGATGAGGCATTATGGAGTTCCCCTGAAGATCATTAATTTAATAAAGAAAACATATGAAGACATGATATGCAGAGTACTTCATGAAGGGCAGCTTACAGAACCGTTTGGGATAAGAACAGGAGTGTGACAGGGATGCCTCTTGTCTCCATTTCTTTTCTTACTAGCAATAGACTGGGTTATGAGAACATCGACAACACACAACATAAATGGAATCCAGTGGACTCTGACTAAGCAGTTGGATGATCTGGATTTTGCTGATGACTTGGCTCTTCTGTCCAATAACCGTAATCAGATGCATGACAAATTGAAATAACTCGATGAGAGGTCAAAGCAATTGGGTCTGAAAATACACAAGGAAAAGACAAAAATAATGAGAATAAATGCAGGTAATGATAACAAGGTTGAACTTGAAGAAACTCCAATACAAGATGTAGAATCGTACACATATCTTGGCAGCAATATAAACAAACTTGAAGGGACAGACAGTAAAATCAAAATAAGAATACAAAAAGCAAGAGGAGCTTTCAGTTGCATTGGGAAATACGAGTATATGGAGATCAAGAGAAATCGGATCCAACACGAAAATAAGAATTTTCAACTCAAAAGTGAAGTCAATCCTATTGTATGGCTCTGAGACATGGAGAACAACAAAGACAACAACCAAAAAGCTACAGACTTTCATAAATGGGTGCTTGCGTAGAATAGAGGGATTAAAATGGTATGACAAGGTTACTGTCACGAAATGGATTTAGGACTAGAGATTGTCTACATATAGTGACAAGACAATAGTAAGAAGAAAGACTGAAATGATAGATTCAGATAGAAATATAGTGCAAAATGTGAAAGTTGAGACCATTGGCTCCGAGGTTGAGAACCGAGGTTGATTCTTTCCTCGCCACTTCGGACGTTTAAATTGCTATGGCCTCGAACCATTTCTAACTACCCTAGGGGGATAAGGTTCAATTAAGATTCACAAACACCAAGGTACAGACAACATATAGCTACTGTACTAAAGGAAATGACTGATGCCAGCTACAATTTATACAAGTTTATTATACACCTATACACAAACTCATATACATGTCAAAATACATGAAGTGCGAGGATGCACACCTGAAACAAAATCAAGCACAGTTAAAAATGCATCAACCCCAACCCTTCTCCCACAATTGCAACCTGTATGGAGAAAGAAGGTAAGGTTAACTGAAATGAACTACACTGCACTTGATGTCGCCTACACTCCAAACTAGCTGTTCTAAATTCTAACTCTAACTCTAAGTCCACTGATAGCTGGAACGACTGCGAAGTGACTACACAATCTCTGCACAGACTTCGGTTCTACACAGCCTATCCTGGAATCTCCTGAACACAACTAACTGCACCTCTAAACTTCAGCAGCTGTCCTCTGCTATGATTCACCAAAACTAACAGTTCTGCCTATCTGTGCTGACTTCAGTAGAGAGAATGTTTACCCTCTCTCTCTCCACTAACTCTGGAATTGATGACTGAGGTTTAACAGAACCCCACTGGATTCTGGACTGGAACTGTAGCTGACTTCTACCACTCTGAAATTACCTGCCCGAGTACCTATAACTGGGCCGTCGGCTTTATTATGGCCGTGAAGAAACGAACATAAAAATTACAACGCTGGCAGCCTGCCAAATCTGCGTGTGTAACGAGCGTCAGAGCTCAGGATTTATCCACAAAAAATCCTATTCGCTGGAAAATGTCTTCCCCTGGCTGGGAAAACGTATTTTCTTCCTCTCCTTCCACTACTGGCAACTAACGTAAAACCCTTGCGGTTCTGCGAATGCCCCAACTTTGCCGTGGGAGAAATTTTGTGGTCTCAAAATTCCGCTCTCATTCCCACAAAGCCGGTACCTGCTGTTTTAGACAAAACAAAACAACAGCTAAACAAACCATAATAATACATTTCAAATAACAATTAACTTCCTTACTCTTCACCACGTAACTCCCCTCTCTACCTGAGCCTACAAAGTAAACATTGGCTAACCCAGATCGCTTGTTCTGCCTGACTAACTCCGAGCAACAACAATATTTTCAATGGCCCGTCTGGGCAGACGTACTGTGGCCTACTTCTTACGCTGACACTAATGCCGTAATGTTTAACACAACTAAAACTAGCCTTCTCTAGGAATTCCTAAAATTCCCGTCAATAATAGTAATCACATTCAAAATGTAATACAAAATAATTCCCTTTAAAATTACTTCTCCCATCTTCTGAATTCACAGAACAATAATGCACAATCAATAACATATAATCCTGTTTACGCTAGCATCTACCTGCCGTCAAAAGTTATACATAACCCCCGATTATCAAATTGAAAACCCCGTAGTTCCGCCACGTGGTGCCGCAGTTTTTTCAACCACGCGCTCCTGCATACATTCATTACTGATAGCACACACGTGCTCCAATTAATACCTCTATCACTTCCGTCCACAGTTATATGCGTAACTATATAAATAGCGAGCCTCAATACTCTCACTAAAAATCACAAATAAAAATACACATTACACACGCTCCCGACTATTCTGTAAATACATATGATTCGCAGATGCGAGCTTCTCTCCCGACCGACTTTGCAATAATACAAAGCGGTGATATCTCAACTTTTAAACCATGCCGCTATTCTTTCAACAAGGAATGAAATGGACCTATACATTTTCAAGTCTATCACTAAGATCGTATTTGATGGCTCTGGCGATGAGAATTAAATTAAACTAAAACTTCCCAAGAAACTCAAATGATCGGCTAGGACTAGAAAAATTAAATAAAGTCCTCACGCAAAAATGATGCTTACCAAATCTCGAATGTCCTACTGAAG
Organism: Oreohelix idahoensis; assembly: GCA_024509875.1. Classification (NCBI taxonomy): domain Eukaryota; kingdom Metazoa; phylum Mollusca; class Gastropoda; order Stylommatophora; family Oreohelicidae; genus Oreohelix; species Oreohelix idahoensis. The sequence continues at coordinate 325,399 of JAMPIV010010825.1, read as the reverse complement.
GCAATCGACTTGACTGGCAACCGGCTTGGCAATTTTTCATTAAAAGAGAAAGAGGCTATGAAATATAGGCCTTTTATAATCAAGACCCCCACGCGCCGACTTCATGACGTCATATGCGCGGCGTGGTTCTAAAGCCAATCGGAGCTCTGCATTTCAACTGCAGTTAGCTCTCAGCCAATCAGAACCTTAGATCTTTCTGATGCAACCAGTTTCTGCTAGACAAAGAACCGAGAATTGGTCCTAGCCCTATACTGCGGAAATGAAGCAAAAATGGCCGCAAATAATTTAACTCCCGAAAAATGCGTATATGGCCACGCAATATCTTTAAAAAAAGGACACTGGTGCAAATCCTGATCTAGCCTCTATAATCTTAATCTAGAATAATACTTTCTAATTCCCTACACCCCCATTCTAAACACATAAAGAAGAACCATAAAGCAGATGAGATCAAACTCCCTCGTGATCTCATCTTGAAAAAACGTAAATAATAGAAGGAGAAGAAACATGGAGAAGGATTTCCTGTAATCCCTCCTAAAAATAGTGAACAAAATGCAAGGAGAAAAAGACATGGGCCATTTGAAAGACAGAATCTCAGTACTTTCGTCACATCACTCCCCCCTTTCAAAGATTGAGCAACGATCTCCTTACTGAAATCTCTGTGTTTCACACTGGCCCTGAACTCTGTCTACGAGGCTGTCTGTCCTTACCCCTCCTATTCAGTGTTCTTCGACCTTCCTCTTTTGCGTTTCCTCCTTCTTCCTCTCCTAGAATGAGCTCCTATGCTCCGTTGGGAGAGTTGATCTCTCTTCGGACCTGTGCCGTCTAATGGCGGGTCTGAACTTTCCCTGGCTATGATGTGACCGGCGGGCGCTGTGGCAACCTGGCGATGGCGACTTCCTCGCTGCGCGTCAGCAGGGTTATGACTGCTGGTACCGTGCGAAACTGATGCAACGTCTCGGGTTCCTCTGGTGTAGAGCCTCCGATTTCTTGCTGGGTGTCTATTGGATCCTCACTGATCTCAATAGCTCCTACCTTTGGAGAAAGGTAGGTAAGATCTGCCCCTGGCAGTGGTTCTGGACTCGCTCTTCCCCTACCGATATGAAGCGGGACAGAGCTCTCCAATATAGCTCCTTGCAAATGTGTAAGGTCGCTTTTCTCACTCTTTTCTGGCCTGAAAAGTTGGTGAGATGAAACTGTAGACCACGGGAGCTCTCCGTCTAACACCCTGGTTCTACCTTCAACCTTGCCCTTCCCTGTGAGAGTTACTGGCGTCGGTTGGAATGTGTCCTGAGTGACACTTGACGGTTTAAGATCCCGTTAGATCGCGGAGAATCTGAGATAAAGCTCTCAGTGACTGGTTCCAATGTTCCGTGAAACAAATTGGAAAATATAGCCAATTTTTCAGGCTCCTCTATACAAGAGTCGTTTCCTGTAAACGAGATACTAGAGTTGTGGGGCCCATCTCCGTTTATAGGCAAACGGATACTCAGATCACTGTCCTCCTCCGTTTGAGTAAAGTGCTGGTCGGATGGGGCTCCAGGGCTGGTTGGAACAATATGCTCGCTCAGACCGCTATCTTGTGCCCTATGAAGATGGCGCTGGTCGTTGACATATGTAATACCTCTCTTGTCAGTATGTCCCTCATTTGAGGAAGCTAATACCATCGGGGGCCTAATTCCCGACAACAAAGAGTGTACTTCCTGAATCAGAGGCGTCGTCACCGCTGTTTGGCCGGTTGGCTGAACAGGGCTGGCGGGCGAATTTGCCTCTGCAAATAACATATCACTGTCGTCAGAGGCGTTGCACCTCTCCTTGGCACGACAGCTATGTTTGAGCTCGCTCGGGGCTCCGTGAATTAGGGCTTCTCCTTTTTCACTTATCTGGCCTGCAGTAGGCCCCCTTGCATCAGCAAGGATCGGTGTGGTCGGGTTCCCCAAAACTAAATATGGGTTGCCGAGAATGAAGTCATAGGCTGGCTGAGCCATCACAGCTGCCTTGATGGTGCCAGACAAAAACTTACATTTTACCTTAATATTGGCTACCGGAAAGCACTGTGAAGTCCCTTTCCTTAAAACTCCACCAATATTCACTTTTTCTTTCGTCATCTGCCAGGGCTTCACCAGATGTCGGGCGACTATGCTGGGGTATGTAAGCCCGCTGTCAAATAAACATGTTGTCTCAGTCCCGTTCACTTCTGCTGGCCCGCTGTTGGAAAACAACTTCTCTGACGGGAAGGGTTTCCACTTCTTCCCTTGTTTCACCCTTACAGGCCTTAAACAAGCCACCTGATGAGTTGGGCACCGTCTTGTCCAATGAGAAGTAATCCGACAGAACCTACAATATCTCTCATTATCTCCCCGGTTCCTGACGGGTTCATGAGAAGTCGGCCCCTGTGTTCTGTTAGGCGGCTGGGAGCGCATGTTATGACTGGGAGGGGGCTCCTTGCGAGACGGCCCTTGCTGTTGGTGAGCTGAAGAGGAAGGCGAATGCGATGAAGATGCTCCTTTGTCCGGGGCTGGCAGGTCAGGGTGTTTTCTTTTCTGGCCCAGTACTTCGGCCTGTGCCGACTGGAACCTTTCAGCAAAAAGAATAATCTGGTCCAGTTGCTGGGCGCCCTGCTCCGCCAGGTACTTCCTTAAGTCCGGAGACATGTTGGCCTTTATCTGTTCGCACATGATGAGCTCTTCGAGTCCTTCAAACGATTTAGCCAAACCCGACAACTCTCTCCAGCGAGTGAGGTAATTCCTCAGCCTCTCCGCGAACTGGGGAAAACTTTCCCCTTTCTCCAGACGACTTTCCCGAAACATTGTTTGGCACTTCCGGGGAGTCCATTGGAATCGCTGTAACAGGGCGTTCCGCAGTGCCTCAAAGTTATTCTGGTCATCCACTAGCATCTTGCTATAGACCTCATATCCATGTCCTCTTAGAGATTGAGATAATTTGAGACACCACAGACTATCATCCAGCCCATATGCCTTTGCCATCCGTTCAAATTTTTCCAAAAATACCTCAATTTTCTCATTCCCGTTAGGAAAAGAGTCCATTGGAAAATTCATGGCTGCCATCCGGGGTCCTCCATTTCCTGAGGTGTCTGTCGCCCCTGCTCCGGGAGAATCTCCGTTAGCCGAACTGCCTTCCGAAGATCGGTACTGCAGTTCCAGTGAACGCAGGGCAAGTTCATGCTGTCTCTCTGCTGCCTTCTCCCTCTCTTGGGCTTCCCTCTGTGCTAACTTCTCCTGGGCTTCCCTCTGTGCTATCTTCTCCTGGGCTTCCCTCTCTGCTATCTTCTCCTGGGCTTCCCTCTCTGCTTTTCTCTCCTCTGCCTGTCGGGTCTTCTCTTCTTTCTCCGCTTCCAATTTACGCAGGTCCATCTCTGCCAGTCGGGCCCTCTCTTCTTTCTCCGTCTGCCGGTCCTGTTCCCTCATAATGTACGCCCTAGTCTCGGCCTCATTCATCCCCATGCTTTTAGCTGCATCCTTCCATGCAGTAAGTAGCTTGACCAATTCAGCCATCTTACCTGACAAATCAGCAGTCCTCACAACGAGGGGAAATGACAAAAAAAAAGGAACCAGAAAAATTTACTGTTCCCTACTAGGAATATGCTGTCGCAAAAACCCGAACTCAGACTAACACCAAGTCTGACTAATAACTACCTGAAAAAAATTCAAGTTATCCAGCTACCCAAAAACCCGAATTTACTTTCCTGTCAAGAAAAAAATTCGATTAGCCATCAACTACCTCTAAGTCATAAACAACCTTACTACAACTATCATCTAACTAACTGTAACCTGTGGAAAAAACTTATAGCTGGATCAGTCTTAATATAGCTCAAGTCTAGGGGATATTATAAAGAAAATCTATTTTCAGAACTTTCTTCAGAGACAATCTATGAATCTAGAATTGATCCCAACAAAGATGATCCCAAGGACGACGCCACCCGCTTTGTCAAGATCACAGAATTGAACGTAACAAAGATGATTCACCGGACGATAGCACCCACTTTGTCACGAAATGGATTTAGGACTAGAGACTGTCTACATATAGTGACAAGACAATAGTAAGAAGAAAGACTGAAATGATAGATTCAGATAGAAATATAGTGCAAAATGTGAAAGTTGAGACCATTGGCTCCGAGGTTGAGAACCGAGGTTGATTCTTTCCTCGCCACTTCGGACGTTTAAATTGCTATGGCCTCGAACCACCTCTAACTACCCTAGGGGGATAAGGTTCAATTAAGATTCACAAACACCAAGGTACAGACAACATATAGCTACTGTACTAAAGGAAATGACTGATGCCAGCTACAATTTATACAAGTTTATTATACACCTATACACAAACTCATATACATGTCAAAATACATGAAGTGCGAGGATGCACACCTGAAACAAAATCAAGCACAGTTAAAAATGCATCAACCCCAACCTTTCTCCCACAATTGCAACCTGTATGGAGAAAGAAGGTAAGGTTAACTGAAATGAACTACACTGCACTTGATGTCGCCTACACTCCAAACTAGCTGTTCTAAATTCTAACTCTAACTCTAAGTCCACTGATAGCTGGAACGACTGCGAAGTGACTACACAATCTCTGCACAGACTTCGGTTCTACACAGCCTATCCTGGAATCTCCTGAACACAACTAACTGCACCTCTAAACTTCAGCAGCTGTCCTCTGCTATGATTCACCAAAACTAACAGTTCTGCCTATCTGTGCTGACTTCAGTAGAGAGAATGTTTACCCTCTCTCTCTCCACTAACTCTGGAATTGATGACTGAGGTTTAACAGAACCCCACTGGATTCTGGACTGGAACTGTAGCTGACTTCTACCACTCTGAAATTACCTGCCCGAGTACCTATAACTGGGCCGTCGGCTTTATTATGGCCGTGAAGAAACGAACATAAAAATTACAACGCTGGCAGCCTGCCAAATCTGCGTGTGTAACGAGCGTCAGAGCTCAGGATTTATCCACAAAAAATCCTATTCGCTGGAAAATGTCTTCCCCTGGCTGGGAAAACGTATTTTCTTCCTCTCCTTCCACTACTGGCAACTAACGTAAAACCCTTGCGGTTCTGCGAATGCCCCAACTTTGCCGTGGGAGAAATTTTGTGGTCTCAAAATTCCTCTCTCATTCCCACAAAGCCGGTACCTGCTGTTTTAGACAAAACAAAACAACAGCTAAACAAACCATAATAATACATTTCAAATAACAATTAACTTCCTTACTCTTCACCACGTAACTCCCCTCTCTACCTGAGCCTACAAAGTAAACATTGGCTAACCCAGATCGCTTGTTCTGCCTGACTAACTCCGAGCAACAACAATATTTTCAATGGCCCGTCTGGGCAGACGTACTGTGGCCTACTTCTTACGCTGACACTAATGCCGTAATGTTTAACACAACTAAAACTAGCCTTCTCTAGGAATTCCTAAAATTCCCGTCAATAATAGTAATCACATTCAAAATGTAATACAAAATAATTCCCTTTAAAATTACTTCTCCCATCTTCTGAATTCACAGAACAATAATGCACAATCAATAACATATAATCCTGTTTACGCTAGCATCTACCTGCCGTCAAAAGTTATACATAACCCCCGATTATCAAATTGAAAACCCCGTAGTTCCGCCACGTGGTGCCGCAGTTTTTCAACCACGCGCTCCTGCATACATTCATTACTGATAGCACACACGTGCTCCAATTAATACCTCTATCACTTCCGTCCACAGTTATATGCGTAACTATATAAATAGCGAGCCTCAATACTCTCACTAAAAATCACAAATAAAAATACACATTACACACGCTCCCGACTATTCTGTAAATACATATGATTCGCAGATGCGAGCTTCTCTCCCGACCGACTTTGCAATAATACAAAGCGGTGATATCTCAACTTTTAAACCATGCCGCTATTCTTTCAACAAGGAATGAAATGGACCTATAAATTTTCAAGTCTATCACTAAGATCGTATTTGATGGCTCTGGCGATGAGAATTAAATTAAACTAAAACTTCCCAAGAAACTCAAATGATCGGCTAGGACTAGAAAAATTAAATAAAGTCCTCACGCAAAAATGATGCTTACCAAATCTCGAATGTCCTACTGAAGGCAATCGACTTGACTGGCAACCGGCTTGGCAATTTTTCATTAAAAGAGAAAGAGGCTATGAAATATAGGCCTTTTATAATCAAGACCCCCACGCGCCGACTTCATGACGTCATATGCGCGGCGTGGTTCTAAAGCCAATCGGAGCTCTGCATTTCAACTGCAGTTAGCTCTCAGCCAATCAGAACCTTAGATCTTTCTGATGCAACCAGTTTCTGCTAGACAAAGAACCGAGAATTGGTCCTAGCCCTATACTGCGGAAATGAAGCAAAAATGGCCGCAAATAATTTAACTCCCGAAAAATGCGTATATGGCCACGCACTATCTTTAAAAAAAGGACACTGGTGCAAATCCTGATCTAGCCTCTATAATCTTAATCTAGAATAATACTTTCTAATTCCCTACACCCCCATTCTAAACACATAAAGAAGAACCATAAAGCAGATGAGATCAAACTCCCTCGTGATCTCATCTTGAAAAAACGTAAATAATAGAAGGAGAAGAAACATGGAGAAGGATTTCCTGTAATCCCTCCTAAAAATAGTGAACAAAATGCAAGGAGAAAAAGACATGGGCCATTTGAAAGACAGAATCTCAGTACTTTCGTCACAGTTACCAACGTGGAACTGAGGACAAGAACTAGACAAGTGACAGTGGAACAAGAGATGAGAAGAAGACGATGGAGATGGATAGGACACAAACTAAGGAAACCTGTTGATAGCATTACAAGGGAGTCCTTGTTCTGGAACCCCCAAGGCAAGAGAGGCAGAGGTAGTCCAAGAAGCACATGGAGAAGAGAGCTGGAAACAGGTGAAAATGATGAGGAGAACGTGGAAAAAAACTTGAGATGATGGCGCGTGACAGGAGGACTTGGCATGTGTTTGTTGACGGCCTGTACTCCTTTGGGAGTGGAGTGTTATGTATAATGAATAGATTGAGTTACGAAAACATCGACATCACACAACAGAAATAGAAACCAGTGGAATCTGAATAAACAGCGTAGTGATCTAGATTTTTGCAGATGGCTTGGCTCTTCTGTCCCATAACCATAATCAGATGCAAGACAAAATGAAAATACTCGATGAGAGTTCACAATAAGTGGGTCTGAAAATACAAATTGAAAAGTCAAAGATAACAAATGCAAGAGATGATTACAATGTTGAACTTGAAGAAACACCACTACAAGATGTAGAATCATACATATATGTTGGCAGCAATATAGGCAAAGTTGGAGGGACAGACAGTGATATAAAAAACAAAGAATACAAAAGCAAGAAGAGCTTTTGTTGTATTGGGAAACATGTGGAGATCAAGAGAAATCAAGTCCAACACGAAAATAAGAATCTTTAGATGTCTGAAACATGGAGAACAACAAAAACATCAACAACAAAAGTTACAGATATTCATCAATAGGTGCTTGAGTAAAACAGAAGGACTGAAATGGTATGACAAAGTCAGAAATATGGAACTGATCACAAGAACTGATGACAAGAACTGATGACAAGAACTGATGACAAGAACTGATGACAAGAACTGATGACAAGAACCAGACAAGTCCCAGTAAAACAAGAGATGAGAAGAAAATGCTAGCTACGAATAGGACACCTGCCAAGTCCTCCTGTCACGTGCCAGCATCTCACGTTCTGTCCATGTTTTTCTCATCAGTTTCACTTCTGTCTCCAGTTCTCTTCTCTATGTGTTTTTTTGGTCTCTCTTTCCTTGGTGATGCTAGAACAAGGACTGTCTTGTAATGCTATCAACAGGTTTTCTCAAAGTGTGTCCTATTCGTAGCTAGCATTTTCTTCTCATCTCTTGTTTTACTGGGACATGCACAAGGACCGGTGTGCGCGATTAATAACCAGACATTCCTCGATGTAGTTCAGGTAACTGGGTGGTGCGATCCCACATGATAAACACAACAGATCTACAGGAACAAACCTCGATAAGAAACCTGGTTCACTAACACCTTATAGATCCTCTAGATTTATATTGCACAGGTCTTAGGAGACGGAACGTACATGTACTGTTTCATGATGCCTTGAACTTTCATCGCATGCCTAGAGCCTCAGGAGAACATAGTATACCAACAAGAAATTTGTTGGCGGGGAAAGAGCCCTATGAACCTTTACCTGATTCCGTATATTGGGAAGACACATAAACATCGCTTTATATCCCCTGGTGCTAGGACAGTCCATTTCTGGCTTCTACATGGGGTGGGTAGGAACATTAACAATCACCCCAGAATTACAATGCCATGATGATGACATAAGCATGTATGTTATATAAGACAGCAAGGAACAAGCATGAAAAGAAATTTGTCCATAAAATATGAATGTGATGTTGCATCCATTACAGCCCCCGCCCCCCAAGTAAACCAGATGATCCAAAAACTCCTGTCTTTGTTGTATTTCACACTATCTGTCTCCTTTCTTCGCTTGAACCAATCAGTAATTATAAAGACACTTTTCAAATTGAGGATTAAAAACAAACCCTCAAGAAACAGAAGCTAAAGAAAATTAAATCATTCAGACAAATACCGATAAAAGATCAGAGTAAGCTGTATGTTATATGATGTAAATGTAATAAAAGCTGAACTTTCAAAAAACATAAACAACTCCAAAAGGAAAGGCTAAAAAGGGAACAAGCTTAATAAATTCAGACAATCCCATTGCATCTTTGGAAGTTGAGAACACGCTACAAAAGCAGATCTTTCTTCTACACAGGAAAAAGTTACAGCTCCAGGTTCCAGGGCCGTGGCTATATTAGCAGACTAATAGAAGACAACGATATAACGTTCAAAGACAGAAGACGTTAGGAAGACGCAGCAAAAAGATATTTGGAAAGAATAAGTCTATGTCTTTGCCCTTCCAAGGGCGTGATGTACCCATTGATGACTTGGGATAAACGTATAAGTCCTTACTTGCCGGCTACGCATTTTCACATGTTTGCCCTTTCAAATGTCGATGATCCATGACATTGCTACCATGTTTGTAACGGGTAACTTCCCTTCTGATGTCAAGTGTTGCTGTATTTAACGTGCTCAAAAGCTTCAGTAAGAGGTTTTCATGAGCTGGCACAGAGACCAGTATTGTGGGTAGCATGCTTATGCTTGATGAAGGCTTCCTGGTGACAGCTGCATGTTAACTTCATGCTCCTTAGGGAGAGAACGAGTCAGTGCAGGCTGTCTAAGAACAACTACAGTGCAGGCTGTCTAAGAACAACTACAGTGATGACTAAGAACAGCTACAGTGGCACTTTGTCCCTCTCCAACTATCTTATGATCAGTACAGTCTCCTCCAAGATGTTCATCGGTTTCATCGCCGTCTGCGACTTCAGTTCCATTTCCGCCACAATGATGGTCCTCAGAGATCGCAGGCTGAGTCAGATAATGCCCTTGCACGCTTCGCTCCTCCCAAGAATAAGAATTTTTCACCCTTACCTGGGGCTTCCCACGCTCTGGATTTATATATTCAGAATACCCTCCACGACATTCAGCAACTCCAACCTCAACGCCTGCGTTATTCCAACCTTTCTTCTGATAAGTCCCATGCCCTCTCGAAGCTCCGCCGCAGAGATGACACTGTTATCAAACCGGCGGACAAAGGAGGTGCCATTGTGGTATAGCGCAAGGACCTGTACCTCCAAGAAGATAATAAGCAGCTCACCAACAGCTCATTCTACCAGCGCCGTGACAATGATGCGACAGTCCCCAACAATCGTCTGGTCCATGACACCATCAATAGTCTTATCGCTAACAAGTCCTTACCTTCTAGCGTTTCTCATCTCCGTATTGATAATAATTGTCTGGGCAAGCCTGTGTTTTATATGCTTCCGAAAATTCATAAACCCTCCAACCGTGGGAGACCCATTGTCTCTGCGTGTGCTTGCCCTACCGAACATATATAAGACTTCCTCGACAGCATCTTCCAGCCTATTGTAGAGCAACTTCCTTCCTTCTTAAAGGACACAAACCATGCTCTTACTACTTTTTCCTCTATCCAGCTTTCCCCAGCCTGTACCTACCGTTTATTTCTGTTAGATGTTTGCTTGCTTTACACTTCCATTCCTCACTCTGATGGTCTCTGAGCTCTCCGGTTTTTCCTGGACCAGCGCACGCACCCCTCTATCTCTACAGAGACTCTCCTGCGCCTTGCAGAACTTGTCCTTCAACACAATTCCTTTGAGTTCAATGGACAGTTCTTTGACCAAGTCAGTGGAGTTGCCATGGGCACCAAGATGGGTCCCAGTTATGCCTGCCTCTTCATGGGCTACATGGAGTATCAGGTGTGGCAGCAGTATCCTGGACCTTTTCCATTGATGGATCTTAGATACATAGATGATGGCATAGGTCTCACTGATATGCCAGAGGTAGACTACCACAATCAGTAAATTCAGCACCACAGACATCACACTTGTAAGGCTTCTCTCTTGTAGGCCTATGTGTTCTTTTATGATTCTGTAGTCTACTGCTCAGAGTAAATGGGACACCACAGACATCATACTTGTGAAGCTTAACTCATGTATGTATTTGTTTTTGTGTTACTAGGTGACTTCTTACAGTAAATGGTGCACTTCAGACATCACACTTGTAAGATTTCTCTCCTGTATGTATTTTTTTATGACTTTGTAGATTTCTGCTCAGAGCAAATGCTCTCATAACACGTGTATGGCTTATTTCCTGTATGCATTCTTGTATCTCTTTGTAGACTACCACTCAGAGTAAATGATGCGCTGCAAACATCACACGTGTAAGGCTTCTCTCAAGTATGTATTCTTTTATGACTTTGTAGATTACTACTCACAGTAAATGCTGTGCCACAAACATCACACGTGTAAGGCTTCTTTCCTGTATGTATTCTTTTATGACTTTGTAGTTGACCTGTCTGAGTAAATGATACTCCACAAACATCACACTTGTAAGGCTTCTCTCCTGTATGTATTCTTTTATGTTTTTGTAGACCACCACTCAGAGTAAATACTGCAACACAGACATTACACTTGTAAGGTTTATTTCCTGTATGTATTCTTTTATGACTTTGTAAGTTACCTTTCCGAGTAAATGCTGCTCCACAAACATCACACTTGTAAGGCTTCTCTCCTGTATGTTTTCTTTTATGTTGCTTTAGGTTATCTTTCATAGAAAATGATGTGCTATTATTGTCACACTTGTAGTCTTTCTCTATATTCTTGTGAGACTGAATGCTTAAATCACTGGAAGCAGCAACAGCTCTGTAATTCACATAAGGCTGAACATTTATCTCACTGGCAGAAAATGGTTTACAATTTATGTTACAGACTTGATTTTTACAAACTGGTGTATTACTGTGTAGGTTGTCAAACATTGTAGCTGTCCTTTCCTGACTGTTGATGAGGTTCACTGATACTTCATTACCAGTGAGTCTCAGGTTGACGCTATCTTCTCTTGCTACATCAGTAAAAGTGGCATCTCCAATCTTATTCACTGCTTCATCCAAATTATTTCCACTGTCCTGTGGTAACACATTCTGAAGATCACTGAATTTATTATCAAACTCCCAGCGTCCATCTCTGTGTACTGTTGTCATATGCTTATCCAGGACATCAAGTTGGAAGAAATGAGTATTGCACAGGTGACAAGAATAAACACCTGTAATAATAAAAATAATGAGCAAAGATAAGTAATGAAATGCATGTCTTAAATGTTTAGTTAAAATTACGTTTATCAAAATGTAGTAACAAACACATAAGCACAATTTCATGATAATTATGTGATTGTTGTATATTATCAACATCATTGCAATCCAAGCAAACCCATAGGTGCTAAGTCTTCCTCAGCAAATGTTGAAGTGTATGAATGCTTACTGTACTGTAGCATCCTGACTGTATACATGTTGGATACATTCTCTCATACGTCATACCTGCTAGTCTTATGTTTGGTGCCACATTCCAGCTATCTTAGCCTTGTTGATTCATCTATTGCAGTGTTGTTTTCTAACAGATGATCATTAACTGTCCTCAGTATCTCTCCCTTGTGCAGGACCAGTGTGCCTGCTATGGGTGCACATGAAGCTAGTCTGTCTGTACTCTTATTGCCATGCCATACACATAAATAACTTGTACAGTAGATTCACACCAGCTTCTGAAGATTCAAGGCCTCTATAAATGTTTTCTATTCATGCAACAAACATCCATTTTGAACCTTTAAAAGCATGGACTGAGAGTGTGACACAAGAACTGCCATGGTTACTGCAGTAACAGCCTCTATCTCAATTATGTATATATTAAGCAAGTTTAATTAAAGTTTGTAAATATATTTAAATACCTACAAGCTGAGAGAGCCAGAAATTAAGTCCAGATATCAGGGGCTTATTGCTGCAGCGGTGAGAAACACAGAAGAACAACCTGATGACTTGGAAAACCTGTGGCTTAAATTCAAGGACATCATAAAGAGAGTTGCTGCAGAAGCACGTGGTGAAGTCCGACTTGGGAACAAGAGAAAGAGGAGAAAAAAAGAGAGAAGAAAATGGCATGGAAACAATCATCATCATCAGCTGCCATCTCCACAACGAAGGTTGGCTGTGATGGATCTCCAATGTCTTCTGTCTCTTGTCTTGGTGGTGCAATCTGAAAGACTCTTTCCTGTCCATCTCTTGATGTTATCTTCCCACTTATAGCGCTGTCTTCCCTTTGCACGTTTGCCTTCACCTCTCCCTTCTATTATAGTCTTCTGCAAGGTATTATGCCTTTTTATGTGGCCAAAGTATTTTAGCTGCTGAACTTTGATCTCCCTCATTAGTTCTCTTTTCATACCTAGATTTTCTAGGACCTCCTTATTTGTTTTCTTCTCTTTCCATGAGATGCGCCCCATTCTTCTATATATCCACATTTCAAGAGCCTCAATTCTTTCTTCCAAATGCTTATTCATCGTCCATGTTTCTGCACCATACAGAAATGCAGAATATATATAACACTTTATGATTCTCAGTTTTAATTTGTGAGATAACTGTTTAGATGTCAGTATATGTTTCATGTTGTTGAATGTAGCTTTGGCCATTTCTATTCTCTTCTTGATTTCTGTTTCACATCTGCCATCTTCTGTTATTATATGACCAAGATATACATAGCTCTTGACTTGTTCCAGGATTTTCCCATTTACGCTTATCTTTAATGTGGGTTTATCATCTGTTTTGCTAATTATCATAGTTTTTGTTTTCTCAATATTAATGTCGAGTCCATATTCATGACTTATACTGTTGACTTGCTTCACTAGTTCCTGTAACTCCTGTTCGCTTTCAGCTAACAACATGGTATCATCTGCATATCTAAGGTTGTTTAATGACCTTCTACTGATGTTTAGTCCTGGTATTTCCTGTATCTGTTTGAAAATTTTTTCGGTGTGTAAATTAAATAGGCAGGGGGACAGCACACAACCTTGTCTGACACCTCTTTTTGTGTCTATGTATGGTGAATAATTCCTTCCAGATCTTACTGTGGCAGTTTGCTCCCAATCAAGGTTACTGAGTATTCTTATATCTTTTCCATCAATACCTATGTCTTCGAGGCATTCCATTATTTTCTTATGATGGACTCTGTCAAAAGCCTTCTTATAGTCAATGAAGCACATGTACATACTTTTTTGGACATCTGTATATGTTTCTGCTAATACTCTTAGGCAAAATATTGCCTCTCTTGTTCCACTGTATTTTAGAGCTGGCATTAGCTGATGAAGTTGCCCTGATTGCTAAATCAGAGGCACACCTCCAATCCAACCTGCAAGTCTAGAAGGAAGAGCTGGAGAAGAGAGGGATGGTCATAAGTAGCTCTAAAACAAAATCCATGGTGATATCACGAGAAGAAAGAAGACATCAGATTAAGCTGGAAGAACAGGTCCAGGAGCAGGTCGACCACTTTAAATATCTCGGAGCTATTATAGACCGAAAGGGAGGCATCAAAGAAGAGTTGACAACTCGAAAAGCAGCAGCTGGGAGACTTTTTCAGGCCATAAATTGAGGATTCCTCAGCAAGAGAGAGGTTGGTAAGAAAACGAAGATGGCTGTATACCGCTCCACCTATGCCCCAGTCTTGACATATGGATGTGAGTCATGGGCAATGACTAAAACCCACAAAAGCCAGATCCAAACCTCAGAAATGAGGTATCTGAGGAAGGTGGTTAAAGTAAAAAAAAAAAGATATGGTCCGCAACCAGACAATACGGCCAGGCCTCAAAGCCCAGCCACTGCAGACTCAAGAGGAACAGTGCGAACTACAATGGTTTGGCCATGTCTACAGAATGGAAGATCGACTACATGACAAGTACAGGAAACTGAGAGCCACGAATGCAGACCTCCAGGATGACCCAGAGTCCACTGGAAGACAACACTAAACAATCTCCGAAGGACCAAGGACTGACTGGAACCAGGCCATAAGGAAGACAGCTGGTACAATAGTATGGCACTCCTTCCTCCAAACCTCTACACCTCATTGTTGACGAGGGATGACTAAGTAAGTACTTATCCTGGCACTGAAAGTGTGATAATACGTTTGTGCTTGTACTTTTCTGACCATTTCTCTCCTCCTCATCATCCTATTATTTGGCATATTTTATGCACTTACATTTTTTGTTATAGTCACTCCCTAGACAAGTTTACATTTCACCACGTGAAGCGTGGTATTACAAGGCTATTTAGACAGGCCAGCGAATTATACTTTTATTGCTCAAGCCATCTAACCACCTTGAATGCAGATGGTCACAGTGAAATTAATTGTTGACATAGATGGTGTTAAACACTGACTGTGGCAAAAACAGCAGATGGCCAGGTGTTGTCTCTTGAGAAATGTTGGTATGCAATGATGTGTTGGCAGTTATCTGTCTGGTGAAGGAATGATTATGAGTGATAATTGCATCTAATCAGACAACTTCTGTAATCAATATTACAGATAACCTGTCTAGGGGAGATAATATTGGCAGAAGAAATCATAGATGAATGAATTCACAGATATGTTCGTATGTTTGCACACGTGTAATCAACAGTAATTATGCCATTTTCTTTTCTTTTAACGTACGCCCGCTATTACTCGAGGCGAGAATCTCCAGTTAGTATATCTAACCTGAGAATAATGTTTACGTGAGTATCCCTTTTTTCCCTGTACAATGACAGGTGTCCACATGCCATTCAGGCAGATACTCACCGTCTTCGGAGGGTACCCATTAGAGCTGGGTTGGCTCAGGAGCCATTCAGGTTATTCCAGTCACTGGTTGACGACCCTCTTTCAAATGTATTCACCATGGCTCAAATTAATCCAGTCCAAGTCCCAGTCAACGACACTTCTTCAAATGTCTCGCCCTAGCTTGAACCTGGATTACCTGATTGCCAGTGGAGTGTGGTAACCATTACACCAGCATGGCTCCCATGCCATATTTGAAGGATAAGTCACGAGTTTGAATTTTAAAGTGATAATTTTAAACACACAGGGTAGAATTAGATTAACAACATGACACATTCAGTTTCAAGTGCCTAATTGGTCCAATTTGAGAGCAGGAAATAAACCATTAGCTCTCATTGGCAAGTTTGCCGAAAATACCATGTGGGACTTGGAGTGGGAAATAAGAAAATAACCTCGTAAATTTGGAGATGCATATCAGACTGCATTGCAACATCAAAGTAACAACTCCCAGGAGCCAGAACCTGGAAGGAAAGGCTGGACAAATTGGACAAAGATTTCAAATTAAAAGGAACAAGATCGTAGTATTTGGGCATTTTTATAACTTAAAAGAAAGCCTACAATTTTACATACAAAGATTGTAACCTAGGAATCAGAAGCACAAGTCATAAGAGGGATTCTAAACTTACCCTAGACCAAGTGTTCAAAGCAGCTAATCAAAGTTGCTGTGTCTTTTCACTGTGCCAGGATTGTGCTCCCAAAAAATTATTTGGAATAAGTTGTAAACATATATTTTACAATGTAAATTTGACAGGTCTGTACTTGCTAAGTGGTTATACCAGTCATAAGAGGCTGGCAACCTCAAAATATGAAAATAGCATATTCACAAACCAATACAGCAAGCTCTGGTGATTGCTGCATGCTAGTTCTCTTAGGGAATCAAAAGAAGAGATAACCCAGACTCTGAAGGGAGCAGTGATGACTGATAATTAGATCCCATGTGCATAGGGTGTATAGTATCATTTTGTGAGATATATGTACCTTGATAATTTTAGTTCAGGCACAAGCCATTGCACTTGCGCTGCCCAGATGTATTTTCCCCATTAAAGTACCCAAACAAATAGTAGTGATCTTCAGTCATATTTCCTGAGTTACGCTATGTATACTCAAAGAGATTAACTATTCAGAGGGACCAAAATTGGTGGGTGGACAGCGAGACAAGGCGCCTGTTTAATCTTCTGACCACAATGTAATTAGCAGAGGTATTTGTTCTTTTTTTATTTTTCCTAAAGTTCATGGTGTGATACCAGTTGATAGTAAGAGTTTCTATGCCACTAGTTTGTGATTCAAGAGCTGGGATTCAATACTAACCACCTACATTGGACAAGTTGTGTAGAGAAGTGCCCTCATTACAAAAGAATTGACAAAACCATGGCTGCAGTACTCACTGAGAACAAGCTAAGTTTTTTTATTAAAGGAAACAGCAAAGGACTTTTAACATTCCCATAACACATCTCAGTGAAGACATTTTTATATACACCTAAAAATAACAATCACCCATATTTATGTTAAACTATTAAAGACTAATTGATTATTAAATCTGTTATAAGTTATTTTACACATTCATAGTTGAATCAGTTATTATAGATATGAGAGTTCATGTATGATCCAGAACCTTTAATATATACACATATATCTATATACATATATATTTACATCAATAGAGCCAAATACTTATAACAGGAATTTCGCTGAATTAAACCAGCTTGGCACCCATGTGTTACCGGGGCTCAAAAGGGGAGCAAAGAATTGTAACA
Organism: Oreohelix idahoensis; assembly: GCA_024509875.1. Lineage (NCBI taxonomy): Eukaryota > Metazoa > Mollusca > Gastropoda > Stylommatophora > Oreohelicidae > Oreohelix > Oreohelix idahoensis. Next base: position 308,330 of record JAMPIV010010825.1, on the reverse strand, counting down.
CTGTTCCCTTCCAAGCATGTCGTAGAAAGCGACTAGGGAGGGTTGGGCATAGGGCTGGTTACCCCATCCTGTAAATAAATTTAAACCACCAAGAACTTCAACAAACATGGACAAGTCAAATAAGGAAAATAAAACACAGCCATCCAAGACAGGGGAAGGTCCTCTCGCAGGGAGGCGTATGATGCAACATAGAGAAAGCCGAAAGGAGTCTGTGTTGCTGACTAACCTTCTTTCTTCTAGGAGAACTTCCAGATTTGGCACCTGGAATGCTCTGACATTAAACGAACAAGGGAAAGTGGCACAAGTAGCAGCAGAAATGAAGGAATATAAAATCGAGGTTCTAGGAATGTGTGAAACAAAGTGGAAGGGGGTAGACAGGAAGAAACTCATCACAGGTGAATTGGTGCTGTCCTCAGGAATGAAGATGAAAGTTCACACCACAGTGAAGGGGTAGCTCTTATGTTATCTAAAGAAGCACAGAAAGCACTCATTGAATGGGAAGCTGTTGGACCCAGAATAATAACAGCTACTTTTAAAACAGCTAAAAAGAAAATACATGTAAATGTCATCCAATGTTATGCAACAACTAATGACAAAGAAGAGTCTGTGAAAGAAGCATTTTATACTAGACTACAGGAAATTATGGATAAAGTAAAAAGAAGAGATATCACAAGTTTGATGGGTGACATGAATGCAAAGATAGGTACAGTCAACACCGGCTTTGAAGAAGTCATGGGAAAACATGGGCTAGGAATAATGAATGAAAATGGGGAACTATTCTCAAACTTCTGTGCTTCAAATCAACTGGCTATAGGAGGAAGCATGTTTCCACATAAGAGAATACACAAGGCAACATGGATATCACCAGACCATAGAACAGAAAATCAGATTGATCATATATGCATAAACAAGAAGTTTAGATCATCATTGCAGGATGTAAAGGTATATAGAGGAGCAGATGTGGCATCAGATCACCACCTTCTGATAGCCAAAGTAAAAATGAAACTCAAGAGATATGAAACAATGCAAAATTATAGACAACAATTTAATGTAGGACATCTAAGAAATCAAGAAACAAGAGACAAATTTGCAGTCACAGTATCCAACAAATTCCAAGTGCTCCAACAGCTGGAAGAGGTTGAGAATACAGAAGACTATTGGCAGCAGGTCAAAACTGTACTGAATGAGACATGTGAAGAAATACTGGGGGAAAGGGAACGACAACAAAAAGCATGGATAACAACAGAAACCATCAATAAGATAAGACAGAAAAAACAAGAAAGCAGATTTAAACACAAGCAAAACCAGAAGTTCCAAAGCCAAGGCTCAAGAAGTGTACACAGAAGCAAACAAAGAAGTAAGAAGAAGTATCAAAAGAGACAAGAAGAAGTATATTAAGGAGTTGGCAAGAGATGCAGAAGATGCTGCAGCCAAAGGAAATATGAGAGAACTGTATAACAGCACAAAGAAGCTAACTGAAGAATACAAGCAAACAAGTTGCCTCATAAAAGACAAGAATAGAAAACTGCTCAGCAATATACAAGAGCAAATGAAGAGGTGGACAGAATATTTTGAGGACCTTCTCAATAGACCAGCTCCACAAAACCCCACGGACATCCAGCCAGCAGAAGAAGAGCTATAAATTAATGGTGAAAGACCAACGATGTAAGAAATAAAGAAAGCCATGAAGCTTCTAGGAGATGAAAAAGCGTCTGGACCTGATGGCATTTCAGCAGAGGCCATCAAAGCAGATATCAACATGGCTACAGAGATGTTATATAAATTATTTGGTGAAGTCTGGGAAAAGGAAGAGATACCAGCAGAATGGAAGGAAGGATATCTGGTTAAGTTGCCTAAGAAGGGAAATTTACAAGAGTGCACAAATTATAGAGGAACAATGTTACTATCAGTGCCAGGAAAAGTATTAAACAGGATTATCCTTGAGAAATTAAAAGAGTCCATAGACAAGAAACTGAGAGATCAACAAGCAGGTTTTCAACAAAACAGATCATGTACAGACCAGATAGCCACTTTGAGAATAATAGTTGAACAAAGTCTGGAATGGAATTCACCACTATACATCGGATTTGTGGACTACAAAAAGACATTTAACAGTGTAGACAGAGAATCACTTTGGAAATTGATGAGGCATTATGGAGTTTCCCTGAAGATCATCAATTAATAAAGAAAACATATGAAGACATGACATGCAGAGTTCTTCATGAAGGACAGCTTACAGAACCGTTTGGGATAAGAACAGGAATGCGACAGGGATGCCTCTTGTCACCATTTCTTTTCTTACTAGCAATAGACTGGGTTATGAGATCATCGACAACACACAACAGAAATGGAATCCAGTGGACTCTGACTAAGCAGTTGGATGATCTAGATTTTGCTGATGACTTGGCTCTTTTGTCCCATAACCGTAATCAGATGCAGGACAAATTGAAAACACTCGATGAGAGGTCACAGTAATTGGGTCTGAAAATACACAGGTAAAAGAAAAAAAAAATGAGAATAAATGCAGGTAATGATAACAGGGTTGAACTTGAAGAAACACCAATACAAGATGTAAAATCGTACACATATCTTGGAAGTAATATAGACAAAGTTGGAGGAACAGACAGTGATATCAAAATAAGAATACAAAAGGCAAGAAGAGCTTTCATTGCATTGGGAAATATATGGAGAACAAAAGAAATAAAGTCCAACACAAAAATAAGAATCTTCAACTCAAATGTGAAGTCAGTCCTATTGTATGGCTCTGAGACATGGAGAACAACAAAGACAACAACCAAAAAGCTACAGACTTTTATGAACGGATGCTTGCGTAGAATAGAAGGACTGAAATGGTATGACAAAGTCACAAATGTGGAATTGATGACAAGAACCAGACAAGTGTCAGTGGAACAAGAGCTGAGAAGAAGATGCTGGCGATGGATAGGACACACATTGAGGAAACCTGCTGATAGCATTACAAGGCAGTCCTTGTTCTGGAATCCACAGGGAAAGAGAGGCAGAGGTAGACCAAAAAACCCATGGAGAAGAGAACTAGAAACAGAGGTGAAAATGATGAGGAAAACATGGAAAGAACTTGAGTGGATGGCACAGGACAGGAAGACTTGGCATGTGTTTGTTGAAAGCCTTGTTTAGCTCCTTGGGGAGCTAAAGGGTATTGATTTGAAAAGCACCTACTGAAATAATATAATGTATTTACTGCTTGTTTTTAAAACATCACCTGAAGAGAAATTCTGCACATATTTCGGGTGCCTTTTTTTAAAACAGAAATATGTGGTTTTGAAAAAAAAACAATAATAATAATAAAATTACATATTTGAACTGACTGTGATAACAATCAGTAGATTTGTTTCGAACTAAATGTTCACTAATATTCTGAACATTTTATTGCAATTATATAAGTGTAAGGTCGCAATTTTACTTTTGTTTGTTTAGGAAGGTTTTTTTTTTTTCAGTCAGTATACTTCTCTTTCTAAAATCGCATAGAAGGCGCTCACATTCTGTTTCGAGCAAACTCTCGAAATTGTCCCGGTTTGAGAAAAAAATATTATGGTAAGTCTATATATATATATATATGATGTGTTTCATTACAAGAATAATTCTGCCCCTCTAAGGACTATGTAACTAAGCATTATGTGGAGGGGCTTCTTTTAACCCAAAGGGTAACCATAAGAGATTGTTTTCTGGCCTTCTTGGCGAATCTGTTTAATAGTTTCATAACATGTAGTTTTAATTTAATTGATTACTTCTGTACTATGTGTAATACTTTTAGCGGGTTACCAGAAGTAGCCGTATACGATTGTGTCATTGATATGCACGTATATATAGGATGGGAAGTAGCATCGCCCCAATGAAATAACATGAAATGCGCCTTGCTATTTTGTTTACATGCCTGCGCATTAGCAAGAACGGGCTCATGCAGTGTCAGGTCAGTTCCCAACCTAATACGTGAGGCAGGTTTGTTTACCTCCCTAACCCCCCCACTCCTCCTCTTTGGTCAATTGGGAGAGATAAGTAAATACGGAAACAGATCAACACTGGTCCAACCGTGGCGTGGGGTCTGTAATGTTGCTGTGTAAAATTGTGTTTGCTTTAAATGATGTTTGATTTTTGATGTTGTATAGAGGATGAATGTTTTTTTACTATGTCTATTCCAGCAAACCTGGTCACCTCCGACAAAGTTCTGAGTCAAAAGCATGGCATTTTTCTTAGGCATGTTGTGTGAAAAGAGGACAATTTCGATATTTCCTTCTCTGTTACTCTCCACCATTCCGCACCATAGAGAAGCATAGAAAGCACACAGCTCTGATATAATCCTAATTTTGTGCTTGTGCTGTACTGAGAGGACTTCCAGGTGTTGTTTAGACTTAAAATGGCTGTTCTTGCTTTGTTCATTCTGTTGTTGATGTCTGTGCTTGCTCCGCTATCTGGTGTTACTATGCATCCTAGGTATGTGAAGGTATCTGTCTGTTCCAGTTGCTGATTCCTTACTGATATGGGCTCAGGGTTGCTCACATTGAGCGTCATGACCTCTGTCTTCTTTAGATTGATGTTCAAGCCCACCTACTGGCTATACTTATTAAGTCAATCCGTTTTTTACTGGATATGTTGATGTGAATGTGCTAGTAGGGAAATGCCATCTGCATATTCCAGATCTTCCAATGTAGTCCATCTTATTCCTCTTGGACTGCCCTCTGTTGTCTGGCGCATCACCCAGTCTATGACTGTTAAAAATAGAGTGGTTGATAAGGGGCATCCCTGTCGTACTCCTGTCCTCACCTCAAAGGTTAGGTTGCTCTGCCCATCGCTACACGTAAAATTGGCATAGAGGCATTTTATGATTGACACTATGCAGCTTGGAATTCCATAAGCCCTCAGTATTTTTCATAAACTGTCCCTATGTATACTGTCAAAAGCCTTTTTAAAATCAACGAAATTAATGTACAGCTATCTTTGCTATTCTGAGCAGTGCTCTATAATGTTTCTGAGGGTAAATATATGATCTACACATCTTCTGTTCTTTCTAAATCCTGCTTGTTCTTTCCTCAGTTTGTGGTATTCTGCTTTTGAAATTCCATGTATAATTATCCTGTTTAGTATTTTGTTGGGAACTGAGAGAAGAGTTGTTCCTCTCCAATTATTGCAGTCTGCAAGATCTCCCTTCTTTGGCAATTTGACAACTATTCCTTTGTTCCACTCCGTTGGTGTTGTCCCTGTTGTCCAGACTTGTGCAAATAGTGGTTCTAATAGTTCCGCTGCTAGCGCAGGGTCTGTCTTAAATAGCTCTGCATTTAAGTTATCATGACCAGGAGCTTTTCCATTCTTTAACCCTTTGAATGCTGTGATGATTTCTTCTTTTCGTGGAATGTCTGTATTAACATCTAGATCGTTTTCAGCCTCAGGAGCATTCAATTGTTTCTCTGGTGGTTCCTTGTTCAGAGTTTCTCTGAAATGCTCTGCCCATCTTGTTTCCTATCCCTTTGCTGCCGTGATGAGATTTCTTTGCTTATCTCTTACTAATGTAATATTGTTTGCATCTCGTTTTGCACTGACGATTTTAGTTATTTTGTATACTGTGCTTTGTTCATTTCTCAGTGCTGCCTCTTCTGCCTGTCTTGCTAGATTATCTAGGAAATTCCTTTTGTTGGCTCGGGTTTGGCGTTTAACTTCCTTGTCCAGCTGACTGTACTGTTTGCTATATAGTTGCTTTAACCTGGGGGACTTCGCTTCTGTTTTCTTTCTTTTCATTTCCTTTTTCATCGTTATGGTGTTTAATGTTTTTGGTGTTATCCAGTCTTGCTTCTTCCTTTCCTGGAATCCTAAGCATGATTTGCTGCTTTCCTTATATGTTGTTGAAATGGTGTTGAATTTCTGGTCTATATCATCAGTCAATGTCTTTTCTGACTTTTGGCAAAATGATATCGTTTCTTTATATCAGCCGCAAAAACTTTTCTGCTAAGGGAATCATTCAATTTGCTGATGTCAAACCTTTTCTGTGTAGTTACAGTTGGTCCAGCCCTTCTTAGTTTCACTTTCAGTTTTGCTACTACTAAATGGTGATCACTTCCCACATCTGCACCTTTTCTTACCTTCACATCTTGTAATGCATGTCTCCATCTACCGTTAATCATGATGTGGTCTATCTGGTTTCTGTCCCGACCATTTGGTGATTCCCATGTTAATTTGTGAATTTCCTTACGTGGGAAAAGTGTTCCTCCAATGACCAGGTTGTTAATGCTACTGAAACTTATTAATTTATCCCCATTTTCGTTTACTGTTTCGCTGCCGCATTTCCCCATTACTCTGCATAGATCCCTGAAATTGCTTTCTTCCAGAGTTAGATAGAGCGGGGTTATAATCTGCACAGATTTGTCAGAGAAAAACCCGGAGAAGAGAGGGTCACCATTTCTCCGACGGCTATCGGCCAGTCAGCTGTGATTCCTGTGGAGTATAAGCACAGGCGTACCTACGGAGTGATCATAATTGTGAGAGTTCACTCTAGAAAAGTATCTGAGAGGGAAAGAGCTCTTAGTAACTGTGGACGGGGACAGTTAGTGAATTTAATAGAAGTGTGCTGACAATACGAAGTCGGCGGCTTAGTTTGTGTAGGTAGGAACTGCGTTATTTCAGGGTTCCCTGCTGAAGGAATTAGCAGCACAGTCATCAAATATCTTGGGAGTTTATGTCTAGATTTATTATGCTCATTTATCATTTTTATTTCTAGCCTTGACGGTATCTTGCATTGATACATGCATTATGTTGTTTTGATGTTTTTTGTGATTGATAATTTTGCTTTACCACAGGTTTTTCCTTGTTGTTAATAAACTAGAAAATGTCTCAGCGGATCAGACTCTACTTTATATCAGTACTTAACTTTATATATTTGTGGAGTCACTAAGGTGTACTAAACCTTATCTCCAAACCAGAGAGAGAGGCAGAATGACAGTAATTACAACAGAGTCATTGCGTGACAGGAGGGAGAGTCAATTTCTGTCCTTTACTCCTGATAACAATAAGTCACTATATCTACATTAAACACTGTCGTAAGTTTTATAGATAGGCCTTATAATTTTATGGTCCCGATCGAGCAGAGGTGAGATGGTGAGAGTTATGTGAGAGAAAGGTGTGAGAAACAGTCCTGTTTACGAGGAGTACAGGTGTAGGAAAAAATAGTGTCTTGGAGTGAGTAATTGCTCCACCCAACCTATCTAGTACGACACACTTTAATGGAGACGTATTTTCTCACTAGATATTGATTTAAATACACTATCCTCTCGTACGCACTCACAAACACTTTTGTGACATAAATATGTATATACGTAGAAACGAACAGGTAAACTATGGGGTCACATATAAATATATATCAGGGAAGTGTTTTGACCGACACCAATAGCTTTAAGGTTTATTTAAGTTTTATTATATCTTTAGAAGAAAAATAGATCACAACATAAAATAATTAGTTATCATTACATCAATGAATTATCGTTACATAAGAGAAAGAGAAAAATATATTTATACTCTCATAGACCCTCCCTCTGGTATGGGAAAACTAGGAATGATCCAAACCGAGGTTGTTTACCCAAAAAGATCAAACTAATGATTTAACAATGGGAGTGGAGAGTAGGCAGGACGGGTAAAACGTATGTCCTTAGTTTAACTATTCCGTGGGTCTTCAGACTTAGTGAGAGATAGATAACAGAGAAGGTGTTATATAAGTAGTAACATTAAGCAAATCAATTCTTTCGTTCCGTTTCACGCTCTACATTCATTATGTGAGCTCACGATATTCAGACTTACCCTCTCTCGACTCTGCATACGTTCATGGAATTTAATCATACACAGTGGATTTAATATTATGATATGTACTGTTTTTTGTCCAATTAAGCCCCAGAAACTCCGTCTAGGCAACTGCTATTTTCTCTCGGAGATTTCGCTGAAGTGGTGCGTTGATTATAGTTTTTCTGAATGGGGTTATTCCTCTTTCGCACTGCAGGTATTGGGGGGGGGGGGGGGGGGGGGTGGGGCGGTGGGGGGTGCGAGAGAGATAAGTCTTTTTCTCTAGGTTTCTGTCGTAGTGTAATTGTGAAGATATTATTACATATCGGAATGTTACTCCCAGCCTGTTCTCTGAATGAAATAGCTGAAGATGTTCTCTGTATATTTGGTGTTAGGAACACTGTTTACTGTCATATGAGTTTGCTTAAATAAATTTGTGCTGTAAGTTCTGCCTCATCAGGCCAGGGAACTTTATACGATTTAATATACAAAAATCTTCTGGCATAGTCCCCTTCCAGTTTAATATTAGAACACAATTGAACAATTGACCGTTATGGTTATTTAACCGCTCTCGTGGGTTGAGAAGGGTCTCGAAACCTCAGATTTTGTATTGTCAAATGTTTTTGTATGTTTGTGAACATATAATTTGGGATGCCATAAGCCATCTGAAAATGACTCTCTATATAAATAAAAACCGTTGGATCGCAAGGTATGACCACCTGTATAATAGAGAATATATAAAACAGGTAATCCTTCTATAATTTATATTCTAACACCGCGTTTTATATAAGACCTGTAAAATAACTCCGGTATTTAATTATTTATATTAAAAGGACTACACGAGTGACTAGCTAATGTATCGTTTTAATTAACACTAGCTATGAACAGTTAATTACTCAAAATTTACGCCAGATAAAAATTAGAAATATATGGTTAATAAACAATTACGATCGCCTAGCGTTTATAATTATGTTTCACATCTATTATCTCGGGAAATAACGGATATTTACATCTTCGATTTACATCTGGAGAACTTTGCTATATGTTTATTTAATAGGTTTAAATTAATCACAAACATCCAGTGAAATAAAAATGAAGAAACTAAACCACTGAATCACTCAAGACTAATATATTTTACCACAGCACACAGAAGGAATTCCCTCCAATATAGCAGAAAATCCAAAAGAAATCTTGTTAGATTCTAATATAAGCTAGGTACTTCTTCAACTCTCGTGGCGCGAATGATAACTGCCTTTTCCCGCGATATAAAGTTAATGAAATGGAAAGTAATAGCCACATGCAAAGATTCTCGCCTCTCTTGATTCTAGGGAACTTTTCGCGAGTCCCAGCTCTAGATTTCCCCATTTCTCTTGGTCCGCGAGCGATTTCCAACCGTCTTAGCCCGTTCGCATGAACGTGTGAACCGGAGGTGCTAAACTCTGCTTCGTTCTTAAAGACTACACAGTCTGTGATACTGAATGCTTGCCTTTTCCTCTTGGCAACGCCTTCTTGAAGGGGTGGCAGAAAAAAACGAGAAAATACTTGATGCTCATAGTTCTAGAGATAAACAGTAGGCATGGCTAAACTAAAATTTAAAGACAAAGCAATGTTCTGGCTGTCCGCATGATAACTATTGCATACTAATTATCCTGCATGGGGAAAGTCCACGTGGAAATGGTGCATACTAATGAGCACGAGGGGAGATTCCACGTTGGCGATAAAATTACAACATAATCCAGGGCCCCGATGCTATTCAAAGGTACTTCTATTAAAGGGTAGCTTCTATTTTCATCCTATCTGTCACAAACACCTTAACTCATCTATATACTCAGACTTCACTCAGCTTTTTGTTATGTCTCAGACCACACAGACTTTGTGTTATCTTAGGCAGACACGTGAAAACCACGCGTGCCATATATATATATATATTGAAGAACATTAAAAACGCACCACTATTATATATCGTCTTCTTTGATCCTTAGCCGCTGACCGTAAAAGCAGTCAGTGGCCATCACGCCTAGTGGCGTCTTTTAGGGCAACAACAAAATGATTCCACTTTGCTCGGTCGGCGGCCATCCTTCGTACAGTGCCCCAACTCTGGTTCATTCTTTGCATCTCAGCCTCCACAGTCCTCCGCCAGGTTGTTTTTTTCTTGATCGGCCTCTCTTTCGTTTTCCTTCAGGGGTCCAAAGCATAGCTGTTCTTGTGATGGCATCGAAGTCTCTTCTGAGGACATGGCCAACCCAGCTCCAGCGTCTGCCAGCTATGATGGTGTGCATGTCCTCTTGCTTGCTCTGAAGAAGCAGATCTTGGTTGGTGATGGTATTCGGCCAAAAGATTCGGTGAATTTTTCTTTGGCATGTTGTGTGAAAAGAGGACAATTTCGACATTTCCTTCTCTGTTACTCTCCACCATTCCGCACCATAGAGAAGCGCAGAAAGCACACAGCTCTGATATAATCTTAATTTTGTGCTTGTGCTGTATTGAGAGGACTTCCAGATGTTGTTTAGGCTAAAAAAGGCTGTTCTTGCCTTATTCATTCTGATGTTGATGTCTCTGCCTGCCCCGCCGTCTGGTGTTACTATGCATCCTAGGTATGTGAAGGTGTCTGTCTGTACCAGTTGCTGATTCCTTACTGATATGGGCTCAGGATTGCTCACATTGAGCGTCATGACCTCTGACTTCTTTAAATTGATGTTCAAGCCCACATGCTGGCTAAACTTATTAAGTCAATCCGGTTTTCCTGGATGTGTTGATGTGAATGTACTAGTAGTGCAATGTCATCTGCATATTCCAGATCTTCCAATGTAGAAAATGTAGTCCATCTTATTCCTCTTGGTCTGCCCTCTGTTGTCTGGCGCATCACCCAGTCTATGACTGTTAAATATAGAATGGTTGATAAGGGGCATCCCTGTCGTACTCCTGTCTTCACCTCAAAGGTTAGGTTGCTCTGCCCAACGCTACACGTAAAGCTGGCATAGAGGCTTTTTATGATTGACACTATGCAGCTTGGAATTCCATAAGCCCTCAGTATTTTCCATAAACTGTCCCTATGTATGCTGTCAAAAGCCTTTTCAAAATCAACGAAATTAATGTACAGCTGTCTTTGCCATTCTGAGCACTGCTCTATAATGTTTCTGAGAGTGAATATATGATCTACACATCTTCTGTTCTTTCTAAATCCTGCTTGCTCTTTCCTCAGTTTGTGTACTGCTTTTGAAATTCTCTGTATAATTATCCTGCCTAGTATTTTGCTGGGAACTGAGAGAAGAGTGATTCCTTACCAATGTTTGCAGTCTGCAAGATCTCCCTTCTTTGGCAATTGGACAATTATTCCTTTGTTCCACTAAATTGGTGTTGTCCCTGTTTTCCAGACTAGTGCAAATAGTGGTTCTAATAGTTCTGCCTCCGATGCTGTTCAAGGGTACTTCTATTAAATGGTAGCTTCTATTTTCATCCTATCCGTCACAAACACCTTAACTCATCTATCTTCTCAGACTTCACTCAGCCTTTTGTTATGTCTCAGACCACACAGACTTTTGTGTTATCTTAGGCCGACACGTGAAAACCATGCGTCCCATATATATATATATATATATATATATATATATATATATATATATATATATATATATATATATATATATATATATGTATATATATATATATATATATATATGGCACCTGTCATTGAAGCTAAGCGCAGTGCTATGAATGAATACAAACGTTCACCGAGTGCCAGAACCCTACAGATCCTGAGGGCTACGAGAAGCAAAGTTCAACAAACTGCTCGACGCTGTGCAAATGACTACTGGCTCCAGCTCAGTGAGAGCATCCAGATCGCAGCGCAAACAGGCAACATTAGACAAATGTATGACGATATAAAGAAAGCACTTGGCCCCCATAAAAGTAAGACGGCACCGCTAAAAACCATCAGCGGAGAGAAGCTAACCGATAAGGGTAAGCAGATGGAGAGGTGGGTCGAGCACTACTCTGGGCTTTACGCTAGAGACAATACTGTTACGCCTGCAGCCCTTGATGGTGTCAACAGTTTGCCAACTATGGAGGAGCTGGATGCCGAACCAACATTAGAGGAATTCAGCAAGGCCATTGATAGCTTGGCCTCTGGCAAAGCACCAGGCAGTGATGGGATTCCTCCTGATTTAATCAAATGCTGTAAGAGTACGCTATTACATCCCCTGCATAGGATGCTGTGCCAGTGCTGGGAAGAGACAACTATTCCTCAAGACATGCGAGATGCCAAGATTTTAACACTGTATAAAAATAAAGGAGACAGAAGTGATTGCAATAACTACAGAGGCATCTCTCTTCTTAGTATTGTTGGTAAGGTTTTTGCCAAAGTCATCTTAATGCGACTACACAAGTTAGCTGAGCGCATATATCCAGAGACACAGTGTGGATTCCGAGCTGGCAGATCAACAACAGACATGATCTTCTCTCTCCGCCAGCTTCAGGAAAAATCAAGAGAGCAGAAAAGACCATTATATATCGCCTTTATAGACCTCACAAAAGCATTCGACCTGGTTAGTAGGGATGGACTCTTTAAAATCCTCCTGAAAATAGGCTGCCCTTCTAAAATGCTGGAAATGATAAAGTCATTCCATGACGGCATGAAGGGAACAGTCCAATATGCTGGAAGCACGTCACAGCCCTTTGATATACGAAGTGGCGTTAAACAAGGCTGTGTTCTGGCTCCGACCCTCTTCGGAATCTTCTTTGCCTTACTCTTGAAACATGAGTTCAGAGATGCAACTGAAGGAATATGCCTTCACACTAGGTCAGATGGCCGTCTGTTTAATCTTTCAAGGCTGAAGGCAAAAACAAAAATCAGAAGAGTCACTATAAGAGACTTGTTGTTCGCTGATGATGCTGCAGTCGTCACTCAAAGCCAACAGGAGCTTCAGAGCTTGATGAATCGCTTCACTAAAGCATGCAAGGACTTTGGCCTCACAATAAGTCTAAAGAAAACGAATGTGCTGAGTCAGGATGTGGGTGCTGCACCAGTTATCACTATCGATAACTATGAATTGGCAGTGGTGCACCACTTCACATACCTAGGGTCTACCATCAATGACAAACTCTCACTGGATACAGAAATCGACAGCCGCATTGGCAAAGCTGCAGCTACCTTTGCCCGCCTCACATCGCGTGTTTGAGGAAACTCTAAACTCACAATGAAGACCAAAGCTGCGGTATATAATGCCTGCGTCACCAGCACACTCATATATGGCAGCGAGACCTGGACGACCTATGCTAAGCAAGAAAGAAGGCTCAATACCTTCCATTTGCGGTGTCTATGCCGCATCCTTGGCATCTCGTGGAAAGGTAAAGTGACAAATGTCGAGGTGTTGTCACGTGCTGGCCTTCAAAGTATGTATACGCTTCTTAGACAGCGCAGACTTCGCTGGCTTGGCCATGTTCGCCGCATGGAAGATGGTCGCATCCCAAAAGATATCTTCTACGGACAATTAGCAGATGGCAAGAGAACAGTTGGGCGACCACAGCTGAGGTTCAAAGATGTGTGCAAGAGAGATATGAGGGCACTGGACATGGATCCAGCAACATGGGAGGATGAAGCTGCCGATCGCACCAAGTGGCGATGCTATTTACGGCGCCACCTCAGATTGGGCGAAGAGAGGCTCACACAAGAAGCAGAGGTGAGGAGAAAACGTCGAAAGGAGCACCAGGAAAATAAGCAGCTGAGGGCTGTCACCTCAGGGGCGCATTCCCATAATCAGTTATGACTGAAGGGGCTATTATTATTATTATTATTTTATATATATATATATATATATATATATATATATATATATATATAATATATATATATATATATATATATATATATATATATATATATATATATACTGAAGAACATTAAAAACGCACCACTATTATATATACTGATGCCGAGAAGCTGGAAAAAAAGGTGTGGGAATGGATTTTCCCCGTGTTTGTCATGAGGTAGAGAGCAAATGGCTGCTTGAATGGAAAGTGCATGATTCAACCCACAGGTTTGTGTACAGACTACATGAAAACAATGAAAGTTACACATGCAACACGATTCCCAACAGCTATGACCCTGAACATGTGTACGCGTTGTGGCAGTATATTCAGTATAAAAAGACCGTTGAGTCAAAACACCCAGTACATGTGCTTGAAATGCCACGACTATCTGAAAACGACCGCCAACGAGCCATTGGTATGTTGGAGATTGGAATGAGCTCGCGGGCCATTGTCAGAAGGATGAACTGCCACCACAGCACTATTGTACGTCTCAATGAACGTTACGGAACCACTGGCAATGCCCGGGATAGACTTCGGAGTGGCCAACCACGAGTTACTACCCCTGCGCAAGATCGTCATATTGTGCTGAGTCACCTAAGGAATCGTTCTCTCCCGGCAAGTCAAACAGCAAGAGCAATAGTGGGTAGACGTGGACAAGTCTCTCGAATGACAGTCATACGATGACTCAGAGATACAGGCCTTACTGCAAGACGACCTTATGTTGGGCCAAACTTGACTCACAGACATCGTCAGCAGCGCCTGCAATGGGCAGAGCAACATGTCAGATGGACTAGACTGCAGTGGAATGCTGTCCTATTCACAGACAAGAGCAGATTCAACATATCCTTTGCTGATGGACGTATGCGGATTTGGCGACGATGTGGACAGCGCTTTGCAGATTGCTGTGTTTGTCAGCACAACCGATTTGGAGGTGGCAGTATTCACATTTGGGGAGGATTCAGTTTTCACCATCGCTTGCCTCTTCACGTCTTCCGCGGAAATGTTAATGCTGTGACATATCGAGATGAGGTTCTGGATGCATTGGTTGCTCCTGCGTTCACAAATTATCCAGACTTGCAGCTTCTCCAGCAGGATAATGCACGTGCGCACACCACATGCAGTTTGCAGCAATATCTACAGCAGCAGAACATTGTGACGATTGAATGGCCTGCCCTATCACCAGACATGTCCCCTATAGAACATCTGTGGGACGAGCTTGGATGCAGAGTCTACAGGCAAGGTTCTCCAGCTAATCTGCAACAGCTCGAAGCTGCTCTTACACGTGAATGGGACTTGATTCCCTGGAATTTCCTTCAGAGACTTGTGTGTTCCATGCGGAGCCGCTGCCAAGCTTGTTTGCAAGCACACGGTAGACATACCAGATACTGAGGATAGTGTGAATGAATTGTTTTATTGGTTGCATTTTTGGTTTTCTCCCTTGCCTGCACAGAATGCAATGAATTTCATAACAATCAAATGTTCAAATTAATGACCAGCATGGATTCATAGGAAAATGAATAAAGATTCCAAATATGTAAACTTGTAAACAGTTATATTTACATCTCACACTCTGTTCCTAGATTATACAGGTGGTGCGTTTTTAATGTGCTTCAGTATATATATATATATATATATATATATATATATATATATATATATATATATATATATATATATATATATATATATATATATATATATATATATATATATATATATATATATATATATTGGTTATATTGGTTATATTGACCATGCCATTTGAATCTGGATTGGACGAGCAACATTCGTTCAAAGAGGCAAAGAATAGTGATCTGGCCGCGGATCTGAGACATGATGGGTTTACTGCAAGGGTCATCGCTGTTGAGGTGGGTGCAAGAGGTCTCGTGGATGCATCAATGTATGATTTATTAAAACTGTTGGGGCTGAGCGGACAGGCGAGAACAGGGGCATTCAAGAGGCTTAGTGAAACTGCAGAAAATCATCATGCTGGCTGTGGAACAACCGCAATGGCTATGGAACTCGGGTCAGTAAACTCTAGATCCACCTGCGGTACAGGAAACATCAGGAAATTTTTCTAAGCCCGCAATTCACTGAGCTTTTCGTTGTATTGGTGAAAGAACTGTGGCTTGCAGGCAACACGTGGTGTATTATATGAGGTGTTGGGCACATAATTTCAGTTGCTAGCGCGTAGTGGCTTCATGCCTTGTCGGCTTCACGAGGTATGTCAGTGTCTGTCCCTATTCGTGGTGTGCTTCACAACGACCGCAATAATTTGTCTTTACTTGAATAAATGGGTGCTTTCACAATTGCCTCAAGCTGGCGGAATTGTGGAGTTTAAAGCTGCTACCAAGGTGGAATGGGCTCAAATTTCTACACAAGACAACCGGAGGCTCACTGAGGAAACTGGGTGCATATTAGAAAACCTTTTTTTTTTAAAGTGACTTGTCACATGTATTAAAAAATTAACCAATTATGCAATCGATATTTATTGTCAGAAAAATAAATTATTGCAAAACTGTATCTTCTGATTCCAAAATATATTACTGTTAACATAATTTGCTTTTAACATAAAGTGCCATATTATGCTACTCTTAAAAGTGATATGAATTTATTCTTGACAACTCATAGGCAACATTCATTCTAAGGAACTGTGTTTTACTAAAAAAAAAAAAAAAGTGGCAACGCTGACTACTTCACAATCTTTGCGCAGGGCTGGAAGAATCCTTGTGTAAGTTATGAAATTATGAAAATTATAATTATTTATTAACAGATACGAGGAATATTTACCACCTTTTTCATCTTCAAGTACCATGTTCGCTGGCTTAGGTGGCCATGATTGTTCACAATTTATCTCGCTCGATGCTGTTTATCAATCTCGAAACGTCCCTTGTTTCCTGTGAACCGTTAATTTGTAGAACTGATTCAATACCGTTTTATTGGTTTATATACTTATGTTTATCAATTTAGTTGTTGAAGGACAGTATTACTTGAGACCTCCATGTTGGATTTGTAATTGTATTTTCAAAGCGACCTCAGTGTTTGTCGGGCATTAATATTTTTGGTGACGCTCGAAACCGTATTGGCGATAGGTTCACTCTTTCTATCCGGTAATTTCCTATTACTTGTGCTTTTTTGCTCCGCAGTGAATATGTGTAGTTATGTGTTCTTTCGTAGCAGTTAGGATTAGGTTTAGGGTTAGGGTTAGTGTTAATCCTAAACCTGACCATAACAGCTACGAAACAAGACATAACTACACATATTCACTGCAGAGCAAAAAAACACGAGTAATAGGACATTACCTTCTATCCTATGTAGCCTAGTTTTGTATTTTTAATTTGACCCATTCACCAAAATGGATACAGTTTTTAGAAAACTGAAATAGTGTTTTCTTTTAATGGTTGTTTTTTTATATTTTATACTACTCGTCAAAAGTCAAGGGCCACTTATAAAAACCTTGGTTGAAACCATAAAACAAATCTGATATAAACGTAATTGGTATCAGTCAAAACAGCATTTATTGAATACCAAATTGACATGTCACATAAAGAAATGGAAACACACAGTAAAACGCAATGAAGCTGTGAAGTGTGTCACCCACCTTTTCAAAAGTCACACAATAGATATTGGACAAATAGACATTTCAAAATCGGATATGACCACCGTTTGCAGCAAGGCATTCAAGACAGCGTAGACGCATCGAGTCCACAAGGGTCCGAAGAGTATCCTGAGGAACAGCTTGCCATTCCTGAAGCAGAAATGCAGTCAGCTGTGCAACATCCATTGGCAGGGGGTGATTTGTTGACAATCTTCGACTGAGGACATCCCAGAGGTGCTCAATCGGAGAAAGGTCAGGTGAATGAGCTGGCCACACCATACTGATGATCCCATGTTGCTGAATAAACTCATTCACCACTCGAGCTCGATGGGGTCAAGCGTTATCATCTTGGAGGATGGCATTACCACCTATGGCCTCCAGAGCAGGCTGAACAATTGGTCTCAAGATTTCGTTCTGGTATCTTGGGCCGGTGAAGTTGCCTTTGATGATGTAGAGTGGGGTCCTGCCGTGTCTGTAGAAACCTCCCCAGCTCATGACAGAACCCCTACCATAACAATCCACCTCTCGAATTGTGTCATCAGTAAATCGCTCTCCTGGTCATCTCCAAACTCAAATCCTACCATCATTGAATGACACATTGAAGCAAGATTCATCAGTGAAGAGAACTTGACTCCATTGTTGCCTTGTCCATCGGATGTGCTCACGACACCAAGCAACACAGGCTCTGCGATGAGCAGGAATAAGAGGGATTCTGACTGATGGACATCGAGTAGCCAGTCCAAATTCATGTAAACGTCTGCGAATGGTGCTTTGACTGACATTAACGTTTACAGTTTGTCTCAGCTGACATCTTAGAGTGGAACAAGTCACTGTTCGATGGCACAGGGCTGACAACAAGAGGTCTCGGTCATCATGTCTATTGGTGCATCTAGGGTGACCTGGCCGGTGGCAATCCTCCACACTTCCTGTGGCCTGAAATTTCTCCGAAATTCTTTGGATAGTAGAGTGTGACACTGCAAGCCATCTAGCAACCTCACGGACAGATAAACCACTTTCAACCCTTGCTATAGCCCTCATTCTTTGTAAGGTGTCAAGACTTCTTCTCGGTGGCATGGTTTTTGCAAGTGATGAAACTATCATAAGTCTGCTGATTGTAAAACAAATTAAGAGAACTCTGTTCACGAAAAGTCGCCATTGCACGTGGAATGTCAATTAGCACGATTACTTCACCTGTTTGGTTCTACGGAAGTTTGAAAAAACATTACAAATGTGAATTTATGGTCAGCAAACCAAATTGCACGTGGTCACTATGGTTATCGGTGAGTTGTTTTTATGCTTAATGTGCATAGAGGACTGTCAGAGGAAGATATTGCACCCATTTTTACTAAAAACTTCCTTTATTTAATCATTCTATGTGCTTATATAAAAGTGTATCAAAAATAATAGGGTGGCCCTTGACTTTTGACGAGTAGTACTTACATTTTAACAAGAAATGTTCTATATTATTGTCTTGTAGACATTCTGTACAGTAAGGTTCTTCTATTTTGAAATAGCCTTTTCCCAGCTGTAGTCTAAGAAGTTTCTTATTATTGGGAATTTTCAATTCATTAGATATCTGACATTTTCTTACTAGAGCCTTGAACATCTTATATGCATGTCTTCCTTTCAGATTTTTATCCCACTCTGCTTTCCATGTTATTAAATCTTTGATTTACTCATCCCTACATTTATTATATTTTTATCAGATCTACCTTTCTTGGCTTCTTTATCTGCATTTTCATTTCCCTCTATGCCAACATGTGAAGGTATCCAAGCAATTAAGACTGAACATCCTCTGGAATATAAGTATGTAGTAGCCAGAAATAGCTCCTCTGCTGTATCAGGTCTACTACATTCTTGTAAGTTTCTAAGTGCTTGAATTGTTGAAAGAGTTAAAACTGTTAGTTTTTTGGGAGGGTTATTAGAGAATATTTCTAGTGCTGTTAGTATTGCCACCATCTCTGCAGTGAAAATGGATGTATTTTCCGTGATGCTATATTCTTTTGCCATTTTCCATATTGGAATATATATTCCTATCCCCAATTTGCCATCCTCTCCCTTGGATCCATCTGTGTATACAGTAATGCTGTCTTTTGATATTTGTTGTATATATTTATTGGCTGTGTTTTTAATATTTTCTATATTATTTATTTTCTTAAGTATTTCTTCTAGATGGTAGTCTGTGTCTGGTTTCTTGATCTCCCAGGGTGGAATTACTGGCTTGTATTCACAACTATTATTAAGTGATGTAATTAATGGACCCAGATGGACAATTTCCTCCATACACTTTCATCCTGTAAGGTATCTAGTGGTATTCATTGGATTGGCCTGAGTTGTTAGTTGGCATCTGGTAAAAGCTGTATGTGCTGGGTGAGACTTATCTAACATAACTCTGTAGTCTATTTTTCCTCTAGTAAAAGATTTATAAAAAGTGAGCATTGTCTTAGCGCTTGCACCCCATCTATTACCTTTCAAATATCTTAATAAGTTAGTCAATCCTCTGCAAAACTCCACTAGTTTATCTATGTGTTTATTCAAGTTCAGCTGTTGGTCCAATATCATTCCTAGATATCGAGTGGTTTGCACTGTATTAATGTTTTGCCCTTGGATATTTATGTCTATAATTTTATTTTTTACAACCCTACCTTTACTGAAGATCATTCCCAATGTTTTATTTGTATTCAGCTGAAAACCCCATTTTGTCATCCATTTACATACTTTATTTATTTGCTTTTGTAGATCCTTATATAATTTTGGCAGATGGTTCCCAGTCCTCCATATAGCAACATCATCTGCAAACTGTGACAGTTTATTTGTTATATCATTAAATTCTTCACCTAAATCATTTACCATTATTGTAAAAATTTAAGGAGACATTACTGATCCTTGAGGTATTCCATTTTGTTGTTCATACAGCTCTGATCTATCATTGTTTACCTGAACAGTGAAATATCTATCTTGCAGACAATTCTCTAAATAATTATATATTTTACCGGTTACTCCTATCTTCTTCATTTTAAAGAGAGCACACTCTCTCCAGCATTCATCATAAGCCCTAGCTATATCTAAAAATACTGCCAGTTTGTTCTTTCTTTTGAAAATCGTGATTTTACTTCATGTTCCAATTTAATTATCTGATCCATAGTGCATCTAATCTTCCTAAATCCTGACTGAGTTTGAGTATATAATTTATTCTTTTCCAAGTAAAACTTTAATCTTGTATTTACTATGGTTTCTAATATTTTACCTAGATGGGAAGTTAAAGAAATTGATCTGTATGAATTGGCATCATGGGAATCTTTTTCTGATTTTAGTATTGGAATAATTACTGCTGTTTTCCATGTTTTGGGAATTTTTCCTGTATTCCAAATTTTGTTAAAAAGGGATGTTATAATTTCTATGTTACTTTTTGGTATGTGTTTCAGGATTTCATAGCTCAAGATGTCATGCCCTGCTGATGTATTTGTTTTGTCCTTTATTGTATTTTCAACATCTTCCATTGTGATATCTACATTTAAATATACTACTGGACACAAGTTAATGGCCGCCATTCAGTTTAGACAAGGTTTATATAATTCTTCTTGAGAAGGGTCGATTTTCCAAATGTCCGGTAGCTTGAAATCTCTCAAGAAGTCTCTGAATGGTAAAGTGGGACACTGCTAAATGTCTTGCAACATGACGAACAGATTGACCATCCTGAATTCATGCCATGGCTCGACCACGGTCTACAGTGCTGAGAGTTCTCCTTGGTGGCATGGCTAATGCAGTGATCATTTCGACCACTTGTCATACTGATTTATTGCATACCAGTGGTGAACACTCTTTACCGATGATCATTTTCCACATGCATTCAAATTTGACTCACTTTTTCACCTTTTGAACTAGTGGAGCATGTTGCAAAAACCATGAGTTTTTGCAGCAACAATGGCAATTTTCACGTGCAGGTTAAAGTGACCCAGTTTTTGGACATTTAAAAAAAATTAACCTGGTGCACAGAGAAATGTATACACATTTCTCTGAGCTCAGTTTTAATGACATTTTCACTTGTCTTTACAGTTTGCCAATCAATTATATAAACCTTGTCTAAATTGAATGGCGGCCCTTAACTTTTGTCCAGTAGTATATGATAAATTAACTCCGCCTAGCCCGGTCCCAAGCCCGGCTGAAAAAGGAGAAGGGTGGCCTGCATGGAGGCCGTAACGAGGCAGCCCCTCCACCATGCAAAGGCACAACAGGTCAATCACCTAATTGCTTTAAACTATGATTAGGAGTAATATAAGAGAGAAAACCGGACTGATTCTATAGGCGACGAACTGGTACGGACTACGGACTATGACTTATGGAACTTGGAACACAAGAAGTATAAATGGGAAAGAAGAGAAGCTGGTGGAAGAGATGAGGAAAGCAAAACTAGAAATCCTGGCTATTACGGAAACAAAGAAAAAGGGTCAAGGAGTCATGGATCTCGATGGCAACACGCTGCTATACAGTGGTGTACCCACATCTGAAAGAGCTAAAGGGGGCGTGGATTGCATTGTGGCCAAAAACCAGAAAGATAGTATCAAGGGATGGAACTTTGTCTCGGAGCGCATTATGGTTGTAAAACTAAAAGAAGGAGAAACCATAGTCAACCTGGTCATAGTGTATGGGCCAAATGAGGATGAGAGAGCAGAGGTCAAGGAGGAATTCTTTAAGCATCTTCAAATGACAATGGATGACTGCCTAGATGAAATTATCATGCTCGGAGATTTCAATGCCAGAGTTGGAAATGACCATGCTAGATGGGGTGGAGTTATCGGAAGATATGGAGAAGATACTCTCAAAGACAATGGAAAGCGACTCCTTAGATTCTGCAGTGAGCAGAATCTGATCATTACCAACACAAAGTTCCCCCATAAGCGCATACATGCATACATTAGATGTGAACCAACAAAGAATGAGAAGTCAGTGATCGACTATGCCATTGTTAGGAGGAACTCATTCAAATTTGTCCGGGATGCTAAAGTCTAGAGGGGGCCAGAGATTGGAAGTGATCACTACCTGCTTACAGTCAAAAGAACAACTGAAAGAGTTGCTCAGCCTAGGAACTGCCCAGCATCACGCAAGAAACCAAGTAAATGAACCCTGAGCCCATATCAGTAAGGAATCAGCAACTGGTACAGACAGACACCTTCACATACTTAGGATGCATAATAACACCAGACGGCGGGGCAGGCAAAGACATCAACATTAGAATGAATAAGGCAAGAACAGCCTTTTTTAGCCTAAACATCTGGAAGTCCTCTCAATACAGCACAAGCACAAAATTAAGATTATATCAGAGCTGTGTGCTTTCTGTGCTTCTCTATGGTGTGGAATGCTGGAGAGTTACAGAGAAGGAAATGTCGAAATTGTCCTCTTTTCACAAAACATGCCTAAGAAAAATTCACCGAATCTTTTGGCCGAATACCATCACCAACCGAGATCTGCTTACTCGTAGCAAGCAAGAGGACATGCACACCATCATAGCTGGCAGACGCTGGAGTTGGGTTGGCCATGTCCTCAGAAGAGACCCCAATGCCATCACAAGAACAGCTATGCTTTGGACCCCTGAAGGAAAATGAAAGAGAGGCCAACCAAAAACAACCTGGCGGAGGACTGTGGAGGCCAGTGGCGTATTCTCTATGTGTGCTGTGCGTGCTGCGCACACCTATGTCCGAAGGAAAATAAAAATTAAATTTATTATTCTATAAAATATTTCTCTTCTAAAGTTCTGCTTTCGCACCGCACGCATCAGGATAACGGATTTTCCCGCATAGAATCTACGAGTATATCAAGTTTCAGTTTCCCAGACGCGTTTTATAGTGCAGTTTTTATTGGTTGGTTACAATCGCCCGAAGTTTCTTGGGTAATTCCGTCACAATGCATGCGGCACTTTTCGGATTCACGTCTGAAGATTGGATTGTGTTTATCTGGGTCATGGCCAGATACGTCAATACAATACGAACATGTGTGCGGTGGTCTTGCAGCTCTCGGGTTGTAAAAATTGGCTGTGTCCATCCAGTGTTTTTTGTGATTAATTTTTGTTAGTTGCCGGGAATGCAGATTATTACAGTGACAGTGAGTTTCAAGTTGTAAGTTAATTAGTATTTCGGAGATAATTGACAAATACCCCTAATAACTATCGTTGCGTAATTGAATATAGTTGGTTTTTAAATTAAGAGGGGAAGAAGTTAAATAGTAGGCGTACATATTCATTTTAAGTAGCAGCACGCCTAGCTCGCATTACCAGGATACGCCACTGGTGGAGGCTGAGATGCAAAGAATGAACCAGAGTTGGGGCACTGTACGAAGGATGGCCGCCGACCGAGCAAAGTGGAATAAATTTGTTGTTGCCCTACAAGACGCCACTAGTCGTGATGGCCACTGACTGCTTTGATGGTCGACGGCTAAGGATCAAAGAAGAAGAAGAAGAACAGAAGCAAAGAACAAGGTGCTAGTAGCAAAACAGAAATCCTGGAAAGAATTTGGAGAAAAGATGCGCAAGAAAACCAGAAATTGTTCTATAAGACCCTAAAGAACATGAGGAAGGAAAAACAATGCCCTCTCATATTTATAAAGGACAAGCAAGGCAAATTGCTTACTGCCCCGAAGGAAGTAATGGAAAGAATATTTCTCAGAACTCCTTGATGGTGAGCAAGGTCAAGCATCAGAAATGATAACCATTAGCACAGAAGAGGAAACAAATGGTGATGAAGATGACATAAAGATGGAAGAACTGAAGGCAGCACTGGAGAAAATTAAGATGGGCAAAGCAGCAGGGCATGATGGTATAACACCAGAAATGGTTAAGTACATGGGAGCATCAGGCGACCTATTACTCTTAAGGGTCCTACAGGCAGTGTGGTGCAACAAGACCATACCAAAGGACTGGGAGATCTCCATCATAACACCAATTTTCGAAAAGGGTGACAATCGACAATGTGGAAACCATAGAGGCATATCCCTTCTCAGTGTGCTAGTAAAATCTACTCTAGAATCCTAGAGCAGAGACTCAGACCCCATGCTGAGCCACAATTGGATGAGGTCCAGTGCAGATTTTGAGCAAACCGAAGTACTCAAGACCTAATCTTCACACTCAGACAGCTGAGTGAAAAGGCCCTTGAGTATAAGAGTGAGATCCATCTTTGTTTCATAGATCTGGAAAAGTCATTTGACAGGGTCCCCTGGAGCAAACTTTGGGACTGTTTGGCAAGGAAGAACATTCCAGCACCTCTGATTCATGCCATACAGAGCTTCTACAAGTCTTGCAGAAATTATGTGAGGACAGCAAACCATAAGTCAGAAGAGTTCAGGACCACCACTGGTGTAAGACAAGGTGATATCCTGTCACCTTATCTTTTTATACTCCTCATGGACGATGTCATCAAGGCATGTAAGGAGAAAACAAGAAAGTATTCAGTGGGGTACTGGAAGATGAGACAGGTATGTATTTCAGAGCTGGCATTTGCTGATGATGTTGCCCTGATTGCTAAATCAGAGGCACATCTCCAATCCAACCTGCAAGTCTGGAAGGAAGAGCTGGAGAAGAGAGGGATGGTCATAAGTAGCTCTAAAACAAAATCCAAGGTGATATCACGAGAAGAAAGAAGTCATCAGTCAAAGAAGAGTTGGCCGCTCGAAAAGCAGCAGCTGGGAGACTTTTTCAGGCCATAAATCGAGGATTCCTCAGCAAGAGAGAGGTTGGTAAGAAAACGAAGATGGCTGTATACCGCTCCACCTATGTCCCAGTCTTGACATATGAATGTGAGTCATGGGCAATGACTACAACCCATAAAAGCCAGATCCAAACCTCAGAAATGAGGTATCTGAGGAAGGTGGTTGAAGTAACAAGAAGAGACATGGTCCGCAGCCAGATGATACGTCAAGGCCTAAAATCCCACCCCCTGCAGACCCAAGTAGAACAGTCCCAACTAAGATGGTTTGGCCATGTCTGCAGAATGGGAGAAGATCGGCTACCATGTCAAGCATGGGAAACAAAGAGCCAGGTATCCAGACCCCCAGGATGACCCAGAGTCCACTGGGAGGACAACATTAGACAATCTTTGAAGGACCGAGGACTAGAATGGAACCAGGCCAGGAGGAAGACAGCTGATAGGATAGTCTGGAGCTTTCTCTTCCAAACCTCTACATCTCACGGTAGAAGGGGAACGACTAAGGAAGTAAGTATATGGTAAATTTTCAGTATTATAAAATACTTCTTTACTGAGTTTTTTAAGAAGTGTTGCTCTTCTGTTGACTTCAGCCTGTCCTAGACTTTCCTTAGAACTAACTGTATGGTAGTACCTGGCCAGCACCTCTGCTTTCTGCCAGTCAGTCTCTGCCCTTTCAGGTCTTTTTTATATTAGGTATTATCATATGTTTAGTTCTGCCTTTAATTGCTTTTAACTTATTCCACACATCTGTTAGTTGCAAGGTTCAGTGTTTGGCAGAAATTTCTCCACTGATTTTCCTTTGCTTTAAGTATTACTCTGTTTGATTCATTTCTTATTTTCTTATAAATATCTAAATTTTCTTCAGATCTATGTTTTCTATATTCCTGCAGAGCTTGTTTTCTTTGATTTTGAATTTCTGTGCATCTAACTGTCCACCATGGTACTGGGTTTTTGTTCCATTGTTCATTCTGTTTTGTTTCCTTAATGCGGTGTGGAATTATGCAGTGTGGAATTATGCATTCTGGCATATATGCATTTGGTATATGTTGAACAGCTATTATGAGTAATTATTTCGTAGTAATATTTCTTTTGTGAGATTATCTGCAAATACATCTATATTTTCATGTTCTATGTTATCCATTTTTATCTCTGCCATTTCTACCCGAAAAGCTACCCCATTAGCTTTATTATAGTAAAATTTCGGTTTTTCTACCAGTGTGTTAGATTTGTAAGTATCTTTAAGTGTTATTTCAATGGGTAAATGTTCTGAATTTGTATCCCCAATAACTTCCCATTTTGCATTATCAAAATTTGGTGTTACAATGCTTATATCAGTAGCCGTGTCTTGCTGATTTGCAGAAGGGTTAATTCTTGTTACTGATCCATCATTTAGTATTATTAGTTCACTGTTTTCAATGAAGTCAAACGTTAGTTTTCCTGATTTGTCTATTACATTGCTTTCCCAAGCTGTATGATGAGCATTGAAGTCTCCCACTGTGATAGTTCTGTTGTTTATTTTTTTATTCATGTTTGAGATATCTCTCGTTTATGTTTCCACTTGAACAGTAAAGGTGAACAATTTTTATTTCTTCTAACTCAGTAGACACTGTTATAGTTATCCCTTCAAAATTTTCTGTTCTAAATAAATTTATAACTGACTAACATTACAAACTGTATAAATGAAAAACTGAATGATTATGATAATATGCACATGAAACTATGCACCAATAAACTATATTATTGAAAATGAAAGAATGGATTCATACTTATAATAATTCATCTGTTATCACACTAAACCTGTATCTAAAAAACGGAATATCTTTTCCAATTGGGCCCCGGTTTACTATTCTTTGTTTAAGCGGTATAAATACAAACTTTTTCTTAGTTGATCCCTTTCATATTTAACTCTTACTATACGGGAGCTAAAACCGCGTTTTTACGTGCTAGTTTAGCTATCGTTACCGTCGCGCGCCACTTCACGGGGCGAGCCGTAAAATTGGTACTAAACCCGCGCCACTTCACGGGGCTTGCCGGATTGTAAGAGTTAATTCATTTAACCAAGGACTAAATTAATTAAATATAAATTGAATTTGAACAAAAGTACACTGCTTATACAACACACAGTGGCATCACTAGGAGGGTGCGGACCGCACCGGGTGACACCATCAGAGGGGGTGACACCAAAATGACTGTCTATAACATTTTTGTGCAGTGTTTCAGCAGAAATTTATTATTTGTTATAAAATATATCCCTGTAGTTAGTTATAACCACAAAAACATTTCTCGTAAGCCCAGCTTACATGTACTGTATCAATATACATAATTTTGATGTAGTTCTTAAACGATTTTACTTCAAACTCTATTGTTTTCTTATGGAATTTTCACTTTAACCACATGAAACTATGTAAATGTAAATACATTTAGGCTGTGCGTGTGATATTGTAATTTAAAGGTGTAATTTAAATTTTGCTAGTTGTTTTATGTCACTACTGTTGCCATTACATTCAATGATATACGGGAATTACAATTTATGAGTAACATTAGTACAAAAAACATTACTAAGGATTCTGTATGGCCTTGTACGAGAGGAGGTCCATGGAGGTGACATCATGAGTCACCTCACTGGGTGACACCAACCATAGTGATGCCACTGACAACATATAATAAACCAGGGCTCTGAATTGTAAAGATATTATAATTGTATATAAAACTATTATTTAAATAGTAATGATTGAATTTCATAATTGAATTGTGTTAACAAGAAATATAAAATCTTGTTAAAATTGTTTACAGGCAGTCTACGGGCTACAAATGAGTTCCGTTCTTACGTCTGACAGTAAGTCAAATATGTATGTAAGTCGGAATAGTTATGTATGGTTCGTATCTAGTGTCAGTTAGTCAAATGTTTGTCTTAGTATATAGTATAACATGTTTACCTTTCTATGCATAAAAAAACATTAAAGAAACACTTCTTGAACAGTTAAGATAAAAAGAAAAAGACAATAATTAAAGGTTAACACTTACCCATGTTCCTATTTGATGTCTTGTATACTGGAAGGTGCATTCTTGATTAATAATTAAGATGACAATAATTGGATGATGCGGGAGAAGGAGATAGAGAGATGGCTGCTGTTAAAGATGATAAGCCTTACACATGCTCCATTACTCTCACTTTGTCCTTTAAAATCATCCCAATCCTTGACCGACTGTAGCCTAACGGTTTTCAAATGTTTGTTGATGTTCACTTCTTTCCAATGTTTGTTGACGTTCACCTCTTTCCAATGTTTGTTGATGTTCACCTCTTTCCAATGTTTGTTGATGTTCACCTCTTTCCAATGTTTGTTGACGCTCACCTCTTTCCAATGTTTGTTGATGTTCACCTCTTTCCGATGTTTGTTGACATTCATCTCTTCTATTTCCAATGTTTGTTGACATTCACCTCTTTCCAATGTTTGTTGATGTTCACCTCTTTCCAATGTTTGTTGACGTTCACCTCTTTCCAATGTTTGTTGACATTCACCTCTTTCCAATGTTTGTTGATGTTAACCTCTTTCCAATGTTTGTTGACATTCACCTCTTTCCAATGTTTGTTGACGTTCACCTCTTTCCAGTGTTTGTTGACGTTCACCTCTTTCCAGTGTTTGTTGACGTTCACCTCTTTCCAGTGTTTGTTGACATTCACCTCTTTCCAGTGTTTGTTGATGTTCTTCTCTTTCCAATGTATGTTGACGTTCACCTATTTCCAATGTTTGTTGATGTTCACCTCTTTCCAATGCTTGTTGACGTTCACCTCTTTCCAATGTTTGTTGACGTTCACCTCTTTCCAATGTTTGTTGACGTTCACCTCTTTCTGATGTTTGTTGACATTCACCTCTTTCCAATGTTTGTTGACATTCACCTTTTTCCAATGTTTGTTGACGTTCACCTCTTTCCGATGTTTGTTGACATTCACCTCTTTCCAATGTTTGTTGACATTCACCTCTTTCCAATGTTTGTTGACGTTCACCTCTTTCCAATGTTTGTTGACGATCACCTCTTTCCAATGTTTGTTGACGTTCACCTCTTTCAAATGTTTGTTGATGTTCACCTCTTTCCGATGTTTGTTGACTTTCACCTCTTCTATTTCCAATGTTTGTTAACATTCACCTCTTTCCAATGTTTGTTGACGTTCACCTCTTTCCAATGTTTGTTGACGTTCACCTCTTTCCAATGTTTGTTGATGTTCACCTCTTTCCAATGTTTGTTTGTGTTCACCTCTTTCCAATGTTTGTTGACGTTCACCTCTTTCCAATGTTTGTTGATTTTCACCTCTTTCCAATGTTTGTTGACGTTCACCTCTTTCCAATGTTTGTTGACGTTCACCTCTTTCCTATGTTTGTTGAGGTTCACCTCTTTCCAATGTTTGTTGATGTTCACCTCTTTCCAATGTTTGTTGACGTTCACCTCTTTCCAATGTTTGTTGACGTTCACCTCTTTCCAATGTTTGTTGACGTTCACCTCTTTCCAGTGTTTGTTGACGTTCACCTCTTTCCAGTGTTTGTTGACGTTCACCTCTTTCCAGTGTTTGTTGACGTTCACCTCTTTCCAGTGTTTGTTGACGTTCTTCTCTTTCCAATGTTTGTTGACGTTCACCTCTTTCCAATGTTTGTTGACATTCACCTCTTTCCAATGTTTGTTGACATTCACCTATTTCCAATGTTTGTTGACGTTCACCTCTTTCCAATGTTTGTTGATGTTTGCCTCTTTCCAATGTTTGTTGATGTTCACCTCTTTCCAATGTTTGTTGACGTTCACCTCTTTCCAATGTTTGTTGATGTTCACCTCTTTCCAATGTTTGTTGACGTTCACCTCTTTCCAGTGTTTGTTGACGTTCACCTCTTTCCAGTGTTTATTGACGTTCACCTCTTTCCAGTGTTTGTTGACATTCACCTCTTTCCAGTGTTTGTTGACGTTCTTCTCTTTCCAATGTTTGTTGACATTCACCTCTTTCCAATGTTTGTTGACGTTCACCTCTTTCCAATGTTTGTTGACGTTCACCTTTTTCCAATATTTGCTGATGTTCACCTCTTTCCAATGTTTGTTGACGTTCACCTCTTTCCAATGTTTGCTGATGTTCACCTCTTTCCAATGTTTGTTGACGTTCACCTCTTTCCAATGTTTGTTGACGTTCACCTCTTTCCAATGTTTGTTGACGTTCACCTCTTTCTGATGTTTGTTGACATTCACCTCTTTCCAATGTTTGTTGACGTTCACCTCTTTCCAATGTTTGTTGACATTCACCTCTTCCAATGTTTGTTGACGTTCACCTCTTTCTGATGTTTGTTGACATTCACCTCTTTCCAATGTTTGTTGACATTCACCTCTTTCCAATGTTTGTCGACGTTCACCTCTTTCCAATGTTTGTTGACGTTCACCTCTTTCCAATGTTTGTCAACGTTCACCTCTTTTTAATGTTTGTTGATGTTCACCTCTTTCCAATGTTTGTTGACGTTCACCTCTTTCTGATGTTTGTTGACATTCACCTCTTTCCAATGTTTGTTGACATTCACCTCTTTCCAATGTTTGTTGATGTTCACCTCTTTCCAATGTTTGTTGATGTTCACCTCTTTCCAATGTTTGTTGACGTTCACCTCTTTCCAATGTTTGTTGACGTTCACCTCTTTCCAATGTTTGTTGACGTTCACCTCTTTCCAATGTTTGTTGACGTTCACCTCTTTCCAATGTTTGTTGACGTTCACCTCTTTCCAATGTTTGTTGACGTTCACCTCTTTCTGATGTTTGTTGACATTCACCTCTTTCCAATGTTTGTCGACGTTCACCTCTTTCCAATGTTTGTTGACGTTCACCTCTTTCCAATGTTTGTCAACGTTCACCTCTTTTTAATGTTTGTTGACGTTCACCTCTTTCCAATGTTTGTTGACGTTCACCTCTTTCCAATGTTTGTTGACGTTCACCTCTTTCCAATGTTTGTTGACGTTCACCTCTTTCCAATGTTTGTTGACGTTCACCTCTTTCCAATGTTTGTTGATGTTCACCTCTTTCCAATGTTTGTTGACGTTCACCTCTTTCCAATGTTTGTTGACGTTCACCTCTTTCCAATGTTTGTTGACGTTCACCTCTTTCCAATGTTTGTCGACGTTCACCTCTTTCCAATGTTTGTTGACGTTCACCTCTTTCTGATGTTTGTTGACGTTCACCTCTTTCCAATGTTTGTTGACATTCACCTCTTTCCAATGTTTGTTGACGTTCACCTCTTTCCAATGTTTGTTGATGTTCACCTCTTTCCAATGTTTGTTGACGTTCACCTCTTTCCAATATTTGTTGACGTTCACCTCTTTCCAATGTTTGTCGACGTTCACCTCTTTCCAATGTTTGTTGACGTTCACCTCTTTCCAATGTTTGTTGACGTTCACCTCTTTCCAATGTTTGTTGACGTTCACCTCTTTCTGATGTTTGTTGACATTCACCTCTTTCCAATGTTTGTTGACGTTCACCTCTTTCCAATGTTTGTTGACGTTCACCTCTTTCCAATGTTTGTCAACGTTCACCTCTTTCCAATGTTTGTTGACGTTCACCTCTTTCCAATGTTTGTTGACGTTCACCTCTT
The DNA here is from genome assembly GCA_024509875.1 of Oreohelix idahoensis. Classification (NCBI taxonomy): domain Eukaryota; kingdom Metazoa; phylum Mollusca; class Gastropoda; order Stylommatophora; family Oreohelicidae; genus Oreohelix; species Oreohelix idahoensis. The sequence continues at coordinate 276,829 of JAMPIV010010825.1, read as the reverse complement.
TCCAATGTTTGTTGACGTTCACCTCTTTCCAATGTTTGTTGACGTTCACCTCTTTCCAATGTTTGTTGACGTTCACCTCTTTCCAATGTTTGTTGATGTTCACCTCTTTCCAATGTTTGTTGACATTCACCTCTTTCCAATGTTTGTTGACGTTCACCTCTTTCCAATGTTTGTTGACGTTCACCTCTTTCCAATGTTTGTCGACGTTCACCTCTTTCCAATGTTTGTTGACGTTCACCTCTTTCCAATGTTTGTTGACGTTCACCTCTTTCTGATGTTTGTTGACGTTCACCTCTTTCCAATGTTTGTTTACATTCACCTCTTTCCAATGTTTGTTGACGTTCACCTCTTTCCAATGTTTGTTGATGTTCACCTCTTTCCAATTACATTCACCTCTTTTGTTGACGTTCACTAATTTTGTTGATGTTTTCCAATGTTTGTTGACGTTCACCTCTTTCCAATGTTTGTTGACATTCACCTCTTTCCAATGTTTGTTGACGTTCACCTCTTTCCAATGTTTGTTGACGTTCACCTCTTTCCAATGTTTGTTGACGTTCACCTCTTTCCAATGTTTGTTGACGTTCACCTCTTTCCAATGTTTGTTGACGTTCACCTCTTTCCAATGTTTGTTGACGTTCACCTCTTTCCAATGTTTGTTGACGTTCACCTCTTTCCAATGTTTGTTGACGTTCACCTCTTTCCAATGTTTGTTGACGTTCACCTCTTTCCAATGTTTGTTGACGTTCACCTCTTTCCAATGTTTGTTGACGTTCACCTCTTTCCAATGTTTGTTGACGTTCACCTGTTTCCAATGTTTGTTGACATTCACCTCTTTCCAATGTTTGTTGACGTTCACCTCTTTCCAATGTTTGTTGACGTTCACCTCTTTCCAATGTTTGTTGACGTTCACCTCTTTCCAATGTTTGTTGACGTTCACCTCTTTCCAATGTTTGTTGACGTTCACCTCTTTCCAATGTTTGTTGACGTTCACCTCTTTCCAATGTTTGTTGACGTTCACCTGTTTCCAATCACTTTATTATTTCCAGTTTATTTTCAGTTGTGATCGCTTTCCTTTTCTTTGATGCATCAGATTTACGCTTTGGTTGCTTGGTAACGAGGGTAAACAGAAGACAAGTTTAAGCAAAATAACACGAATAACACACACAATAGAGAGTTAACAGCAACTAGATCTGACTTACAATGATGATGGTGTTGTTCACCCTTGAGCGGACGTACTGCTGAAGACACGCAATGTTTTGATGAGCATTGTAAAGTACTGTAGTGCGCCCGTTTGTTATTACGATCCATTAAATGTAACTCAATTTTTAAAAATATAATACTCTTTACAGCGGTCGGTTCATAACTAGGGATGTTCATAAGTTGAACGTTCGTAACCTGAGGACTGCTTGTATAGTATTACTTACTCAGTGAACTAAAATTCAATTTTTTTCAGAATTTTTTTTTTTTGCACATGCAAAAAAAAATAATTATTTATTTACTTCTTTTTCTAATTTTGTTTAAAAGTTGGATAAATTGCAATTTTTTTTAAAGCCGGCCGGACGCTAACTTTTGCTGTGAAAAACAGGATAAATCTGGCCAAATCTCAGACATATGGTCACCCTGAGTAACAGAATTCACTTTTTTTTTTAATGGTTCAATGAAAAAAGAAAAAAAATATACAAAAACACACAAATAGTAATATGTCTTACAAAGAGAAAGGACAAGAAAACAGGGACAGACAAACAAGAGACAGGAGGGAAAGAAAATAAGAACTAAGTAGAGAACATGAACTATAAAAATAAGAGAAAAAAACACTCCCTTATGCCCAATCACATGGTGGAGCAAAGATGGCTGCCACTAAATCGGAAAGCTGAAGTGTATAGTACATTTAAAAAAAAAAAAACAAATAATGAAAATAAGGACTGGAAAACAGAGTGAGGGGAAAAAGTGGAGGAAAAAATAAATAAATATTAAGGAAAAAAAAAAAATTAATTAAAAAAAAATTAATTAATTAATTAATTAAAAATGTTTAATGGTGATTGGTGAATTGCACTCAGATATAACCAGTGAAGTATAGGTTGAAAGTAACATGCCTTGCCCTTAGATGGCAAAATCTTAAACAACAACTACCTTATTTCATTAAGTGCATATGTTATACATAAAAACGTGAAAAATTGGCTGAAATGCAATAAATTGTTATTTGGTTTGAAAAAGTAGGCCTTATAACTCCGCCTATGCCAGTCCCAAGCCCAGATGAAAAAGGAGGAGGGCGGCCTGCATGGAGGCCGTAAGGAGGCAGCCCCTCTACCATGCAAAGGCACAACAGGCCAATCACCTGTTTGCTTTAAACTATGATTACGAGTAATATAAGAGAGAAAACCGGACTGATTCTAAAGGCGATGAACTGGAACGGACTACAACTTATGGAACTTGGAACACAAGAAGTATAAATGGGAAAGAAGAGGAGCTGGTGGAAGAGATGAGGAAAGCAAAATTAGAAATCCTGGCTATTACCGAAACAAAGAAAAAGGGACAAGGAGTCATGCATCTCGATGGCAACACGCTGTTATACAGTGGTGTACCCACATCTGAAAGAGCTAAAGGGGGCATGGGTTGCATTGTTGCCAAAAACCAGAAAGATAGTATCAAGGGATGGAACTTTGTCTCGGAGCGCATTATGGTTGTAAAATTAAAAGAAGGAGAAACCATAGTCAACCTGGTCATAGTGTATGGGCCAAATGAGGATGAGAGAGCAGAGGTCAAGTGTAGCCGCGTATACCGTGGTTTTCTTCAGGTACAGACTATATTAACATATAAAATAAATTCTTATAAGAAACAGAAGATATAAAAAAAATCTTGACACAGATTTTAATTAGGCTAAGCTTCGCTTGTAGAGTCGCGTTAGTCACGTGATTTTTAACCAATCGTAAGGCTCAGTATTATTCAGCCGGCAGGAAATGTAGAAGAGACGCGATTTTTCCCCAGCGGCCCAGTTAGTTGAAAGGGACGCGTCTAGCTAGGAAGACAAGCAAGTGTGTGCTCATAACTCAGTGGTTTACTGCATGCAAGTTTATTCAATTTGAAGAATTAGCAATTCTGAGGATGATAGCATGTTCTCTTCAATGTGCATTTTTGTGTATTTGAATTCTATATTCGAAGTCTGTAAGTAGTCACCACTAATTACTCTACATTATTTGACATGTCGAGATCGAATGAGTGTTGCAGATTTAGAAAGGAAATAATGGCTGAAGGGTTTCCTTTAAATGTATATGCAGGATTGATTTGTTCAGCTGAAGCAATGGCATATCGGGAGAAGATATAGCTATTTTATATCCTGAAGAAGCAGAGTAATCCCTATTGAACTACTAGTATGCACTTACTTGCAAATATGGCATTAAGAACAGGAAAGAATGTCCTTTGAGTAGAACCAGAGTGGTTCGTGTGAAGTTAGAAGCCTAGGCCTATACAGCAGGATTTTGGGAAGAAATATGCTCTGAAGAATAATTGCCATATGTATCTTATATAACCTGTAAGACTGTAGAGAGAAATCCCCAACTCTAGCGGAGTAGCTAGTCATCAAAACCTAACACTCTCGATATAAACAGCAACCCCCACTACCCTACCACGGCCACACAAGGAGGAATTCTTCGAGCTGCTTCAAAGGACAGTGGATGACTGCCTTGATGAAATTATCATGCTCTGAGATTTTAATGCCAGAATATGAAATGACCATGCTAGATGGGGTAGAGTTATCGGAAGATATGGAGAAGATACTCTCAATGACAATGGAAAGCAACTTCTCAGATTCTGCAGTGAAAAAGGCACGAAAAAACACAAGAAAAACGGATTTTTTGGCCTTTTTTATGTCTAAAGACTGTACACAACATCTTGCTTGCTTGTGTCATGTACCATTTGTATTCAAGATAACTAATGTGCAGAGTTGATGAGAAGAACATGGAAAGGACTTGAGATGATGGCACGTGACAGGAGGACTTGGCATGTGTTTGTTGAAGGCCTATGCTCCTTTGGGAGTGGAGGATTATGAATATGAAGGTGCAGAGTCTTCGGTTTCAAGGGAAAATTTCTTAAGATAATGTTGGGTGTGCTGGTGTAGTATTGCTTCTTCTCCAGTAAGAAGTCAGTGCGTTCTCTTGAGGTGTAATTGCTCTCAGCAAATAAATGGTAATGTGTACCCAAAGGCTGTAATGGGGATCTGAAACATTTTTAGAGCTTGCCCACTGTCTGAATCCACTTCAGGATCATATGATGTATCTGAACCAAAATATGTGAACATGTTCACCACATATCTAGCTGCTGAATCACATAAACCAAAGACTTTTATGTGACATCTGTTTGGTTTATGTGGATTATATTGCTTGTATTGCCATCTGCTTTTGTACCTCTATGCCCGTTTAATCAAAACTGAGATTTTGGAATAAGTGAAAGGCATTCAGAAATTTTTGCAACAAAATGTTCATAAATGGTTCTGTCTTTTCTTTTCCTTGTGAATGTCATCAGAGACATGAAGCATAATATGATATCATGCTTCATTTCTTTCTATTTCTTGAAAACATGTAACTAAACCAAGGTGTATACAGTTCTGCAGATGTAGAAAAGTTGTCATGAATGAATGGTTTCTTCTGAATCCCAATATTTATTGGGACAGCAGTAAATCTATCCAGGTCAGAGCATATGACTTTGGTCCATCTAGCATACATTAAATATTGTTTTTAAGGATTATTCTGAATAAATTGGAGTTTGGCATAATAACTGATATACTGATGCATGTAATCTTTAATTTTGTCAGTAAATGAAACACTATATCATTTCAGTAGGGTTGACAGGTCAAGCCCTTTAGTCACACCTTTTGACAAAACTGAAACACATTCTGTGTCATGCCTTCAGCAATTTCTATCCACTCTGGTACATCTTGTGAGACTCTACTTGCCTCACAGCTTGTAGCTGTACTGTTAACTTTACTGGTTGTTTGAAAAGGGTTTGTACCTTTTCCTTTCCCTTTAGGCCTACTGACAGAAAGTTTAACAGTTGTTATGCTATCTTACACCTGTTCCTTCAGCTGCTCAGTATCCCCATCAGATTAATCACTTTCATGAATACTCTAACATGAAGTCTTTGCAAAGTCCTCATCTGAATCACTAAGTCTAACTGAAAAACTACTGTCGCTATAATTCTCTTCTGTTCACTAAGAAATAAGCAGCCGTTCTTAATCAGCTTATAACCAGTGTTAGGAATGAATCTCTTGTGATTGCTCATAAACAGATGATTAGCAGGGCTGGTAACGGATATAAAGAAGTATAAAATTTCAGTTTTATAAATTTTTTTCCCCATTCCCTAATGGTCACACAGTCACGCCAGTGTAATTATATGATTTAAACCAGCTTATTGCCAGGTATTTTCAAATTTTCTGTTCAAATTCAGACACATATCATGCTGGTACAAGATATGGTTTGCAGATTAATGTAAAGGTAAAAGTGATGTGTAGTAATACTTGTGGGTTAGAGGGAGTTAAAGCTGTTTGACAAAACTTGAAACTCACTTGTGGTAGATTAAGGCTAGCTATAATGTAAGTTCTAATAGCCAGTCTGGCAACATAAGAGACACAGTCTCCTTATCCAAACTTCTATTATTATTTTTTTTTTAATGTATGAATGAAGATATTGAGTTATATCAGTTATAATTACTATATAGGCCCTATGTTGCCTCTAAGTCCAAATAATTTCTTCAGTTGCCAAAACCTGATGTTGCTTCACTTTTCTTGTCCATAGTGTTTGCATTTGTATGTTTTCCATTTCCTAAAAGTTGTCTATTCATACCTGTCACAGTGTAACAACAACAACAAATAAAAACAAAGGGATAGGAATGAAGTAGAGTAATGGGAAGGCTTGAAGTGTTTGGACAGACTTTTTAATGTACTTTTAATATTTCATCAACAATATGTAGCACTTGTACCTCACAAGATCTTCATTTTCCCCTGCCACTCCTACACTAATCATTATATATTTGTTTTTGTTCTTGCTATAATCATTTATTAGTTGATTAATTTCTAGCTCCACTTTTCCATGACCTCAAGCTCTGCACTCCCTACCAAGGCTGTTGATGACCTGCTGATACTTTATTTAGTTCTCACATTACTTACTCCGCTCTTCCCATTTGAATATATTTTTAACTGTTATCACCTGCCTTATTGTTCCCTCTACCATTCATGATATCCCTCTGTATTCTTACTCCTTTTTGCCAGCTATGTTCCCAGACAGGCGATGTCTTCTGTCTGTGGTTATAAGCATATAGGCTTTTTGACTGGGCCATCACATATGTGTTTATCTGATGCACAGGCCATGGTGATATGCATCCCTTCATTTTGATTGTGTTTCAATCAAATACCACCTACTTTACTTTTATTTATGTAAAAACATACTCCCTACTTTACTTTTGTTTATGTAAGAACATACTCCCTACTTTACTTTTGTTTATGTAAGAACACACCCCTACTTTACTTTTGTTTATGTAAGAACATACTCCCTACTTTACTTTTGTTTATGTAAGAACATACTCCCTACTTTACTTTTGTTTATGTAAGAACACACCTGCTACTTTACTTTTGTTTATGTAAGAACATAATCCCTACTTTACTTTTGTTTATGTAAGAGCTATTGTAGACCGAAAGGGATGCATCAGAGAAGAGTTGGCTTCTCAAAAAGCAGCAGCTGGGAGACTTTTTCAGGCCATAAATTGAGGATTCCTCAGCAAGAGAGAGGTTGGTAAGAAAACGAAGATGGCTGTATACCGCTCCACCTATGTCCCAGTCTTGACATATGGATGCGAGTCATGGGCAATGACTACAACCCACAAAAGCCAGATCCAAACCTCAGAAATGAGGTATCTGAGGAAGGTGGTTGAAGTAACAAGAAGAGACATGGTCCGCAACCAGACAATACGTCAAGGCCTAAAATGCCACCCTCTGCAGACCCAAGTAGAACAGTCCCAACTAAGATGGTTTGGCCATGTCTGCAGAATGGGAGAAGATCGGCTACCACGACAAGCATGGGAAACAAAGAGCCAGGGATCCAGACCCCCAGGACGACTCAGAGTCTGCTGGGAGGACAACATTAGACAATCTTTGAAGGACCGAGGACTAGAATGGAACCAGGCCAGGAGGAAGACAGCCAATAGGATAGTCTGGCGCTCTCTCTTCCAAACCTCTACACCTCACGGTAGAAGGGGAACGACTAAGTAAGTAAGTATGTAAGAACACACCCCCTACTTTACTTTTGTTTATGTAAGAACACACCCCCTACTTTACTTTTGTTTATGTAAGAACATACTCCCTACTTTACTTTTATTCCCATGAGAACACACCCCCTACTTTACATTTATTCCTGTGAGAAAACACCCCCTACCCCCCCTACATTTATTCCTGTGAGAACACACCCCCTACTTTACATTTATTCCTGTGAGAGCACATCCCCTACTTTACATTTGTTCCTGTGAGAACACACCTCCTACTTTATGTTTATTCATGTGAGAACACACCCCCTGCATTTGTTCCTGTGAGAACACACCTCCTACTTTATGTTTATTCCTTTGAGAACACACCCCCTGCATTTGCTCCTGTGAGAACACACCCCCTACTTTACATTTATTCCTGTGAGAACACACCCCCTACTTTACATTTACTCCTGTGAGAACACACCCCTACTTTACATTTATTCCTGTGAGAACACTAGTTTTCAATTATGTGAAGTCCTCATTAGTACTTCTCTAGCATAAAATTTGACTGCACTCTACCTCACAGGGAACTAAAAGGTAAGTAACAGAAGAGATCTATTGCTGACAAAATGAAATAAAGTGACTCAATTGGAAAATTTGTATCAAATTTCCTTCATTTATGTCATTATTCTGTGATAAAATTTACTAAATTTAGCACTTCCTGGCAACATTTGTAACTTGTTTGTATATCTGATTTCAAGAACAGTGTAAAAAAAAAAAAAAAATTAATTACATTTGTAAAAATTCTCAGATGATTATATTAACTGAAACTTAGATTCTAGCTAAGTATAGCCAGCAGGTGAGCCTGAACATCAGTCTAAAAAAAGACAAAGGTCATGACACTCAATGGGAGCAACCCCAAGCCCATAACAGTAGGGAATAAACAACTAGAACAGACAGACATACCTAGGATGCATAGTAACACCAGATGGCAGAGAAAGCAAAGACATCAACAACAGAATGAACAAAGCAAGAACAGCCTTTTTTAGTCTAAACAACATCTGGAAGTCCTCTCAGTACAGCACAAGCACAAAATTAAGATTATATCAGAGCTGTGTGCTTTCTGTGCTTCTCTATGGTGCAGAATGCTGGAGAGTTACAGAGAAGGAAATGTTGAAATGTTCCTCTTTTCACACAACATGCCTAAGAAAATTCACCAAATCTTTTGGCCAAATACCATCACCAACCAAGATCTGCTTACTTGGAGCAAGCAAGAAGACATGCACACCATCATAGCTGGCAGACGCTGGAGCTGGGTTGGCCATGTCCTCAGAAGAGACCCCGATGCCATCACAAGAACAGCTACGCTATGGACCCCTGAGGGAAAACGAAAGAGAGGCCGACCAAAAACAACTTGGCAGAGGACTGTGGAGGCTGAGATGCAAAGAATGAACCAGAGTTGGGGCACCGTACGAAGGATGGCCGCCGTCTGAGCAAAGTGGAATCAATTTGTTGTTGCCCTACAAAACGCCACCAGGCGTGATGGCCACTGACTGCTTTGACGGTTGGCAGCTAAGGATCAAAGAAGAAGAAGATTCTAGCTATCAAATGGTAAAAGTTACATTTTTCAAACATGATCTTACACACATTTAGTATACATTTGAAAATCTCTGAATGACTCAGAAAAATCCATAGGGCACAAACTGTTTAAAATGCCATCATGGACATACTATCATCAAACATGTATAACACCCTTTTTTAATCTGCTTCAACATTCCTATATGGCTGCTAATTGTCATAGCTGATGTTTGTTGCCATTACATGTTGTTTATAACTCTCAGGTCCTTACCAATGGTGTTGATGCTTTCTAAAATTTGAAAATTTTCTCATGTTTTACTGTGTCAAATGCCTTAGTGCAATGTATAAAGTACAAGTATAGATAGATTATAGGTAGAAGTTATAATTTTTAAACAATGTATACACATTTTGCATGCACTTGACAGCTCTGAATCATTCAGAAGAAAATCAGTATGACAAAGACTGCTGAATGTGACGTTGGACGTACTGCCATTAAACGCGTATTTCTCTTCCTTATATTTTCAGGTTGTTATATTTTCTCACCATTATTACAAAAAAAAAAAAACAAACTTTGAGTGATATTTCTTGTGATATCTATATCTCAGATAACCAGCATGTAACTAATTGTCTAAGATTTTGTGACATATATTTCATTTTTCCTATCAGATTGCAAAAAAGCATGGAACAGAAGATCCCATTCTTGGATCAAAAAATTAAACAAGATATGAGTACAGATTTTAAAGTGAGTATTCCTTTTAATTCTTGATAACAAATCTTTATACAGCCGTAGCCAAAGTGAGTTAAACTGAGAAATCTGTTAAAATATTGTCCATTTTAACATTTTATTACTTATTGCTGGGTTCTTTGTGTTTTATTGTCTGTAACAGTGTAGTATATGTAAATGTAAAATAAGGTCCTCATCAGGGACAGAGGCATAAAACAGTTGAGAAAAGAAAGTAATTTAAATACATAAAAGCATATAGTTGTTAAATTGGGGCAGTGTTTAAGACTGAAGTGGTTTGTTTCAAACTTGAATATGTTCAATATTTTGTTTTCAGGGACACACTGAAGATAGTTGTCAAACTGATGCAATGTTTAAGACTGAAGTGGTTTGTTTCAAACCTAAATATGTTCAATATTTTGTTTTCAGGGACACACAGTGAAGATAGTTGTCAAACTGAGGCAATGTTTAAGACTGAAGTGGTTTGTTTCAAACTTGAATATGTTTAATGTTTTGTTTTCAGGGACACACAGTGGAGATAGTTGTCAAACTGAGGCAATGTTTAAGACTGAAGTGGTTTGTTTCAAACTTGAATATGTTTAATGTTTTGTTTTCAGGGACACACAGTGAAGATAGTTGTCAAACTGAGGCAATGTTTAAGACTGAAGTGGTTTGTTTCAAACTTGAATATGTTCAATATTTTGTTTTCAGGGATACACAGTGAAGATAGTTGTCAAACTGGGGCAGTGTTTAATTTAAGACTGAAGTGGTTTGTTTCAAACTTGAATATGTTCAATATTTTGTTTTCAGGGACACACAGTGAAGATAGAAAGTGAAGGTGAGGAAGATGGTCAGGTTTCTGCATGGAGAGACAGTACGAGGACCAGTTCCACATCTGTATATCCTGCTGGGGATATTTTACACAGTAATGCTTTACAACTTTTTTAACACAAATGTAACCTGTGCTAAATATTTAACCACTATCAACAAATATGTAACATAATAAGTCTTATTTATACACATCCACCACAGACATCATAATATTTAGGGTTTCTACTCGTTATGCACACGTCTGTGTTGTTTTTTGGGGTTTTTTTAAATTTGAATTATTATTATTATTTTTTATCTTTAGTCCATACAAAAAAATCCCATGCAGCAAATTTTACTTATTTGGGGCAGTGGCGTAGTGAGGGTTTTTAGCACTGGGGGCGAAACAGGAAAAAAATGAGTCCCCCCCCATCACTGCCAGATAAAATACATGTTCATTTTGTAGACCAGTCAAAAGAAAGTATAAAGAACTAATTTAGGCACTGTTGTGACTTTTAAATTCTATTAAAACAACAGAATGAATTATTGAGAAAATGTGAAATTTAAGAATTAGTTTAAACACAAAAGAAAAGAAATAAACTGCTCTTTCTAATAAGCTTTTCATTTTAACAGCATAAACAGTACATCACAGATGTCCATTTTTTTTTTTACTACATATTGATCTTTAGCACCTTCATTCCTGCAAATTGATCAATTATGTTATCAAAATGAATGTTCTCAAGAGTGTCTCTTTCAGTACTAAGAAGTTACAGATTGCTCCCATAGACACTCATAAATATGAAAGAATTAGCTTTAGTGTACTAAACAAATGCTCACAACTGGCTACTGAAGTAGAAATTGTTAGCAGAATTGACAGTGCTGTGTGTAAATTTGGGAATACATCATTTCTATAAGACACCATGAATGAAAGTAAAACCAAAGCAGTTGTTGAACAAAATCAGTTTATGATTACACTAGCATCCTGCAATCGTTTAAGTTCAAAAACAGGACCTTGCCATCAATTGACTTTCATTTCTGTTGGTTAATATTTTTGTTTTCATAATTTAATCTTTAAACCTGAAGAAGAGGAATGGTAACATGAGATCACAATTGTCTCATTCAGATTCTAGAATAAAGGATTGTTGACATTGCCTTTCTTGAGGAATGCTACATTTCATGTCCTCTTATATTTGATATATATTTTTAATGAACTAAGACAGAATGTTGCTTCTTTGATTGTTGTTTTTGTTGTTCTTTATGTTTCAAGTCATACAATAGGACTGACTTGACATTTGAATTAGAAGGTTCTAATTTTTCAGTTGGATTTACTTTCTTGTGATCTCCATGGTTTCCCAATGCAATTACAGCTCCTTGTAGCCTTTTGTAATCTTATTTTAATATCATTGCCTATATTGTTGCCATGGTTACATGTATGATTCTACATCTTGTTGTGGTGTTTCTTCAAGAGCAATATTTTTATTATTTCCTGAATTTATTCTCATTATATTCGTTTTCTCACTGTTTTCCACTTGTTGTCACCTCTCATTAAGTATTTTCATTCTGTCGTACATTTGATTACAGTTTTGGAACAGGAGAGCCACTTGTTGTCATCTCTCAATAAGTATTTTCATTCTGTCATACATCTGATTACAGTTTTGGGACAGGAGAGCCAGGTCATCTGTAAAATCTAGATCATGAAGCTGTTTAATCAGAGTTCAATAGGTTTCTATTGGTTTAAGTTGCTGTTTTCACAACCCAATCTGTAGTCTGTAGGAAGGGAAATTGTAACAACAGGCATCCCTGTTGCACTCCAGTTCTTAAGTTTTCATTTGGGAAAAATGTCAAGTCTTCATGTGTTTTCTTCATTAATTTAATAATATCAATGGGACTCCATAATGCCTCATCATTTTCCAAAGTGGTTCTCTGTCTACACTGCCAAAGGCCTTGTCATAGTCCACATATCTAATGTAAAGAGATACTTTCCATTTCAGACTTTGATCCACTATTATTCTCAATGTGGCATTCTGGTCTGTAAAGGATTTGCTATGCCTAGAACCTGTTTGTTCTCTACCCATAGACTCTTAACTCTTAGTATACGAGCGGCCTTTTATGACTACCATTACAGATTTTGCAATAAATAATTTATTTATAAAGATAACATAAGTGTTATATATCAAAATGTGAAGAAATGAAACCCCTATATCATGCATGAAACTAAATTCTTCAGTGGTTTTAAACATGCATTCAGCTATAAATTTTCGCTATTGACGGGGATCGATCATCGGCCTCTCTAGAAGGCCGCTCGTATACTAAGAGTTAGGTTCTTGGGGATGAACCTGTTAAATATTTGTTTCTGGAACTAATAATAAAATTATTGACATTTAATTAAAGCACTTGTAAATCTTTTTCTAAGTCTCCTGTATAAGGCAGTTTGATTAGAAGATCATTCTTTAAATTCTGATGGTATTTCTTCTCTCTCCCAGACAGTTCCACAAATCAGACTCAATGTCTCAACAGACTGGATCCACGAAATACCCCTGACTTCCAGCCAGCAATAATGGAGCTACAGGTCAACTGTGAAAAACCACCTAAGGAAGAAATAAAGAAAGACATAAAGCTTCTAACAGAAGGAAAAGGAGCTGGTCCTGATGACATTCCAGTAGAGGCTATCAAAGCAGAAATGGACACCTCTACAGAGATGTTATACAAATTACTTGGTAAATTGTTTGTGGTTTAAAAAATATCTACAGGATGTGGTAACTGGTCCCATGCCCAATCCTCGTTAATCTTCTATTATGACATGCCTGGAAGATAACTGTTAGTATTCCTTACTCCCTTTGCAGCCCTTAGTAACCCACTGGTGTGATAAGCAATAGCTTATGGCACATGAAATATTTTAATAGAGGTCTGTCAGTTTAACTCACACAAATGTTAGCTGCTTGTCTCATACATTACAGCTTGTTATTCATGATGCCATTATGTCAGCCATCAGTAGAAGAACTTATAACATCTGCCTGCAGAATTGTTAGGCATTTTAAACATTCTTCTGCAGCAACTGGTCACCTTCTTGAAACACAAAAAGAATCGGGATTGCTTGAACATCAGCTATGTCAAGATGTTGTGTGACCTATAGGAATTTTTTACATGTTACATCGTCTTACAGAACAGAAACGTGTAATCTCATTGTTCAACATAGAAGTTGGTGATCATGACAGCAAAAGCCTGAATTTGACAACAAATCATTGGAATCTGGTGTCTCACATTCTGACATTACTGAAGCCCTTTGAGCAACTGACTGATGAAATCAGCAGTGCAAATGCATGTATGTCACTGGTCTAGTCAGCCATTCAAGCTATCTTGCTGTCTCTGCAGAAGGACATATATGATGATGGAATCAAGAAGATGGTCACAGAAATTATATCAGCATTGAAATACAGGCTTTCTAGTCTGTTTGATCATGAACTTTTTGTTGTTTCTGCAGGGTTAGATCCCCATTTTAAACTTAACTTCTTAAATGAAGTACAGAAAATTAAAGGCAGGGCAAAAGTATAAGCAGCTGTAACATTATGTCAATCTCAGGAAGTCAACACTGTCAGTGACAACAGTATGTCAATCTCAGGAAGTCAACACTGTCAGTGACAACAGTATGTCAATCTCAGGAAGTCAACACTGTCAGTGACTACAGTATGTTAGTCTCAGGAAGTCAACACTGTCAGTGACAAAATTATGAAAGTGAAATATGAAAATCCACCCAGTAAGAAGAGTAAGATCGCCTCAGATGATTTCTGGGCCTCATGGGATTTGGTGCAAACATACAATGACCAGCCTGAAACCAGTACTTCAAACCTTATTGAAGATCAACTGAACATGTTTCTGAATGAACCATATGTGCTGAGGGATATTGATCCAATGTAGTGGTGGCAGACCAACGCTGACAGGTTTTCTATTCTCTGTTCCTGTGCACAACTATATCTTGCTGCATCTCCAACAAGCGTCCCAAGAGAACGTCTGCTCAGCACTGCCGGCAACATGTTTTCAGATAACAGATGTTGTCTTTTGGCAGATAATGTGGAGAGGCTGTTTTTTTTTTTCCCCTTTTTTTTTTTTTTGAAAGCCAATGCATGTTTCATGCAGCAATTTAAAAATTGATTTAACCCGAATTGTCCCAGAACTTTTTTTTTCGATTGTTTTGATTTGAACCACATAGACAATGTCCATAGGTCCTGAAACCATGGAAAATACCTTTCGGACATCGACCCATGCGTAGTTTACCGAATAATGGGCGTTGCCAAATGGCAACACAGGGACATGCACAGAGATTTTTTCAAAAATGCTATTTTCATAAAAATCTATGAAATAAACCGCAAAAAAGATAATTTTTCTGTTATTTTCTTACATTTATTGAATCTTTGACTATGGAATTATTGATAATGGAATGAAATATTGAATTTTTTTGGGATGGTATAGTGAAACTATGATTGAATTACTAAATGAAATGCTGAAGCTATGAATGAAATTATTGTTTTGTGTGGTAAGCTTGGAAACATTTGATACAAAGGCCAACATCACATTTGACGCAAGCGGTACATCCGATTGTTGTGCAATAGCCACCAGCGCAACGTCTTTTATTTGCAATAGGAATGATGTAGTCATACATGCCACACCTCGGAGATGATAAACCTATACACAAAATTCAAAAACACTGAACAAAGACCCGCAAAACCTGTACAAAAAAAAAAGACTGAAAAATATATCAAAAGAGTTAATTCGTGTAAAAAAATTTTTTCAATTACAGCTGCATTATAACTGAGGCATGGAGGCAAGTCTTCGCTTATTTTAAAACTCAAACAATATTTGTCTGAGTTTATTTTACACTGTAAAAATGATGTGACCGTGTCATCATTTAGTCTATTTCTGTGCTTAATTATCACTGACAGACCAGGAAATCTTGTGTTTGATAGGACCTTATAAAAGAATTCTGAGACACAGTAATAAGGGGTGTGAGTTAGAAATCCTAAACCTAATTCTAAACTCAAACCTTAATCTTAACCCTAACAACAACGTTCAAGGATGACATCAAAGAAGACGTTCCACTGTTCTCACAACTAATTTTACTACTTCGTTATTATTATTATTGCAAAGAGAAAAATTGAACTAAACTATATTATCCTGATATATGACATGGAATGGGGAAGTTTCTAGGGCGGTTTAGAATTAGTTCAATAAATATTTGGCGTAATTTTAAAAATAATAAAATCACGTTACCATATAAATTTAAAAAAGAAAATAAAAAAGCTCATAATTTGCTATGAAAATATAAACTGGCGCTAACGTAATTTATTCTCTACCGAACTTCAA
Source organism: Oreohelix idahoensis (assembly GCA_024509875.1). Lineage (NCBI taxonomy): Eukaryota > Metazoa > Mollusca > Gastropoda > Stylommatophora > Oreohelicidae > Oreohelix > Oreohelix idahoensis. Next base: position 261,138 of record JAMPIV010010825.1, on the reverse strand, counting down.
ACATGAAAATAGCCATTTCAGCCTAATCGGCAGTTTTAAATACCCCCATTTGACTATTTTCAACTGTCAATACGTCAACCAGAGATAGTAATTAATTATTTAATAAAATAACTCACTGGATGATCAAAATAATGATATATCCACCAAAGGAAAATCAGAATGATTTTAAAGAAAGGAAATTAAAACTGAAAAGAGAAGTAACTTAAAAAAGAATTCTGATCAGGTTAAGATACAAATTTGCCTTCCTTTTGTGATTTTATTTTCCAGTTTCATATTTCTTTTTATATTATTATTAAAATATACATTTCTTATGCAGATTCTACAAGTTTTAGTGAAATCAAGTAATATGTATCTTTATCCATTTTTGTTGTTGTTGTTTTGCTTAAAAGATGATTTTTTTTATTCACGTGGCCTAACATCTCGCCGAATCTCATGATGCAAATATCGGCTGTGGTGTAGCACAAGACGATTGATTTATATATATTTAATAATTAGGCGAAAAAACCTGTACATAAATTATGTACGGGGCGTACACATTTGAAAATGCTAAAACCTTGTACAGATTATGGGTAAACCATAGCATGTGGCATGTATGTCATACATGCCACACCTCGGAGATGAAAAACCTGTACACACAATTAAAAAACCCTGTACAAATACCTGCAAAACCTGTACCAAAAAAAAAAAAAAGACAGGGGAAAAAAGTATCACAAGCGTTAATTCGTGTAAAAAATTTGTCGATTACAGCTGCATTATAATTGAGGCATTGGGACTTTACCTTTTAAAGCAAGACTTCACTTATTTTACAACTCAAACAATAAATGTCTGAGTTTATTTTACAATCTAAAAATAATGTTATCATGTCATCATTTAGTCTATTTCTGCGCTTAATTATCACTAACAGACCAGGAAATCCTGTGTTTGATAGGACCTTATAAAAGAATTCTGAGACACAGTAATAAGGGTTATGGGTTAGAAATAATAAACCCAAACCTTAATCTTAACCCTAACAACAACGTTCAAGGATGACATCAAAGAAGACATTCCACTGTTCTCACAACTAATTTTACTACTTCGTTATTATTATTATTGCAAAGACAAAAATTGAACTAAACTATATTATCCTGGAATGGGGAAGTTTCTAGGGTGGTTTAGAATAAGTTCAATAAATATTTGACGTCATTTTAAAAATTATAAAATCACTTTATCATATAAATTTTAAAAAAAATAAAAAGCTCATAATTTGCTATAAAAATATAAACTGACACTAACGTAATTTATTCTCTACTGAACTTCAAAAATGAAAAAAAGCCATTTTAGCCTAATTAGCAGTTTTAAATACCCCCATATGACTAGTTTCAACCGTCAATACGACAACCAGAGATAGTAATTAATTATTTAATAAAATAACTCACTGGATGATCAAAATAATGATATATCCACCAAAGGAAAATCAGAATGATTTTAAACAAATGAAATTAAAACTTAGAAGTAACTCAAAAACAACTTTTCCAGGGATTCTGATCGGGTTAACCCTTTGAACCCGAGGTCCCGAAATTTCGGTCCGTGCGTAAAAAATCCTCTCCCCGAGAGACCGTAATCTCGGTCTGACACACCTAGCTTAGCAAAATGGGGTGGGAATGGAAATGTGTAAAAAATAATGACGTCAGGAAGTACACATATCTCGTGGAATGTTAGACCAAGATGGCGGCGCCCACGACGTGATAATATTTTGCAATTTTTTAACTGTTTTCACAATGAAAAGGCGTGTTGAAAATCCAGGAAATAGCCATTCTAAAAGGCTAACAACGGAACAAGCTGTTGAACTTGTGCTCAATGATTCGGAGGATGATGAATTAGATTTAGATGGTGATTATTGTGAAAGTGACATCGAAAATGAATCGAGTGACGGAACTTGTGAATCAGATTATGATCAAACTAGTTCTAACCCTATTCCTGGCCCCTCAGGGGATCGGGCTATGGTGCAGGGGCGTGGAAAGGGGCGTATCCCACACAATGTATCAAGTAAATTTGAAACAGGTTGGTCTACCGCAAATATATTTAGACCTATGTTTACCGTAGACAAAACATTTGTGGAACAGATAGGCCCTAAGAATATTTCAAATTCCATTTCTCCTGAGAGTAAAGCCATTGAATTTTTGGAACTTTTCCTCGACAGTAATTTCTGGCACAATTTGTGTGAGCAGACAAACAGACGTGCTGAGCAAGTAAAAAGCAAAAAGCCAACCAGCTACTATGCTAAAAAATTATAAAGATGTAACAGTGCCAGAGGTAAAAGCATTCTGTGGACTGCGTCTTCAAATGGAGCACAGTGTGAATAAACCACGTTACGAAGATTACTGGTCCAGCTCGTCTTCGAACTTCATTTCGCAAACTCCTGGATTTCGCACTGTAATGGAACGTGATCGCTTTCTTGCTTTATGGACATTTCTTCATCTTGTAGATGAAGAGGACCCTGCTCTGGATAAAGCAGATAAACTGTACAAAGTAAGGCCCATGCTGAATTTGTTGCTTCCAAGATTTCGATATTATTATTCACCCTCACAACACTTGAGTTTAGACGAGGGCATGATCCCCACTAAAAGCAGACTTGCCTTCAAACAATACATAAAATCAAAGCCCGTAAAGTGGGGAATAAAGGCTACTGGCAATAACATTTGTGTTGTGTGTGCATACAAATTCAACAAACATGTTAGTGACTTCCCAGACATGGACTACAAAGACAGACCATTCAAAAAAGTGAAGACGAAATTCTGGTGTAAATATTGTGAGAGCTATCTGTGCCTAAAGGAAGGGTCTACATGCTGGGAGGACTGGCACACTAAGCAGGAATATTGGAGATGATCAGGTTAGTCAATTTTAAGATACAATAGTTAAAACTGACTATATTGTTGGGTCACAATAACTAGTTTTGCTTATGTGTCTGTTTTGTGCATTTTTTGCTCAGGAGCCCAGGGGAATGGGATTTTACAGGCTGGGTGTCCAGGGTTCAAAGGGTTAAGATACAAATGTGCCTTGCATTTGTGATTTTTTTTTCCATTTTCATATTTCTTTTTATATTATTATTAAAATGTACATTTCTTATGCAGATTCTCCAGGTTTTAGTGAAATCAAGTAATATGTAGTGTTATCCATTTATTTATTTTTCTTTATTTTTTTATGCTTATAAGCAGCAGTACATAAAAAAAATTATGCTCAATGCGACGTAATCGTTAAAATAATCGGTAATGTGCTGGCAGCCATCAGCATTAGCGAAAAATGATACATGAACGACACACCATGTGGACCCTCGCAAATCCCGCATCAATTGAAAAATAGGCAGCTTGATTTTATTGGTTGATATTTTTATTCACGTTGCCTAACATCTTGCTGAATCGCACGATGCAAATATCAGCTATGGTGTAGCGCAAGATGATTGATTTAAAAATATTTAACAATTAGGTGAAAAACCTGTACAGAGATTATGTATGGGGTGTACACATATGAAAATGCAAAAACCTTGCACAGATTATGGGTAAACCATAGCATGTGGCATGTTTGCATGCTTTTAAAGGTTCAAAATGGATGTCTGTTGCATGAATAGAAAACATTTATAGAGACCTTGAATCTTCAGAAGCTGGCTGTATAAGTCATTTAGGTGTATGACATGGCAATAAGAGTGCTGTCAGACTAGCTTCATGTGCACCCATAGTGGAGACACTGGTCCTGCACAAGGGAGAGATACTGAGGACAGTTAATGATCATCTGTTAGAAAACAACACTGCAATAGATGAATCAACAAGGTTAAGATAGCTGGAATGTGGCACCAAACATAAGACTAGCTGGTATGACGTATGAGATGATGTATCCTACATGTATACAGTCAGGATGCTACAGTACAGTAAGCATTCCTACACTTCAACATTTGCTGAGGAAGACTTAGCACCAATGGGTTTGCCTGGATTGTAATGATGTTGATCATGAATAACAATCACATAATTATCAGGAAATTGTGCTTATGTGTTTGTTACTACATTTTGCTAACAAATTTTAACTAAACATATAAGACATGCATTTCTTTATTTATCTTTGCTGATTACTTTTATTATTACAGGTGTTTATTCTTGTCACCTGTGCAATACTCATTTCTTCCAACTTGATGTCTTGGATAAGCATATGAAAACAGTACACAGAAATGGAGGCTGGGAGTTTAATAATAAATGCAGTGATCTTCAGAATGTGTTACCACAGGACAGTGGAAATAACATGAATGAAGCAGTGAATAAGATTGGAGATGCCACTTTTACTGATGTAGCAAGAGAAGATAGCATTAACCTGAGACTCACTGGTAATGAAGCATCAGTGAACCTCATCAACAGTCAGGAAAGGACTGCTAAAATATTTGACAACCTACACAGTAATACATCAGTTTGTAAAAATCGAGCAGTAGTCTACAAAAACACAAAAGAATACATACAGGAGAGAAGCCTTACAAGTGTGATATTTGTGGTGCAGCATTTACTGAGAGTGGTAGTCTACAAAGTCATAAAAGAATACATACAGGAGAGAAGCCTTACAAGTGTGATGTTTGTGGTGCAGAATTTACTCTGTGCAGTATTCTACAAAAACATAAAAGAATACATACAGGAGAGAAGCCTTACAAGTGTGATGTTTGTGGTGCAGCATTTCCTCGGACAGATAACCTACAAAGTCACAAAAGAATACATACAGGAGAGAAGCCTTACAAGTGTGATGTTTGTGGAGTAGCATTTGCTCAGACAGGTACACTACAAAGTCATAAAAGAATACATACAGAAGAGAAGCCTTACAAGTGTGATGTTTGTGGTGCATCATTTGCTCAGAGCGGTAATCTACAAAAACATAAAAGAATACATACAGGAGAGAAGCCTTACAAGTGTGATGTTTGTGGAGTAGCATTTGCTCAGACAGGTACACAACAAAGTCATAAAAGAATACATACAGAAGAGAAGCCGTACAAGTGTGATGTTTGTGGAGTAGCATTTACTCAGACAGGTAAACTACAAAGTCATAAAAGAATACATACAGGAGAGAAGCCTTACAAGTGTGATATTTGTGGAATAGCATTTACTCACACAGGTAAACTACAAAGTCATAAAAGAATACATACAGGAGAGAAGCCTTACAAGTGTGATGTTTGTGGAATAGCATTTACTCACACAGGTAAACTACAAAGTCATAAAAGAATACATACAGGAGAGAAGCCTTACAAGTGTGATGTTTATGATGCAGCATTTACTTAGTTGGTCACCTAGAAAGACATAAAAGAATACATACAGGAGAGAACGAATGAACAAACTTTATTTTCAAAGGGTTTAGAATTGGGCACGCAGGCTGTCTACCATTCTGCAATTTCTTTTCTCTCGTATTCCATAGTGAATCCATTAATTCTCACATGTATCTTAAACATTACTTAAATAATAAAATAAAATAAAATACAATAAATTAAAATCCCAACATTGTAACAGTACAATAACAGTTACACAGATTTACAGTACCTTATCATAATTAATACTAAACAGTGCAAAATTGTCTTAAAACCTACATATGAGGTTATATAATTATTTAGCAATTAAATTAGGGTGGCATATAATCTGCACTTATAATGTATTTGAAAAGTCTGTGATTGAATGAATATGGACTAAGCGTGTTGTTTAAGTAATGTGGAAGATCAGTTGCCACCTTGACTGCCTGGATTTCTGCATCACAGTTGTTACAGAATTTCCCCGTTGGTACTCTGACCGTATCCCTAGTGTTGTTTGGGTATTCTATGTACACTCCTGCTCCTCCATTCTTTACTGCATTCTGTGCTGACCCATCCATGTATACTTGGACCCAGAGGTCCTGTGGGTATTCATCATCCAGGAAACTGAGAGTGACTGTCCTACATTACATGCTGTTCTGCTCATCCCTGTCGAATATTCCTTTCACTTTTGTCTGGATGTGTATTGGTAGTTCAGGCTCTTCTCTCCAAGGGGTTTGTTCTGGCACAGACTTTAGGGGGCTGTCAACTTCAGGCAGGTCTGAGGTTTGTCTATGAAATCGTTTGGCCTGGTGGATGAAGCTGCTTCTTTTCAATCACCCCATTGCTAGGTTTTGGAATCTGTCCTTCATTGGATGGCTTGGCATACAGAGGAACTTTTCTGCCTGTGTTAGCACTTTCATATCTCTTCATTCTCGAAGTGCTTGCATCCTCCCCATTTTCTCCATCTCCACTATAGGCGTTGATTTCATTGCCCCCATGATGACCCTAAGCGCCTGGTTTTGCACCTTATCTAGCTCTTGTAATGTGGTGTTTTATGCTGGACACCACGCAGCTGACCCATATTCCAGGTGTGGTTGTATGCCCTGCTGGTAAACTTTACTAAGTATTTTCCCGCTGGCTCCCCATGTGGTTCCACTTAGTTTTTTCAGGATGGCTAACTTCCTCCTGGCCTTTGTTGCTGCCTTGTTGATGTGCTGCTTCCATGTCAGCCTATCATCGAATGTAACTTCGAGATAGGTGGGTTGTTTATCTTCTCTCAGGAGCTCTTCATTTATCTTGATGTCACCAGCTTTTTGTTTGGGAGAGAGGGTGAAGAGCGTAGTGCTGCACTTGTCTGTGTTGATGCTGACACACCATCTATTTGCTCACGAGGTTAAGGCATCTATAGCTCTTTGTAGCAGTTTGGTGGCCACTGTTGCATGCTCATCTGTGCACCATATTACCAGATCATAGCGTACATTGCCACTGTCATTTCATGTGGTAGTTCAGCAACCAGGTCGTTGATGTAGACTAGGAAAAGTGTGGGGGACAAAACCCCTCCCTGAGGGACGCCATGACGCAGTAGAATTTTCTTACTCTTGAGGTCATCTAGTTGTACTCTGGCTTTTCTGTTATGCAAGTATGCTTTCACCCATTTGTACATCCTACCATTCACTCTAGAGTTTCTCAGTTTCTTCAGAAGCCCTTCTTTCCAAACCTTGTCAAATGCTTTCCTTAGATCTATCCATGCTGCTAGTACCAGTTTCTTATCTTGGAACGCATCCTCAGTCTCTTGGGAAAGGTAAGTTGCCTGATCTTCAGTAGAATAACACTGCCTAAAGCCCGCCTGCTGGGGTACAAAAAGGTTTTCACTTTCAAGGTACACTGTAGCCTGAGGTTGATGATACGTTCCATTGTTTTGCAGAGACAGCTTGTAAGGCTGATTGGTCTGTAGCTGGAGGCAGTGGAACTGTCTTTTCCTGGTTTTAGGAGTGGTATCATGATTGCTTCCCTCCAGGTCTGTGGAATATATTCAGATATTGAAGATCTGCAGCAGCTTTGTTTTTGCTGCGGTTCCCAAGTTCTTAATCATTTCATTGGACACTCCATCAACTCCTGGCGAAGCTCTAGTTCTCTGAATGTGATTGGTGCCTCCATAACTTCAGGTATGGTTCCATCTCGTCCTGCGTATTGTTGTTTCTCACAAGTCTCCTGTTGCTTCTCTGGGCTTACTTCGATGTTGTTGTCTTTAGCAAAGGAGTCTGCAAAGTGATCAGCTGCTTGTTTTCCCATGAGGATGTTTCCATCTTTGTACAGTGCAATCTTTGAGTTTCTCCCTGTACCCTCATCATTAAGTTGTTTTACCAGCTTCCACAGTTTCCTTGAATCTCTTTCGAAGTTCAAGGACTCTATTTTCTCCTTCCAGCTTCTCCGCCTGGCCTGCGGCTTGGCCCTTTGGAATTTGGCCTTAACTTGCTGGTAGTTATTGTGGTGTTCTTGGCATGGACTGGTCTCTGCCTGCTTTCAAGATGTTTCCACGTCGTTGTGCAGTTGCTCTAGTTCACAATTCCAATATGGTTTGTAGTGCTTACGAGCCTCTCTAGGTATTGTTTCACGAGCAGCCTGTAATATGCATCTGCTGAATTCATCGACTAGCTTATTGATGTCTTTGTCTACAGTCAGATCTCTAGCCAGTATACTAGTACGGTGCTGGTACATTGTCCAGTCTGCCTTCTTGTAGTTCCACCTAGAGAGAGTGCTGCTCTCCTTGACAAGTTCATTTTCTACAATTAGGAAGACTGGCCGGTGGTCGCTGCCTCCAAGTTGTTTCCCTACAACGCGTGTGGTGTTCCAATCCAGGCCGGGTGAGTGGAATGCCAGGTCTGGTGTAGAGGTGGTGTGCCATGATCTCGAGTAGAAGGTTGGTGGGTCGATTGGCTGGTTAATCAGGATAAGCCCATTGTCATCCTGTCAGTTTCCAAGCTCATCACCTCTCCTGTCCATGTGATTATTTATGATGTATAGAACATGTTTCATGTCTCCTCATCTAGGAAATCTTTCATTTTAGCTAACTGGTAAACTTTTTGTGCCGTTTGTTTGGTCAGTACTTGTACATGCGAATTGCAACTTAAATGTTGGTCAATTATGAGTCCTAGTTTTTTATTTTCATTTACATTTTCAATTAAAGAGGTTCCAATGTAGAGCTGAAGTGCTGTTTTCTGTGAGTTTTGTAATTTTTGTCTAGCTGATATTATCATACATTTTGTTTTAATGATATTTATTTGCATGCATGTATTTTTGTTGCTCCACTTAATAAGATTGTCTGTGTCGCTTTGTAATAATATTTCTAGCCTGTTGCAACTTTTATCACTTGTATAAATGATACAGTGATTGGCAAATAGGTCGCAGGAAGAGTGCTCGATGTGTAATGGAAGGTCATTTATGTAAATGGAAAAAAGTAGAGGGCCGAGAATGGAACCCTGAGGAACACCGGTGTCAATAATAGTTGGGCTTGACAAGGAGTTATTGTACCACACTACTTGCTGTCTGTCGGACAGGAATGATTTAAGTAATGTCACTAGTTTAAAGTTAACTTTCATTGTTTATAATTTTCTTACCCTGATAGATAATGAAAATGGCGGACAACAGAGTTAGTGCATGCATGGAACAGCGTGTTATAATGAAGTTTCTTGTGAAAGAAGGCGTGAAACCCGCAAAAATTTACCGAAGACTGCAAGCACAGTACGGTGATGAGATACTCAGTCGCAGTAAGACATTTGAATGGTGTAAACATTTTAAAGAAGGACGTACATCCGTGAACGACAATCCCGGTCGTGGCGGCTCCCAGTCCACAGCAGTCATTCGTGTGAACATCCAGCGTGTGGAACGCCTGATCCTGGAAAATCGACTCATAACCTGTCATGAAATTGCACAAGAGACAAATCTTTCTGTGGGGACGGTGCAGACTATCATTCACGAAAATTTGCATTTTCGGAAAGTTAGTGCACGTTGGGTGCCAAGACAGCTTTACGTTTTGACCGGCAGAGAAGAGTTCAAGTCTGCACTGAGTTGAAGGATCGTTTTGGCAGGGAAGGCCAGAATTTTCTGAATCGCTTCATTACGTGTGATGAAAACTGGGTGCATCATTTCACTCCGGAATCAACAGTGAGGAGTACTGTCGCATTCTAAGTGATGTGCATAACCATCTGCGGGAAAAACGGCCTGGTTTGATAAGAAAAGGCGTCCTGTTTCTACAAGATAATGCACGACCACATACCGCTCACCGCACCACGTGCAAATTACAGCAACTCGGGTGGGAGGTATTGCCACATCCCCCTTACAGCCCAGACCTCGCTCCGAGCGACTTCCTCCTGTTTGGACCCCTGAAAGAGTTCCTGGGAGGTCAGCATTTTAGCACTGATGACAAAGTGAAGCAATGTCCTACGATGGTTCAGGAGTACCGAAATATCTTTCTACGCTAAAGCTTTTCAAGCATTAATTAAACGCTGGGATTAGTGTATAAATGTGGCAGAGGGTTATATCGAAAAATAAATGGCAATTTCACTCCTACAAATATGTTCATTTAATTTAGACAAACAAAAGTCCCGGTTTGACTTGAACGACTCTCGTATATATATGTGTGTGTGTGTGTGTGTGTGCGTGCGTGCGTGCGTGCGTGCGTGCGTGCGTGCGTGCGTGCGTATGTATGTATGTATGTAAAGTTAGTGAATCACTGATAACAGGTGCAGCATAACGCAGTATTTGATTTCTAATTCCGTCAAGCCCTGGTGAGCTATTATCTTGAAGGCCCAGAAGATATTTAGATACTTCATTAACTGTCATAAAAGGAATGTCGGGTGGAACTGAGCTTGTACACTTTTTCTCACAGAATGCTGAAAGTTTGTCTAAGTCACTAGGGGAATGTGGTATTGTCGATTTCAGACTGTTTATTTCTGATTGAAAGTGATTGCTGAAGTCGGTGCAAGTAAATGAAGTGTTGGAAGAGAATGAGTCTGGTGCATTACGTTTTTTCGCTAAGGTGTTAATTGCCTTCCATATTTCCTTACTATTTGATTTGTTCTGAACCATATTTCTAAAACGATTTTTATTTTCTTTGCGAATTAAATATTGAACCTTGTTCCTGTATGTGTTGAGGTCCTTATTTTTGTGCGCTTGATCATAGCCTCCAACACTTCCTGCATGATCCAAGGAGATTTTAATTTGAATTTTCTTAGCTGGTACGTGCGTGTCAAAAGCACTATAAAAAAGTTGTGTCCAGTATGCAATAGCGTCATCCGGATCAGGAAGTTGGTAAACTCGGGTGAGAGGTGCAGTTAGCAAGTCATTTACAAATAATTCCCGACTGAAATGTTTGAAACTTCTAAATTTAATCAATACCGTTTTACTCCCCGAGGAGCATAGGCCCTCAAAAAACACACGCCAAACCCTCCCGTCCGTGCCATCCGCCCAAGCACTCTCCATGCCCCTCCCCTGCATCCAGCTCTCCCCTCCATGCACCCCTTGGTCCACCTCTGCCTCTCCCTCCCTGTGGACCCCAGAACAAGGACCGCCCCGCCATCAACAGGTCTCCCCAATGCGTGTCCCACCAATAAAAATCTTCAACTCAAATGTGAAGTCAGTACTATTGTATGGCTCTGAGACATGGAGAACAACAAAGACAACAGCCAAAAAGCTACAGACTTTCATAAATGGGTGCTTGCATAGAATGGAGGGATTAAAATGGTATGATAAGGTTACCAACGAGGAACTGATGACAAGAACCAGATAAGTGCCAGTGGAACAAGAGATGAGAAGATGGCGATGGATAGGACACACACTGAGGAAACCTGTTGATAGCATTACAAGGCAGTCCTTGTTCTGGAACCCCCAGGGCAAGAGAGGAAGAGGTAGACCAAGAAGCACATGGAGAAGGGAGCTGGAAACAGAGGTGGAAATGATGAGGAGAACGTGGAAAGAACTTGAGATGATGGCACGTGACAGGAGGACTTGGCATGTGTTTGTTGAAGGCCTATGCTCCTTTGGGAGTGGAGGGTTATGAATGAATGAAGGACCACAACAGTAAACATCAAATTGACAGTCATAATGGAAGAGATTCTGACCACAGGTTACCCATAATTATGTTTATTAACGAAAAGAAAAGACAACATCGTAGCAATAAAGAAATGTCTCCACTATCCTTGTAAGCCTAAATAAGTTATCACATTAACACCACAGGAAAAAATGACAACAGACTTCACTCAATTACATACACGAGCAAATCGCCTCACTCCACACCGCCAACACCAGCTCACTTCCGTACGCAGAAAAAGTATTGTCCAACACTACAATAATACAATGCTACACACCAACGAATGACAGCGAAGATGAGGTCGAGGATGAATTCTATCAACAATTGCAGAAAGAAATGGAAGCCACACCTAGATATGATCTTATCGTAGTGATGGGAGACCTCAACGCGAAAGTTGGAACACACAATACATATAATGAAAGAGTAATGGGGAAATGCGGCAGCGGAACAGCAAACGAAAATGGGGATAAATTAATAAGTTTGTGTAGCATTAACAACCTGGTCTTTGGAGGAACACTTTTCCCACACAAAGAAATTCATAAATTAACATGGGAATCACCAAATGGTCGGGACGGAAACCCGATAGACCCCATTATGATTAACGGTAGATGGAGACATGCATTACAAGATGTGAAGGTAAGAAGAGGTGCGGATGTGGGAAGTGATCACCATTTAGTAGTAGCAAAACTGAAAGTTAAACTAAGAAGGGCTGGACCAACTGTAGCTACACAGAAAAGGTTTGACATCAGCAAATTGAAGGACCCCCTTACCAGAAAAGCTTTTACGCCTGATATAAAGAAGCGATATCAATTTGCCAAAAGTCAGGAAAAGACACTGATTGATGATATAGACCAGAAATTCAACACCATTTCTTCTTCTTCTTCTTCCTCGTTCGCCCTGAAAAGGACGGTGGTTGCGTTGTGTCTGTTTCCGCCGTAGCTGTGATATCTGCACCTTTCGGTCGACACATTCGACTTCAGCACGGCATTTTTTGGGACCGGGTTTGCCTTCCCTCTTCGATCCGTACTCGTTCAGCCAGACTGCACTGCTGCAGGCTGTTTCCAGGACAACCACGTGGAGGTGGAGTACGGTCTTGGTCAGCTCTGGTTCGCTGACCCTGATGCAAGTAGTCAAGCTATGGGTCGCTGACTGCATTCTCTATTGCTGCATCTTTTGGTCCCAACACCATTTCAACATTATATACTGAAGCACATTAAAAACGCACCACCTGTTTAATGCAGGAACAGAGTGTGAAATGTAAATATAAGTGTTTACAAGTTTACATTTTTGGAATCTTTATTCATTTTTCCTATGAATCCATGCTGGTCATTAATTTGTACATTTGATTGTTATGAAATTCATTGCATTCTGTGCAGGCAAGGGAGAAAACCAAAAATGCAACCAATAAAAAAATTCATTCACACTATCCTCAGTATCTGGTATGTCCACCGTGTGCTTGCAAACAAGCTTGGCAGTGGCTCCGCATGGAACGCACAAGTCTCTGAAGGAAATTCCGGGGAATCAAGTCCCATTCACGAGTAAGAGCAACTTCGAGCTGTTGCAGATTGGCTGGAGAACCTTGCCTGTAGACTCTGCGTCCAAGCTCGTCCCACAGATGTTCTATAGGGGACATGTCTGGTGATAGGGCAGGCCAATCAATTGTCACAATGTTCTGCTGCTGTAGATATTGCTGCGTAATGCATGCGGTGTGCGCACGTGCGTTATCCTGCTGGAGAAGCTGCAAGTCTGGATAATTTGTGAACGCAGGAGCAACCAATGCATCCAGAACCTCATCTCGGTATGTCACAGCATTAACATTTCCACGGAAGACGTGAAGAGGCAAGCGATGGTGAAAACTGAATCCTCCCCAAATGTGAATACTGCCACCTCCAAATCGGTTGTGCTGACGAACACAGCAATCTGCAAAGCGCTCTCCACACCGTCGCCAAATCCGCATACGTCCATCAGCAAAGGATATGTTGAATCTGCTCTCGTCTGTGAATAGGACAGCATTCCACTGCAGTCTAATCCATCTGATATGTTGCTCTGCCCATTGCAGGTGCTGCTGACGATGTCTGTGAGTCAGGTTTGGCCCAACATAAGGTCGTCTTGCAGTAAGGCCTGTATCTCGGAGTCGTCGTATGACTGTCATTCGAGAGACTTGCCCACGTCTACCCACTATTGCTTTTGCTGTTTGACTTGCCGGGAGAGAACGATTCCTTAGGTGACTCAGCACAATATGACGATCTTGCGCAGGGGTAGTAACTCGTGGTTGGCCACTCCGAAGTCTATCCCGGGCATTGCCAGTGGTTCCGTAACGTTCATTGAGACGTACAATAGTGCTGTGGTGGCTATTCATCCTTCTGGCAATGGCCCGCGAGCTCATTCCGGTCTCCAACATACCAATGGCTCGTTGGCGGTCATTTTCAGATAGTCATGGCATTTCAAGCACATGTACAGGGTGTTTTGTCTCAACGGCCTTTTTATACCGAGTATACTGCCACAACGCTTACACATTTTCAGGGTCATAGCTACTGGGAATCGTGTTGCACGTGTAACTTTCATTGTTTTCATGTAGTCTGTACACAAACCCGTGGGTTGAATCATGCACTTTCCATTTCATCAGCCATTCGCTCTCTACCTCATGACAAACACGGGTAAAATCCATTCCCACACTTTTTTTTCAAGCTTCTCGGCATCAGTATATATAATAGTGGTGCGTTTTTAATGTGCTTCAGTATATAAGGAAAGCAGCAAATCATGCTTGGGATTCCAGGAAAGGAAGAAGCAAGACTGGATAACATCAGAAACTTTAAACACCATAAAGATGAGAAAGGAAATTAAAAGAAAGAAAACAGAAGCGAAGTCCACCAGGTTAAAGCAACTATATAGCGAACAGTACAGTCAGCTTGACAAGGAAGTTAAACGCCAAACCCGAGCCAACAAAAGAAATTTCTTAAACGATCTTGCAAGACAGACAGAAGAGGCAGCACTGAGAAATGAAAAAAAACACAGTATACAAAATAACTAAAATCATCAGCGGAAAACGAGGTGTAAACAATATTACATTAGTAAGAGATAAGCAAGGAAATCTCATCACGACAGCAGAGGGACAGGAAACAAGATGGGCAGAGCATTTCAGAGAAACTCTAAACAAGGAACCACCAGAGACATAATTAAATGCTCCTGAGGCAGAAAATGATCTAGATGTAAATACAGACATTCCACGAAAAGAAGAAATCATCACAGCAATCAAAGGGTTAAAGAATGAAAAAGCTCCTGGCTACGATAACTTAAATGCAGAGCTATTTAAGACAGACCCTGAGCTAGCAGCAGAACTATTAGAACCACTATTTGCACAAGTCTGGAAAACAGGGACAACACCAACGGTGTGGAACAAAGGAATTATTGTCAAATTGTCCAAGAAGGGAGATCTTACAGACTGCAATAATTGGAGAGGAATAACTCTTCTCTCAGTTCCCAGCCAAATACTAGATAGGATAATTATACAGAGAATTTCAAAAGCAGTAGACCACAAAAGCAGTAGACCACAAACTGAGGAAAGAACAAGCAGGATTTAGAAAGAACAGAAGATGTGTAGATCATATATTTACCCTCAGGATCATTATAGAGCAGTGTTCAGAATGGCAAAGACAGCTGTACATTAATTTCGTTGATTTTGAAAAGGCTTTTGACAGTATTCATAGGGACAGTTTATGGAAAATACTGAGGGTTTATGAAATTCCAAGCTCCAGAGTGTCAATCATAAAAAGCCTCTATGCCAACTTTACGTGTAGCGTTGGGCAGAGCAACCTAACCTTTGAGGTGAAGACAGGAGTACGACAGGGATGCCCCTTATCAACCACTATTTTAACAGTCATAGACCGGGTGATGCGCCAGACAACAGAGGGCAGTCCAAGAGAAATAAGATGGACTACATTTTCTACATTGGAAGATCTGGAATATGCAGATGACATTGCACTCCTAGCACATTCACATCAAAACATCCAGGAAAAAACGGATAGACTTAATAAGTATAGCCAGCAGGTGGGCATGAACATCAATGTAAAGAAGACAGAGGTCATGAAGCTTAATGTGAGAAACCCTGAGCCCAAATCAGTAAGGAATCAGCAACTGGAACAGACAGACACCTTCACATACCTAGGACGCATAGTAACACCAGATTGTGGAGCAAGCAAAGACATCAACAACAGAATGAACAAAGCAAGAACATCATTTTTTAATCTAAACAACATCTGGAAGTCCTCTCAGTACAGCACAAGCACAAAATTAAGATTATATCAGAGCTGTGTGCTTTCTGTGCTTTTCTATGGTGCGGAATGCTGGAGAGTTGCAGAGAAGGAAATGTCGAAATGTTCCTCTTTTCACACAACATGCCTTAGAAAAATTCTCAGAATTTTTTGGCCGAAAATCATCACCAACCAAGATCTGCTTACTCGGAGCAAGCAAGAGGACATGCACACCTTCATAGCTGGCAGACGCTGGAGCTGGGTTGGCTACATCCTCAGAAGAGACCCAATGCCATCACAGGAACAGCTATGCTATGGACCCCCGAAGAAAAGCGAAAGAGAGGCTGACCAAAAACAACCTGGCGGACAACTGTGGAAGCCGAAATGCAAAGAACTAACCAGAGTTCGGGCACTGTACGAAGGATGGCCGCCGATCGAACAATGTGGATTTGTCAATTTGTTGCTGCCTTACAAGACGCCACCAGTTCTGACCAATGGAGTGCTGAGAAAGTGGATCTATGTGGAATAATGCCTGGTGATGTCCCTTCACTGCACGGTGTTGCATTGGTTCAAGTCCAATCTTTGTACATACATGTGAACATGCGTGCTGCTGTGGTAAGAGATCCGCATTACGATCTCATCCTGGGGATTCTTTGTGTAGCCCCGGGACAGCCAAAAACTCCTATCATTGCTAATGCCACTCAAAATTTAACAGACGAAAAGCAATGGTTTAGCGTCCCTTCTTCGCGTTTCTGCGGCTGCAAAGTCAAATAACATGTTGAGCAATGGGTTAGAGTCCCTACTCCACGTTTCTTCTGCCTATATGTCAGACAGCCTGTTGAGCAATGGGTTAGAGTTCCTACCAGATGGTTTTTCTGCCTATCCGGTAAACAGCCTGTTGAGCAATGGGTTAGAGTTCCTACCCCGACGGTTCTTCTGCCTATCTGACAGACAGCCTGTTGAGCAACGGGTTAGAGTCCCTACTCGACTGTTCTTCTGCCTATTTGACAGACAGCCTGTTGAGCAATGGGTTAGAGTTCCTACCCGACGGTTCTTCCAGCCTATCTGACAGACAGCGTGTTGAGCAATGGGTTAGAGTCCCTACTCGACGGTTCTTCTGCCTATTTGACAGACAGCCTGTTGAGCAATGGGTTAGAGTTCCTACCCGACGGTTCTTTTGCCTATCTGACAGACAGCCTGTTGAGCAATGGGTTAGAGTCCCTACTCGACGGTTCTTCTGCCTAATTGACAGACAGCCTGTTGAGCAATGGGTTAGAGTTCCTACCCGATGGTTCTTCTGCCTATCTGACAGACAGCCTGTTGAGCAATGGGTTAAAGTTCTTACTTAACGTTCTTCTGACTATCCGACTGACAGCCTGTTGAGCAATGGGTTAGAGTCCCTACCCGACGGTTCTTCTGCCTATCTGACAGACAGCCTGTTGAGCAATGGGTTAGAGTCCCTACTCCACGTTTCTTCTGTCTATCTGACAGACAGCTTGTTACGCAATGGGTTAGAGTTCCTACTTAACGTTCCATCTGCCTTTCCGGCAGACAGCCTGTTGAGCAATGGGTTAGAGTTCCTACCCGACGGTTCTTCTGTCTATTTGACAGACAGCTTGTTACGCAATGGGTTAGAGTTCCTACTTAACGTTCCATCTGCCTTTCCGCAGACAGCCTGTCGAGCCATGGGTTAGAGTCCCAGGAAAACAGTGAAACACAATGTGCAGAGGCGTAACCACCCCACTCAACGATCGGAGGGGAGGAGGCGCACTTCTAAGAGCCATGATTGGCACTGGTGCACGGAAGAAGCAACAGCAGCCGGGGGTGGATATTTCAATTGTTTCCAAGGAACTGCATCGAGAGTTTTCTCTCGGGAGCCCCGGGTTCACCCCAGGAGATAGGCAGCTGTTCGTTCTGCTTGCAGACGAGACCGCGTGTAACATAGAAAGGAGTTCTGATGCTGCAGAGCAGTTGCCCACTGATGCCATCAACTCCCTCAGGGGAACTTACTACTGTCGATGTGAAAGAAACCAGGACCCCAACTTTTGGAGGGGCCCCTCTGGCAACTCCCTCGACCCTCACTTCTTAGGGCAGAAGACGTCGAGAAGAGCTGCCTTACACGATTGAAAGGAGGTACCCCGGACCATATGATCCCAGCCGACCTTGAGATAGAAAGTACGGGAGGTGAATGTGGGGCCGGAGACCCAACCATCTATCTCCCATTTCACATACAAAGTAGAAAAGTCTAGGAAGAAGAAATACCACACGATAACTCCTGCCTTCTGTCAAAGTTAGAAGCTACAGACGTCCAACGTGACTCAGTAGAAAAACCGAGTGCGATAGGAGAGGAATTTGAACTCTCCCGCCGACGCTTCAGTGCATCTGAGATAACCCATATGCTGAAATACAGCAACTCATTTCAGATCAGTTCTGTCTCTCCTACTACCCCTGCCACAATCGTTGGTGATAAGGATTGAAAAGGTTCAGATCCGCCTTGGGATGGCACTGGTCTGAACGTGAACTCTCGCTTATGCCCCTTTTTGGGTGCAGACGCACAAGACTCTGATGTCTCTGTCGGCCTACTCTCTTCTAATTATTTATCGGTCATTTCTTTGGGCCGCAATGACCCTGGCCCCGGACAAATATAAGAGAGAGACGCTCCCTTGATTCTATTTTTGTGTCGGCTGAAAAGCATGGTCAGAAATCAGTTTCTAAACCCTGCAGCACAGAAATACATTCGAGGCACCCCCAATATTTTCTCAGTAGCAGAGACGCCTTTGCCTAATTCATCAACTTGTGCACAGAACCAGAGTCGACCGGTTATTTCACCTAGCGAGAAAGCCGTTACGTATTCTATACCTGTTGCGTATCGAGACAGACCGCCTGATCAAGGTCGTGCTAGAGACAAGGTATCCTCTGACCTGATATTGATAACCTCACGCGCTAGGGACAGCGTGTTGACAGACAGCATGAGCGCTGAACTGCTTAGGGAATCTGGAACGAACAAAGGTGGAAG